>JADKXX010001478.1:0-88310 GCA_017310255.1 Butorides virescens | reverse complement strand
CCCCCCCCCCCCCCCCCCCCCCCCCGAGCAGCGAGGACGGGCTCCCCCAGACTGCATCCAGCTCTCCAAGAGGGAAGGGTGAGCATCCCTTCTATGGAGGGATGCTCGGGTGGCTGCTGGAGAGGATTCGCTCCCCGGCACGAGCCATGTGGGGCAGCTGCCCCACGCAGCTCATGCCGGGGAGCGGATCCTCTCCAGCAGCCGCCCTGGGCCACCGGGTGATTGGGAAGCATCATTGGCCTCTCCAGTGCTCTCAGCCCCCCTTCTTCCCTGCTGATTGCAATCAACACCTCATTCATACTCCTCTGTTTACCAATTTTCCAGGAGGTATCACGCTAATGAAGGGAGCCAGGCAATCAAGCAGCCTCCCAGAAGTGGGGAAAAGGAGGAGAAGGGAGGAAGAGAGGGTTGCTGCCAGGACAAAGAAGGGAATGGGCCAGGCAGGGTTGAGAGAAGGGAGGAGAGAGCCAGATGGGGGCTCCTGGGGCCGTGCTACCAGCCCTATATCCCCTCCTGGAGCGGCCGTGCGGGCAAGGGTGCTGTTACCTGTTGGGCAACATCCACAGCATCCTTGGCAGAGGCGTCAAGGTAGCTGGGTACCACACTGTGGGAGTCAAGGATGCCGGCCACAGTGCTGCAAGGAAAGCTTACTGCTTTGGAGAAAGTTCAGGTCAACCTCTGGAGAGCACATCACTGAGCCCAGGGCAATATCATCTGCCTCGTGAATTATAAAAGTGCCATACAGCCGAGGGCTCCATGCAGATATCCGAGTGAAAACTCACCAGCGAGTGCCCAGCCCTCAGAGCCACCATCTGGGCTGTCTGCAGGCAGGCATCGCCAGTGCTGGCAGTAGGTTTTCAAGTTCCCCTTGCCCAGCAGAGCGGCAAGATAGGTTGGATGGTCGGCTCCCTTTTCACAGGGAGGTTTGCAGCATGTGGCCATGAGACCCAGAATAAGGGGTACGGTCCTCTGCCCGAAATCCTGCCCTGGCAGGGAACCGAAGCCCTGCTTGGCCAAGGGGTTCCCCAGGCTGCATCTTCATCTAGCATGAAGGCTAGAGCCCAGCGGGTCTGGCTGGCCAGCAGGGAGGATACTACATGCACGAGATGGACAGGGCAGTGGCTGCCCACCCCGGGAGCACCCCTCACCAGGGTGCCTTGCTCCCATGGGTTTGGGTGGTGAGAGGAACCAGGAGGACCAACCCCTTGCCAGCACACCAGCCTTCTATAAATAAGCGAGAAAGGGCTGCCCAGCAGGATTGGCAGCCCCCAAGCTGCCCGTGATGTGCCGCTGGCAGCCTCTTGCTATCCCTTCTCCAAGGTGATGCTCGGCCCCTGCGCTGCCAGCTGACTCCTCTGGGGCAGGGTCCGGCCCCAGACTCACCGCAGATGGGGACAGGCTCTCCATCACCTCCCGCCACCCGCTGGAGCGGAGCCGCCGCGGGATGGATGCCCATTCCCTGCCTGCTGGCTCACTGCTGCCAGGGCTGCGGGTTTATGGATGCTCTTTGGAGCAAGATCCTCTTTTTCAGAGCAGAAAGTCCCCCAGGGCAGGATTTCCAGTATTAGTGGTCTGGAATCTCATGTGGGGTACTGGGTCTGAGGGCGGCTCTGGGACCAGGCAGCTAAGGACATCCCCTCGGTAGAAAGCAAAGGAGAAAGGATGGGTTACAAGTGGCAATCGGGCAACAAATAACACAGCAGAAGACAGACGTGATTCCATCCAGATGGAGAAACAGCAACAAACAATCTGTCTCCGGCAGAGGAAGCCCCGTCAGCCCCAGCCGCCGGAGCGCGGGGAGCATCCTCGAGAGGAGAGGGGAGCGGAGGCTTTGCCAGGAGCCCAGCTGGGTTCAGAGCCCACCGGGGCTCTGACACCTCCCCAAACCAGCCCACAGGCATCCCGCTTCCCAGTCTCGCTCCAATCCCGGGGAACCCCCCCTTTTCCCCAGGAGCAGCGTTTTGGGGCACTGCGAGCTGCCTGTGTTCCCTCCCTGCCTGCTAAGCCCCCGGCACAGCTGATTGATGAATGGGCTCTCGACATGATTGATCGCTTTGACGGCATGAAACGCCGTGATTACCTGGTGCTAGTAGATTTTTCTAAGTGTCTCTCACGCAGGCACAGGACATTTGTGCCATTATCGTTATTAACTCCATTGTTAACGACTAATCTATGCAACGATTTGGCCTGGCCTGTTTGAAGCGTGTGAGGCGGCTGCTGTGTTCATGCCGGAGACGGACCCTGCAAGGGAAAAAGGGATTTTTATTAATTTTTTTTTTTTTTTTTCTTTTTGGAGTCTATTTATGGAGAGGAGCATCCTCCAGGCTTTCGTGCCCACTCCCTCGTCACAGGGTTTGCAGATTTTTCCCTGTTTAGGGCCATGGGAGCTCACAGGGCAAGATGCTGGACAGCTTCGGTGGTGAGCGGTTCCTCCAGCCCCCGGCATCTCGGGAGCAAGGGGCTGTGCCAGAGGGGAGCAAATGGGTGATGAGAGGTCCGGGGTGCTCAGCATTTCTGGGGTGGCGATGGTGACGTGCTTCAGGAGCGCTGCCCTCTCCCCCTAAAATCCACTGCAGGTCTCAGCTTTCCATTAGAGGAAAATCCCCAAACCACCTCCTAAAACGTTTTCTCCCCAAATATCTGCCATTTGCCAAACCTAAACTTCAGCCCAGACACTTAGCCACAATAAATTAAACCAGCAAGGCCATAAGGGACCCAACCCCATGACGTAAAGCTGTTTCAACCTGCTTTGGCCACCCAAACCCAACCCAGGGTAGCGAGAGGAGAGCAAACACGCAGCCTTTCCTCTCCAGGTCCCCAAATCATAGAATCACAGAATTGTTTAGCTTGGAAAAGCCCTTTAAGATCATCAAGCCCAGCCATTACCCTAAACCTTGTTGCCCTTTGAAAGCAGCCATCAGCTGAGACCTAATCAACATCTTTCCAAAAAGGGAGGAAAAAACCCCAACACCTCCAGAAAGGGCATTGTAGATGATGCTCGAGCCAGGGGATCCTTTAGGGCATGATTTATTAAATAGCAAACAGGTAAAAGGGAGATTTGGCCAAGCGGGGAAGCACGACAAAACAGGAGGGACTTAGCAGCAAGGCAAAAATAGCCTAAAAATACGGCAAATGAGAAAATAGCAACGGTTGCCATCCCCATAAGGATGAGTTAAAATCCTGGCTGGTATAACTCAGGAGAGAGCCCAGGAAGCCAATGGTGCTGCAGTAATTTACAATAACTGCTAGTTTGGCTCAATTTAAATAGCTCGGCTTTATGGATACCAGGAATACGTGCGTGTGTACGCCTGAGAAACGGGAGAGGTGAGCTGGGAAGGTTTTATTTACACTGCAGCTTAGAAGCTGCTTAAACTGATTTGGAAGCAGGTGAATAATTAATTGCATCTTTAAGGAATCGAGCTGTTAATAATACTCACCACAGTGGCAGTTTATAAATGTTCCTGTCAGGGCGGAACTTGGAGCATCGCAGAGGGAAGGAGGGGGGGAAAAGCCTGGAGGAAAGCCTTCCCCCCCACCACCACCCCCCTTCCCCTGCCTGCAAAATGAATTAAAGTTGCCATTTTTTCTGCCATCCAGCTGTTCCTGACACCTGGATGTCAAATCAATATTATAATGACAGCACCACGGAAAAAAAAAAAATAATTAAAAAAAAAAAAGTCCTATTACTACATGGAAAATATTTCTATTACCTCCCACTCTCCGAGGTGTAGCCTGTTAATTGAGCACAAAGGGTAGGATTTGCCTGGAGCCTGCAGAACCCATTAGGGAGGCGGCCGATAACGTTACGATGAAATTGGGCAAATGGGTGCTGAGAGGGAAAGGTGATCCTGAGCCATGCAGCATTTGGCCCCTCCTACCCCCAAGCAGCCCAGGACCTCCTGCTGCATCCATCTGTCTGTCCCCCGGGGCATCCCAGGGGACCCCATCACCAGGAGGTGCTTGCAGAGGGGGGGTGCAAGAGCGGGCGGGTGCCTTCACGCTGCTTTCTCCACTTGCCAGGATGCTCCTCTGCTCAGCTCCTTCCAACGCCCGGGTTAGTCTCCTGCACCAGCCCAAAGCCAGAGCAGCTGGGGCTACAGGGATTAAAACCGCACCTCAAAAACCTCCGGAGCCAGGAGTTTTGGGAGGAATCGAAACCCTTACACTGGATGACAGAAATAAGCCTCTAATAAGAAGTCATGAGAGAAGAACTGGGGGAAAAGCTGCTTCCTTCAGGGAACCTTTGACTTTTTGCTGAGAGAGGGATTTGGCTCTGTGCAAGCCTAAACCCCCTGTGGGAGCCGCTGCAGCGGGGGGATGGCTGGGCCGGGGGCATCGCTGAGCATCCCCAGCTGAGCATCCCCGGCCTCACGCCAGCAGCACCCACTCCACTCGGGAATCACCCAAGGCTTCGCTCACGCTCTCTTTGGACGTTTCGCTGCCTCCTTATTCCAGCAAGGGACAAACCCATCTCTCCTCACCGCTTCAATCTCTCAAGCTGCATCCTGGGACCGGTGTGCGGTGTAGGGAACGGCAAGGGAGCCCCGCGCTGCTGCTCCCAACCTCTCCTCCTCTCCCAGCCCACCTCCAAGGCGGAAAATCAGCACCTGCAGAGCCCTGCCTCATTTTCCATGATTAATCAGTTTGCTTGTGAGCAGCAGGACTCCCCTCCTCGTCCTCCCCCCACCCCAGCCACGTGTGAAGGCTGACGTTAATCAGATAAATTCCTTTGCAGTAGCACCAACAATTTTTCTAAAGCACAGTCTCCCTGGAGCTACTAATAATTACTCCAGATCCAGACATTAAAGCACCACCAAAAAAAAATGTTTTTAATTAAAAAATTAATTTTTCTGACAGACCCACCGACAGTAACTTGGAACAGCAGAGCATTCATCAGGAGGGAAGGGGGAGGGATGGCAATGCCTTGCTCGCAAATCCCCGCTGGGAAAGGGGTGAGGAGAAGGGTCGCTACCCTCGAGGCTTAGGAGAGGTCATGTCTGCAACCCCCCGCCTCGGCCAGGCAAAGCAGGCCCTGGTCCTGCACCGAGTCACCTTAACTCTGCCCGCCCTGCTCTCCCCGCGCCAGCGCCTCCATTTTAGCTGTGCTCGGAAGGGCTGGATCGCTTCGACGCCAGCCCCGCCGCAGCGGCGCGGCTTTATGGCTGGCGTTACAGCCAGGCGCCGCGTGCGAATGCGGGCGTTTGCTTGCCTAATTACACAGATTGATTGCGATTGCTGCCCGCTGGGGCGGGGCAGGCTGGGGAGCCCGGGGGATGCCGATGGCCAGCAGGGCTCCCCACCGAAACCTCTCTGCCTCCCAGTAGCCAGCGCCCCAACAAGAGGCATTGGTTTTACAGCCAAAAAGCTGAGCTGGGGATGAAGCGTCGGGCCTGGCCACAGAAACACGAAGATGAGAAGACATCTCCCAGTCTCCCGTAATTTCCCTGCTCTGTACCACGTGTCTCAAACAGGGCAGAGCAAAGGTGGTGCCCAGCTCAGCAGCTGCCATCCCAGTTGCACCTTTCCCAGTAAATGGCTCTGTACTGCTGGCGAGGGGACGTGGAGCCAGGCAAGAGCCGCATCTCCCCAAATCCCTGGGAGCAAGACCCCACCAGCAAGACACCCCCAGCCCCAGCGGGTGCAGGATGAACCCTACAGCACAGCCCCCTCCTCCGGGGGTACCCGAACCATCCAGCCAGGCTGGATTTGTTTTCCCTGGGCTGGGAAGGGAAGGAGGGGAGAGAATGGAAATAAAGTGCAGCATCAGTGGAAAAAAAATTTCCATTTGTGATGGGGAAAAGGAGGGAGGGAGCGCAGATCCCCTCAGTCCCAATTTCCATGGCTGAGCTCAGAGGAGCAGCCCACCGTGGCTGTTCAGCACCACCGCTCAGCACCACGGTAACACAGTGGCCGCTGCTAAAAAATAAAAAAAACAACACCACGATGCTCTGGCGAACTTCATTGCAGCTCCCAGGGGTTACAGCCCCAACATTTTTCCAGCTAATCATAACATCGCTTGAGCAACCCTTCCCTCCAGCTGCCTCTCATCCGGGGGTCTCAGGCTCAGGTACCTCCATGAATATAATGAATCTCTTCCCTTCCACTCACCGGCACCAAGGTTTGCAGAAGGGGATAATGAACGTCTCCATCTAACAGGTTCTGGGGGTGTTTTACACAAGCCTGACGGAGAAACACGGCCCAGCAGCGAGCCGCTAACAAAAGACGCCTTTCTTGTGGGAGGATGAAAGGCAGGATGGATCGAGGTGGCGCGACACTTCGGTGGCGGGGGCTGGATTAATTGGATATGGGAAAAATACCTAAATATATACGCGGGGGGAGAAACAGCGAGGCGCTCGTGCAGAGTTGCGTTCAGGAAAAGCCAAACTGATGGGCTTAGATAAAGATGCTGAGAGCTGATTTCTCGGCTGGCACAAGGCTGTTGGGCACGACTGGAAGAGAGACACAGGCGAAAAACCCCCCTAAACTGCTGGAAACATCCCCTGCGGGCTGCCAGGGGCCCCCCAAGGCATCGGGGGGGAGGAGGAGGAGGAGGAATACTTGGCTCCAGCAACGAGCCTGGGCTCAGGCAAGATCTTCCTCCCTCCTGGCCCAGGCAGCCGCTGATGAATTCAGTGAAGGCAATGCAGGAGATCTGGGGAATACGGAAGGCTGCATGAATTTGAGTTGCTTAACCCAGAGAAGAGACGGTCAAGGGCAAAACTGAGTCTGCAAATACAAGACAACACTGGCTGCAAAGTGCAAGAGAAAACCTGTTCTCTGCATCCAGCCTGGGGAGTGGAGAAAGGGTCGGGTTAGATGTTAGGAAACCCCTTTCCAACAGCATTGGGGAGGGATCTAGACAGCCCAGGTCCCATCTGAGTACTAATATATGGCTTGAGCTGATTACCCAACTGTGGGTAGTTTTTAGTGTGGAAAGCTGCGGTTTTTGCAGCTACAACTAGAAAACCAGTTCCCAGGGCAAGCAGATTACTGCCTTGGATAATTATGCCGGGATATTTGGATAATTATGCCAGCATATGGGACATCTGCCCACCGCTCCCCAAAGCCTGACACCCCCAAACACGGTGGCTCAGCCTCTGTCAGAGCAGGGATGGGAGCGGCAGGGGCAGCGAGGAGGAATATTCTTTTATTTTCCGTCGGCTCATCAAACAGGTGAGCAAAAAACCTGCAGAGCTATTACCCTTCATGTACAGTGAGCCGGGATTACCGGTGATTTATCTCGGGTGCTTCCCTCGGCAAGCATCCCCCGGCCCGGGCTGGAGGGATGCCGGGTACCGGGGAAAAGGGAGCGAGCGAGGGCTGCAGGGGCAAACACCCGTGGGCCTTTGGGAACCACCGTCCCTTGGCTCTCACCTTTCTTTGAGGATAATTCTGCAGCCAGAGCTCTTTTGGGGACCTTGGGCCTGTCGCTGCCTTCCCATGCCTCATCTCTGCCTTACTTGGTTCATTTCCCCTCCTCTTTAAAAATGGAAAAAAGGGAAAAAAAGAAAACCCACCAGCCCACCAACACCAACCTTTCAGTCTTTTCTGTGATGAGGGGAGAGTGTTTCTGCTCATCTGAAAGCCTTCAAAAATCAATATATAATCTACCTGTAATAATCTCACACTTAAGGAAATTATTTCAAATCATGTCTATTTGGGGAGACGGTAATTTAGACCGGCTTCCCCTGGGACTGCTCTTCCCGTACGCGTGCGGCTCAGCCCTGCGAGCGGCAGGTTGACGGAGCAGAGCAGCCTGCTCCACCCCACGCAGGGGTCCCCAAATTCACCCAGGTCCTGCCAGGCTCTGGCACCTCTGCTGAGTGTAGCTGTGCCAGCACGTGGCTGGGTGCCCTCCCGAGAGCCCCAGTCTGAGTTCAACAGGCGTTCCCTGCAGGGATGGGGGAGAAATTTCCCTGCAGAATAAATGGGGAGAAGATGGTCTTTTTTTTGGTAAAAATCAGAAGCCAGCTTCAGCACCTGTCTGAAACACGCCATTAAGCAGCACTGCCAGTGCCAGAAGTAGGTACCAATTATTAAAATTTAAAAAAAAAAAAAAAAAAAAGAGAAAGCTCACTCGAGATATCTTAAACCCATAAGGGACAGTGCATGGATGGGTTCTTCCCCTCGTACAGCACCTAAGCCCCTCTCCCACTCCTCTTGAGCATCTTTAAGCTTTTTCTCAGTATTTGCCAAAGACAGAGACTCGTGCAAAAATAAACCCAAGCCAGGTGGGATCCTCCTGCATTTTCTTGCTTCCCTGGGCAGAAGTGACCAGCAGGTTTTCCAGCATGTGAAAAGGCGCAGTAGGAGCTGGGCGCTTGGTAGAAGTCCAGCCTCTATTTTTAATGACTGACGGCATCGCTGCCGACTCTTCTCAGCAAGAGGGGGTTATTCCTCAGAGCAGAGGATCTCCTAGTAATGCACCGTGTCGGGCAAGCCTTTCAGAAAAGGCAGCAGAGCAGCGTTAGCATGTTTCGGGGGCACGAGAGTGGCTTTGATGGCGTTTGCGCCCGCGCCAGGCTCAGCCCGTATCCCCGGCTCCTCTTGGGGAGCACCCAACACCCCACAGCAGCGTCTCCCACTCGGTCATCGCTACAAAGAGCATTTCAGAGGGGCTGAAAAGATGCACCAGCTACAAAAGCATGTTATTTTAACAGACTGTGCTGGGGAAACTGAGATACATAAATACCCCGAGCTAATGCTTTCTTGAAGTTGAAATTAAAAGCAATGTGAAAAGACCCAGCTCTAACCTCTGCCTTTTCCTCGAGGTCTCCTCCCCAAGCAACGATTTCACCTTTGCTGTTGCAAAGCAGCGTGTTTACAACTACATACCCTCCCCTAGAAGGGATACACGCGTTAACGGGGCACAGCCGCCCCGGGAGCCTCGCAGGGAAGGGGGAGCCTGGCCCTTGCCCTTGGGGCGCCGGCACCACCAAGGCGCATGCAGCAGCCCGTGTTCAACACAGCCCCTCGCTGTCCTCAAATTCTGCTGATATTGCAGTTTCTTAGCATCGCAAACCCCCCCCCCCCCCCCTTTTTTTTAATACCAGGAGTATTTGCAGTAAAATGGGATTGCTGATTTCTTTGGCAATCGCCCGCTCCTTGGCAGATGGGAGCTTTCAAGGCATTTCACCTACGGTGCCGCAGGCAGAGACTCGTTAAGCCAGCATCATGGAGGGGTAATGAGCGGCCGGGGATGGCCCCTGTGACCCGGGCAGGAGCAATGCCAGCCCCGGGCTCCGACGCCAGCACCACCCCACCAGATCGCGCCGCTTATTCTCCTGCAAAGTGCCAATAGAAAGGGAAAGAACCCAAATCCTCAGATAGAAGTTTGGCTCCAGCTCTCGCCCACCTCGCAGCTGGCCGTGCCTCTCCTGGCTCCGACCCCAGCCCACTTCCAGGTCTCCGTCACTTCTTAACACAGATTTTTTCTGGGCACTTGTGAAATTAAATGCTGCTAACTTACTTTGCAGAAAACTCTGCATCCTGCTGGTACTTCTCTGCCAGCCGTGACCTCATCCCCCAATGATTGGATTTAGGAGTAAATTAATAGACCCAGTCCATTAATTAATGGCAACAAACGCGCGCGGTGAACTGGACCCCTCTCATCTCACGAACTGCCCAGGAGCCGCTCCAGGTGCCTGCTCAGAGAGCACTTACTCTGCTTTAATTTCAGACGAGCGGTTCGGATGAACGCTTCCCAGGCATGGGCTCTCAGCAACCAGCGAACCTTTAATTGTCCCCTGCTCAGCTCCTGCACCCGAACCCCCAAAACAGAAGGGGAACCTTAAAAGCAGAGCAGCATCCCTTGGCATCGAAGCTTCTACAGCCAAGGGGAACGCCGAGCATCGCAGAGGCATGTTTGTAGATAGGAGACGGCAGAAAGCGAACGCTCCAGCAAAATCTCTAAACACCGCACATATATTTTCAGTTTATTTGCTGGGCCTACCACTGAATCTTATTTGCTGGCGTGGGTTTTTTTTTTTCCCCCCCTCCTTCTCCCTGGGAGAACTTAATAAATCTTTGAAATCATCAAAAAGAAATGCAGCTTCAACACTTAGAGAGCGCGGTTAAGTTACTTCCCGGCAATATAAACTAAGGCTGTAAAGTCAAACATTTCCATGCCATAACATGGGATGAAAATGGGGGTTTGGGAGGAGAGGGAACAGGAACGGCCTCGCCTCGGCTCTCCCACAGCTTGGGGCTGGAAAGCCTGCGGCCGGCTGACGGTGGGGCCGAGGCCATTGCTATCCCCCCGCCTTTGCCAGCACTCCCCTCCTGCCACGCGCAGCAGCTCCAGCTCTTCTCATTACGGCGGCCGCCTCTGCCCGACCCCGCGCCGAGGCGGGCGCCGCTTGATGAAAGGCGCCTGTGCCGAGGCACGCGGAGGGGCGCCGGCACCCACGGCCTCCGTGGGGACCAGCAGAGATGGATTGAGTAACCCGGGGGTGCCCTCTCCCTCCTTCTCTCGTGCTGTCTTTTTAATAATGTTTTATCCAGCGCTTGGAGAGGTGGGAGCTGTGGCCCAAGCAAACTCACCAAACCCCCTTTGGCCGTCCCCTGAGGGAGGAGGCTGGTGGCACCCACCGGCAGCAGGGCCAGGGGTGCAGGCAGGGACCAGGGGTGGGCACAGGCAGGATTGCCACGGCAACGCAGCAAAAAAGCATCATGGCACCATCCCTGAAAGGTGAAACAGGTCAGGACAAACTTTGCTGCCAGGGGGGGCTCAGGGACACAGGTTCTCTAGCATTGGGGAGGTGCAGCACCCACAAAACCCCTCTGCCCGGGAGCTCAGGTGGAGATGGGGACCCCAGGTCCTCATGGCAGGGTCCCTCATCCTTCCCTGGTGCTGGGGAGCTGTGGGTAATTACGGTGCAGATTTCTGAGGCTGTGCCGTGCCCTTGATTTACTCTCTTAAGCCTCCTACTTTCTAAATCTTCCTTTATTAGTATTACCGCACAGCAGAGCACAATTAGCAGTATATTAGCAATAAAAAAGCAACCAGAGCCAGAAGTACCGCAGGTTATTGTTTTAAATCCTGCATCTGCCGGAGCGGCTGCAGACGCGTGCTCCCCCCATGACCCCCAGCTCAGGCTGTGGTGCCACCCTGTCCCCCCGAGCCAGGGGGGCCTGGCACCCCACTCGCCCATCGCACCGGGGCAGCAGCTAATCCCCCACCTCAGGAGCTTTTACCTGGTGCTGCAGCAGAGCTGACACTAATCCTGGCCACATTTAACCATTTATATTGATTACCCTGTCAGCTCATTTGAATAATTAAAACCAGATGGAGCCCTTTTATGTGTTTAAGGGAACAGCACCAGGAGCATCCCTGAACTGTGGGGGTTTGGTGGA
This sequence comes from Butorides virescens, assembly GCA_017310255.1. NCBI lineage: Eukaryota > Metazoa > Chordata > Aves > Pelecaniformes > Ardeidae > Butorides > Butorides virescens. Next base: position 76,955 of record JADKXX010001478.1, on the reverse strand, counting down.
GGGGAGCGGAGCAGCGCAGCGCAGGGGAAGCCGGGCAGTTTTTGCTGTCAAACCTTCCTCTCAGTGACATTTGCCACCCTGTGTGGTACCTCCCATGTCCTCACCACCACCTGTGGGGACAGGGTGGTGGCATCAGCTCAGGTCCCACTCCGGGGCCCATCGGGGGGCAGCCGACAGCATCCACACTCTTATTTATACAGAAATAATTGCTGTCGTGCGCTGATGCCGTTCCTTATACAAACAGCGCTAAAACCACCGGCCAGCCGCAAACCTGATAAACAGCAGCAGACAAATTAATCTGGTGCCAACAGCTGAATATTCCAGCACCAACGTGTGTGTGCAAGGATGGCGATGGGGGGTCCCAGCGTCCGGCCTCACCTTGGCATCGTGACCCCTGTGGCTTCAAAGCCTCACCCACCTGCAAGCCAGAGCAAAGCTCTTGTGCTGCCCAGTGGGGCTCTGCCAGGGACCTCTGGCTTCTTAAAATGGATGGACGATACCAGCTCAGGTCTGGTTACTTGTTATTCCACCGTCTTTTCAAAGCGAGTAAAATATTCCTGGCATGGCGCTGGTTATGCACTCCTGCCATCGAGCAGGGATGAGTTATCTTTACAGAAAGAAGCATAGATTAATATGTCAAATGAAAATGAACTATCGGCAGATTAAGATGAAAACGCAACGGCCAGTGATAGGGAGAAAAGGAGAAGAAAAAAGAAAACGAAGCTTCTCAGGAGGACAGGAGCATTAAAAATTGAGTAATTGATCAGCGCTGGTGAAGTTGGATGGAGGACTGTCCTCGCCCACCCCACCAGCAGGATGGAGGAGGACCACGCTAGGAACCTCGGCCTGTCCTGATGAGGGGACAGCCACCCTGGGGGGGGAACATCCCACAGCAGCCCTGGCTGCCAGGTCAGACCTTGCCATGTCGTGCCATGTCGTGCTGTGTCGTGCCAGCATCCCAGCTCTGCACTGAGCCTCGAGCGCTCGGCAAGCGGGGGGCACGCGAGCACAGCCCTGCCCCTGGGGTGGGGATATTTTCATTCAGGGGACACTAAAGCCATCCTCACCTGCCACATGGAAACACATCTCCCCACTCCTGGCACAGGAATGCAGGTCCTGGGAGAGCCATTGCCACTCCCAGCACCGCATCCTTGACCCCCTACCAGACGGGATTGCCATTGCCGCCTGCTCTGTGCCCTGCCCTGTCTGAGCGGGCACGACAAGCAGGGCCACATGGGGAGGGCTTTGGGGGAGCTCAGCCAAGCTCAGGCTGCTGCCAGGTCCCTTAGCGGAAGCCCCAGGGGCCATAAGCCGCACCGTGGCCCCTCCAGAAACGTCGGCTTTCAGAGGTGCAGCTGCCCCGTCGGACCCCAAGCCCAGCACATGTGGGGCAGGTTAGCTGCTGGTGGAAGCCTGGGGTGCTCGGAGCAGCAATCCCCTTGCAGCACGCCGCCAGTCTCGCCCATAACCCCCGCTCTGCTCAAAATCACGCTCTGGGGGGCTATGAAGCGCCTGGACCAGCTGCAGAGGACGCTGGCGCGGGACACTCCGGTGGGCCTCCATCCCACCGGCAGACCCAGGCCCCCTTCTCCTGCCTTTCTCCAGCACCACCCGTGCCCTGCTCCATTCTCCTTGCATCCGAGCTGCCCCTCACCACAGCATCCAGCCCTGCTTGGCTTTCCCAGCGACAGAGCCGACCACCAGAGATAAACACCACCACCTGAGCTCAAAAATATTTTTCCGAGCAGCAATGGGTGCGCTCCGGCAGTGCGTCATAGAAACCTCACAGTTTGCAGGTGTTTATTGTCCAGGATGAGCAGTCGAGCCTGGTTTGTTTTATTTCAACATTCTTCCAGTACCTGGAAATAGATATTTATACAGTCCCAGTGTTTTGACGTGCTTAGGTGCCTGGATTTTGCTGGATCAAGCCCACGAACAGCAGACTGGCAGGTTTCTGTTTGCTCTCCTCCCAGCAGATTCCCGTCCTCGGGCATGAGCCCCAGCCCCACTCCGTGCCACTGGGATGCGGCCACGGAGCCCCGATGCTGGGCAGGGGGCTGTAGCCTCCCCTGTCCTCCCCTCCTGCTCCTTGGCAGGGAAAAGAGGCCAAAAAGATCCCTCTTGCTGCCTCTGTCAGAGATGATAAGAATTAATTAAATTTGCCTGCCTTTCCTCTGGCTTTGTAACTGCCCAGGGCATTTAGCAGCTGTGCCCACCACAGGGTCTATCTGATTTAAGGGGGGGATATGTACATACTCCATTACACGTGTCTTAATATTGCAGGTAGGATATCACCCCTGAGCGCCGGACAAATTGTGATAGGAGCTCGTGGGCAGGGCTGGGAGGGGAAGGGGAAGGGGAAGGGGAAGGGGAAAGAGAAGGGGAAGGGGAAGGGAAAGGGGACCAGCCTGGCAAACAGCACTATGAGGGTCCCTTTGCTGGGACAGGGTGTTCAGGACCCAACCCAGCACCCTCCCACCCCGACCCCACTGCAAGGGGAGATGCCACCGGTGTCCCCGGAGGAGCGGCCCAAAGCAGCGCCCTGACGTGCTTTGGCAGGTGTCAGGGGTGGGGGTGCCCTGTCCCTGAGCTCCAGTCGAGACCCGAAGGCCATTTGCAGAGTTGCTTCCTCGCTCCCCAACGCCTGGGGTGCCACAGCCCCCATGGCAGTGCCGGAGCAGGCAGGGGCCAGCCCGACGCCCGGGGGCTTGCCCCCACCCTGAGAACCACCCATCCCCTGTCCGGGCTCCCACCACCTCCACCAGGTTTATGGCAGAATAAGGGATGGCTCCCTCCAAAAATCAAATCCCGCTCCGTCCCCACAGCCCTGCCCACCCCACGCGGGAGCTTTAGCCATCGGAGACTGGAGGCGCCAGCAAGCAGCATCCTCCGGCACAGCACAGGCCGCCCCGCGCCCGCTGCCCCGTCCTTGCCCACCCGGGGTGGCGGGGCTGTAAAAGCCTTTGGCGGAGGGACATGCCATGAATCATGCTGAATTTACAGCCGAGCTGCGGGAAAGGGAATTATATAACTCCCGGGAGACAAGCTGGCGGGAGCGAACATCCATCAAGCACAAATTCTGGATTATTTACCACGGCTGGATCTCGCCAAGAGAAACACCCCCCGCACCGGACGGTCGGCAAACGGATTCAGCCGTGGGGGCCTATTCGGCAAATGAAAAGTCTCCGTCTCGCTCGTCAGAACAAACCCAGCTGTTTATTTTCCCCCCAGGTCCTTCTGCCTGCAGGACAAGCCCAGCACCCGGCACAGGGCGAGGTCTCGGCTCTCATCGTCCCCCCCTCCGCCACGGCACAGCCCACGCCGGGTCCCAGTTCCTGGAGATGGAGGAGCCTGGCAGTACTGCTGACTGACTCTTTTTATGAGCAGCACTTAATTATTCACCCTTTTAAAACGTTTTGCATCATAAACCCGAGATGGAGTGGAGGAAGGCGATTATTCTGCCGCTTGCTCTCTTGCTGGAGGCCAAGACGTGTTTGCCGGGCACAGCAGCCGGAGTTTGGGGGTCCGATCAACACCAGGACCCTTGACACTTGCAGGCTCTTATCACGTCCACGATGCAATCTTTATCAGGCAAGGTCACACCATCACCTGCACAAACACTGAGCCCTGGGCCAGCAGCAGCCTTCCTCCCCTGCCACCACCCTCCCTGCCTTCCCCCCCGAGCCAGGAGGAAGATGAAGGGCAAAGCTCACTCAGACGGCGGGAGGCAAGTTGACACATCCCCGCTTTGCACTGAGTTAAGACCCGTGGGGGAAGATTTAGGGAGGTGAGCTGTGGACCCCAGGCATGCATCGCAGCCATCAGGATCCATCATCAAATCACTGTGTCCTCAACACCGACAGCCTTAAATCACGGCAAGAGAAGGGGCAGGAGATGCTCTCCGAGGCTCAGCCCAGGTGGCCACAGGGGTCCCTGCGATATACAGGAGCGATCTTCCCCAGACACAGGCTGTATTTTGCTCTCCTGAAGGCCTGGTCAGACCAGGCCACTGGCTCCCACCCTTCAGGGACATCGTTTGTCTGCTCGGCTCTAGCAGCTGCATTAGGAGCAGACCAAGATGCTGCTGCGCGATGGACCAAGAGCCAAACAAAACCTTAGTTACATAAATAACCCCCTAATTGTGCCCCGTTGCATTCCTTAGTCTTGAGCACATGTGGAACCCTTTAATCAGCTAGGGAGGGATTTGAGCTTTAAATTTAAGACACAACTTGCAAATCCTGCATATTGGGTTTTCCCAGAATTTGGCCGGTGCGATGGCCTGCAGCTCATCCTTGCCTTTGGCAAATACCTGGAGCTCGTGATGTGCCCCATTAGCTTGCTAATTCTGCTCTGCTTTCCAACGGTCCTCGATCCCATGGAGGAAAAGTAGATGTTCGGCCCCAAACCCCTGGTGCCCGCAGCGTTCAGCATCTGAGCCACCTCAAAGAGTTGCTGCAATCCTGCTTCCCAAGCATCTCCTCAGCCCTCGCAGAGAGGGAAATGGATTTCATCTGCCCAAAGGTTGAGTTTTTAGGAGGGGTTTTGGATCCGCTCCCAACCTGGAGACTTTATATTGGTTCTTTCTTCACTGCTTTCCTTAAATTGGCAGTAAAAATTCAGGGAGACTAAAAGTCTGTGATTTGTACTTTGCACATGGGAAGCGGAACAATCTTTTGTTCATTTACTGTGACAACTGCAGTTCAGATTTAATTATTTACGATAATGTTCCAAGGCGCATTAGGGAATGTTCTCTTAGTTCGTAAAAAATAATGACGCCTTAGTACTGAGTGGCATCTAGCTACGGGCTCTGCTATTGCACCGATGGAGGCACGTGTGGCTCCGGCAGCAGAGTCGAGCCGTCATCCCTCGCCTGGCCGGCTGCTCTTCTGCAAAGGCATCTCCCACCCCAGGACCGGTCCCTCTGCACCAGGGGAAACACCAGCAACCCCCTATTTCTTGTGGGGTCAGGATGCACGGCCATCCAGGACAGACTGGGGATGTGACCGTCAGGCCCATTCAAAGGGTTGTACGTCCTTATGGGCTTTTCTTGCCCCTCGGAGCAGTAGCACCACCTCCCTGCTGGAGAGACACCTCCCTGGTTCATTCAGAGGCACGGTTTTGCTCAGCAAAGCCTCCTCCAGTCCTGGGGAGCAGCACAGCCTCCCAAAGCCATCCCTGGCAAGCTGGCAGACATGCTGTCCCCATCATCCAGGAGAGCAAGGAGATCAAAACAGGGTCCCTGCAGCACTGGGAAGCACAGCCAGGACAGAGGGATGGAGGCCACCAAGGGAGGGGACATCAGCAGGGTCCCTCTGCCAGCCCCCTGGGCTGCTGCAGCCTCCGCACGAGCAGCCAAGGCTCCTCTCCAACAGCACCAACGCCAGCCCGATGCTCCCCTGGCTGGTTAATCCGGATGAGCCTCATTGCCTTTCCCTCTCCCTCACTGCTTTAGAGATTGCATTTGTCAGCAGTAAAGGGGGAGAAGGAAAAAAAAAACCCCAAACATTCCTCTGCCTTAATTTTTCTTGGCTTGTTAAGAAGGACTTGTTAAGAAGGGTTGTGAGAGGATGGGGTGTCAGAGCAGGATTGCTGTGAAGGGCCACCGAGGTGCTGGCCTTCATTTCAGCACCTGAGCACCCATAGCAGGCCGGCGTGAATCTCTGCAGCCTATAGAGCCTTGTGAAAAGGATGAGAAAGGCAAGTTGTCTGCCTGGGTGTGTTTTTATTCCCCACTCAGGCAGCCCCTCTCCCAAAATACAGCCCGCAAGCCCCCTCCCCTCCCTTAGCTGCCCAGCTGGGTACACCTCACACTTTGCTCCTTGCCCGTTTGCACTCCTATAAATACCTGCTGCCCCATCTCGGCATTTCTTCCTGCACTTACTGGACCAGCATACGCTTTTCACTTTGCCCTTCCCCATTAGTCACAGGAATTAAGACAGACAGTTGGTATTTCATCATTAAATGTATCGCATCCAATAAATTGATCATTATTCTCTGCTGATTAGCAACTCTGTTTCCATCAGTTCAGAGCAGTTATGGTTTCCCCCCCCCCAATCTTCAAGGAGTAGCACAGTTTCTCTTAAGATCTGTTATAATCAAAGGATTAGAGCCCTGGAAATGTCCTTTGCATATGCAGGGACGTTTCTTTTTTCTGCTCTCCCGCTCTCTCGGAGAAAGAGTGCTTTGAAACCCTGGCTCCCAGCTCTGCGATATCGCCCGTACCTGACCTGTTTTAATTTTAGTCTTGCCTGAACCTGCCACCAGCTCATTTAGTTGTAGCATTGAGAGCTCTCTACAGAGTTGGCCACAGGTCAGCTCGCATACTTTTACTACAATTGGTGAGTCCGCCCGTGTCCTGCAGCCCTGACCCAGCTCCTGGCTGCCGGACGCCTTCCCCTTCGGGGCTGTGAACCCCCGGGGGTTCTGCCGCATCCCTCTGCTCCAGCCGGCCAGCGCTTTTGGGCCGGGCGATGGGAGCTGTACCCCGGAGCGGAGCTCCTCTTTTCCCATAGCCCCACATCACAACACGGATGTCGATGGCAGGATTTGCATCACGTCCGTGGCTTCGCAGGCTGCAGAGATAATGAGAGGTGGATACTTTCTTTTGGGACATTTCCAGCATTTCTGACACAGCAAGCGATGCCCCGGAAAGAGCTGACCCAGCTGCCCGGTTGGAGCCATGATGGGCCAAGCAAGACGTAAGAGCATGAAAATTCCAATGAATATTAATTTAAAAACTTGCTCAAATATCCCCAAGGTAAATTTGGTTCTGTATTAATTTCACCCTGCACACTAAGCACATTGTTATTGCAGAGATAAAGCCACAGAGCCAGAGAGAAATGGGTTTGGGGTTCTCTCTCTCACCAGAGCAGGAGGATTTAAATACCTCAGCTGGAAGGGTTTGAAGCAGCATCCACTGCCCTGCACCTCTTCCAGCCACGGATGTGCCCATATGCGGTGGAAGTGCCGTCTTCCCCCCCGGCACGGCTGCAGCCAGGGCCGGAGCAGGAGGTCCCACCGGGCTGTGGAGGAGCGGGTGGTTGCCCTTTCGGTTTGCATTTTTCCAGAGGTATGGAAAAGCACGCTCTGAAAATAGCCACCTAAATACTCCCGCTGGAAATTCAATTCAATTAGTGTTGTTGACCTCCGAGGCAACCCTCGCCAAGGTTTTTGCTGAGTCTCACAAGTCACGAAGAACATGGCAACATAATTAGCCAGCAGAGACCAGAGCGGTGAATCCCATCGGGAGGCAACTCTTCCCCAAACAGACCCATCCATGGGAGCTCCTCCTTCCATCCCAGCTCCTCCTTCACCCATGCTCTGGCTTTTCAGCGCCCTGGGTCACCGCTCCTTGCAGGGACCGGACCTTGCCCGCTTCGTTGATGCCTGTTTCGTCCTTTCCTCAGAGCAAAACGTTTCTTCCCAGGCTGTAATTGGGAGGACGGCCACATTCGTGGATGTGTTTGCCATCGAGCTCGTCTTTCTGTCCACTCCATAACGCAAGACCCACGCGTACGTATACATTCATCATTCCTATGTGCTGCGCTGGCACTAATGTCCTCGTGAGAGTCGCTGGATTGCTTGGGAGATAATGATTTTGCATCTTTAATGGCTCCTTCAATATTTGTAACCGTCTCGGTCTTTGCCTGGGTTGAATCTCTCTCTTGCTGGGAGGTCTCTAATTGTGGTAGGATGTGTCGGTTCAGCCGGCTGATCACCAATCACTCTGTCAGCCAGGCCCTCAAAGCGGCACCTGGGGACCAATTCACTTTGGCGACATCTCCGACAGCTCTGCACGGTCCCGGGAACAGGGATGCGGACGGGAGGGAGGGGGACGGCGAGGACCGGGATGCAGCCCCACAGCCGATGCTGCTCTGCAGCTGCATCCCCTCGCGGGGGCTCCAGCAGCAAAAGGAGACTGCAAGGAATCGGAGCCAGGCAATTTTGGGCAGCGTTAGCAATATGCCAACTGAAAACAACAGCCAAGCTTCAGAAAGACATGGGGCTCCCACCTTGTATCAAGAAGATTTGAACCTCTACCTCCTCTAAATCAGCCCTGGAAATCAATCCCTTCTGCACTCAGCATCAGCTTCTGCCTGGCTGCTTGGCCCTTCCTAATCCCCTTAAATCACAGCTCCTTGCTTTCCACCTGTAAATTTGGGGAGCAATACGCAGCTCCATGGGTGAGCTTTTGGTACCCTTTTAAAGACACCTTGTATTTGGGATGGTGGCTGGGTCTTTCCACCCCATGCCAGAGGGAAGGCGGCCACCCCAGCCCTTCCCACATCCCATTTGTACCAGTATGAACCAGGACTGAAAAACCAACCCCAGACCAGGAGGGGTGTGGGGAGGGGGCACGGGATGAGCTGCCCTCAGCCCTCCCCTCTGGTGAGGATGCTGCAGCTCTCCCCCCATCCCGCTCCGCTGCGTTCGGTGGCTTGTTCCGCTCCAAGCTCAGAGGGTATTTCAGCCATTTCAGTGCTTCTAATCTCTTTGGGAACATTGCTGAGAAACACAATTTCAAGCCTCCCAAGATGTGACAGGACTTGTAATTCGAGGCCGAGGTGAGAGCCTACCACCCAAGGGACAGAAAATAAACAGCCTCCGCACGCTCCTGCTCCCAGCCCTCCTCCTCGCTCTCCGTGATGCTCACATTTCCAAGCCGGGCACCAAAACCTCCAGCTGGGGTCCCAGGACAGACCCCACCTTTGGCCCCACATCCTTGTGCCCAGCACCCTGGAGGCAGCATGAGAGCAAAGCAGTGGCTGGGAAAGCCCCCGGGGGAGGGGGAGCGAGAGCTGGGGGGCGCAGGGGCTGAGGGCAGGAGCCGCGGGCAGCCAGGAGGGCAGAAGCTGAGCCCGGGGAGCGTGCCGGGCCACGGCAGCGAGCCCCAGCCCGCAGCGGCTGCATGGAGAAGCCAGGGAAGCCATTTCAGAGCAGCTCCTGAAAAGCAAGAGGCCGTGTGGTGCTTTCAGGAGTGCCATCTGCTGGCACCCAGCCCTGCTCCCCACCCCACCGAGATCCCCCCAAAACCAGCCAGGGTGCAGGTCGCCCAGAGCAGGACCCCTCTGCAGGGACCTGGGCAGCCTCAGACCCCACCGCACCCCAAAACTGAGCCTGCCCGGCTGCAGGCAGAGCTCCAATCCCCCCTTTGCCACTTCAGCTCCCGCAGCTCCACTTCAATTAATCTCTCCACAAAAATCAGTTGCTGTGTCAGATCCATGCCCGGCTGCCCTCAGCTACGCTCTCCAGCTTGCTCCCCAGATTAAGCTGCCTCTCCCCGCCCAACCCAGCTCCTGGGGCAGGGGCTGCCCACGCCAGCACCGGGCAACGACGCTCACACACATCCCCTAATTTGCCAGGGCTCAGGTAAGCGAGGCTGGAACAAGAGGAGAAATAATGCTGGCAATTAGCCTTGACATTTCTGGGGCCAAAACGAGGGGGAGGCGGAGGAGTGGGAAGCAAATCACAGGCACTAAATCTCAGCACCAGGCAAAGCCAATTAAGCATCCCAAATTTCATTCTTTTTTAAAAAAAAATATCCGTCATTGATTGTACTGGAGAACCTGATGCTTTAGCGGGTCTGCAGATTGATGCCATCTATCCCAGCCCCTGAGGATTTGCTTTGTCCCCTCGAGCTGCCCCCCACGAGGCTCACCCAGGCGGGAGAGGCAAGGAGGGGCCACGGAGCCCATGGGACAGCGAGGAAGGAGCCAGCCATGTTGGCACACGTGCCTTGGTTTCGCAGACACAGGAGGAGATGACAGCCACGCTGCGATCCCGCAAACTTTCATCAGCACGCCGGCATCAGCAGCGACGCTGCTCTGTTCACGGCTCGGTGTTAATTGCGCGATTCCTCCGCGTTCGTTAACGGAACGGCACACAGAGCTCCCCAGCTCTTTGGCTAGGGGATGGTTTCATTATCATTTCCTATATGTTAGCTTTAAATCCCCAATAATCCCACACGACTAGAGCCCATTCCAAGTGAGCAGCAAAATCCAATTTAGGATCCTATTCTCTCCGGCTGTGTAACCAGAGCCTACTTCGTGCGGGCACAAAAATCCAATTCAGCTTCTTTGCCTCTCAACAGCTGCCCCCGTGAGACTTGCCCAGATGAAAAATACCCACCAAAACAACCAAAACCCCCACAAAAGCCAGGTTTGGAGGTAAGCGGAGCTGAGCTTGGGGAAGCCAGCTGCTATGCTCCAGGCAGCGCTGCTCCTGCATCCCTGCCCCGTTCCAGGGCTTTTGGAGGGCGTTTTCAGCGGGCAGCTCCCCTCTCACACCACCACCCAGCTCCACTCACCACACATCCCCGCGCCCGGCTCTGCCGGCTGCTCCAGACCCGACTCCATCACAGCCCAGGCAAGGACGTGCCAACCCGACACATGTCCGCACTTAGGAGCTTGCTAATAGCCGGAGCCCCCAACGACGTGTGATTAGCTTGCACAGCGCTCGGGCCAGCGGCTGGGACATCTCCCAGAGGAGCTGCTGCCATCGGGATCCAGGACAGCACTTGGGGGGGGCTCTGAGGGCCTCCTAAAGCCACAGACCCCCCTGGTCCTGGGCAGCATCTGCCAGGGAAGCCTTTCACCGGGGCTCTGCTGTAATTCTGCGGAGCAGCATGGACCTATCCAGAGTAGCATCCAGCCCTTCAGCTTTTCCCAGCTCTTACCTCCTTCTCACGCCGGTTTGCTGTCGCATTGGGTAGCGCAGGTCCAGCACGTCGTGAGCGAGGGTGAGGAGGGTCGGGGAGCCTTGTACACCTTCAAAGCCCTCTGGGTGAACTACCAGCCCCCAGACCTCCCCCAGAATTGTATGCAACTTTCCAATCATGCTTCACTAGCTGCAAAATACTCCATGGGCAAGGTCTAGGAATAAGTAGCCCTGGCTGGCGCTGGGCAGACCCTTTGCCTGCCGCTGCCATGCCCTGGGTGGTACCCCCAAACCCTGCCCCGCATCTCAGGGTATGGCCACAGCATCCCCCTGCCCTGAGGTTTTGGGAACACCATCGTCCAAAAGGATCCCAGTTCCCAGCCATCCGATACCAGCAACCATCTCACCAGATACTTTCCAGGTAACACTTCCCCCTCCTTAATGCCTATTTCCCAAGGCAGTTCAGTCTTCCCAGCACTTCTCTCCCATCCTTATTTAATTCCCACTAATCCCTATTAACCACACAGCATTCAGGAGTCACTCTGGCACAGGCTATTTAAAGAAGATTCCCCCAATTTAGTGACTTATTCTGGCTTCCCCCCCACGAGTGCCAGCCCTCCTGCTGGAGGATGCTGCTGCAGGGCTCCCACTCCTCACATCCGCACCGGAAAAATCAGGGGCAGGGGAGCCCTAACACCTGTGAAACCAGAGCTCACATTTGACTTGGGCAAGACACATTGAGCTTGAAGCATGTTTAAATTCCAGCCCCCTGAACCCCTCTCTTAGGCTTCTGGACTGGCTTTCAGCCCCTTTCCTTGCTAGGGCTGGTAGGAAAGGGGTTTTTCCCCCAAAAGGACCAGTGTCCTCCTGGGGCTGTGAAGCAAGGACACAGAGATGGCCAGGAAGGGCTTTAAGGAGAGGGTGGGAGTCAAACCCATCACACCAGAAAGCACTGAGCAGATTCAGTCATTGGGGCTGGCTTCATTATTTTTTTTTTTTGTCTTTAGATGTTGTGCTGCAAACTCACATTTCCCAGGCAAAAAGTCTTTTGAACCAACTCTCCCCCATTTTGTCTGCTTACAAATCACTGAAATGGGACATTCCTGAGCATTTCTGAACACCTGCTTTCAAACTGGGGAGATTTATTGAGTTTGACCTTCCCCACAAGCACTTTCTGTTTGACAAAGGAGCAGTTTCCAACAACAAAAACAAACCCCAAGGCTACTCTGAAAATCCATCCTCATCCTCACAGCTGAGACCCAGCCTGCTTGCTCCTCCTTTCAACATCGCTGCCAGCCAGCTCAGCCTTTCTCCCTCCTGCCTTACTCTTCCTCATCCAACTTGTGTTCTTCCTCTGTGGTTTTCCCCCAGGGTCTGGGCTGGATGAGGACCATTCACATCCAGCAGAAGACCTGGTTTCTTGGTCCTCTCTCCACACCCACCGTGGCAGCCTTGGCGTACGCAGGGAAGTCTTCTGGGATGTGCCCGGCCTTTTTAGCAAGCTAGAAAATAAAAGTAATGGTTATGCATGCAAGAATTAAATTCGATGTGTCTCCCTAACAGCGTGCAGAATGAGCAAAATCTGCAAGGTTAGGGAATTTTCATCTGTTTAAGGAAATAGTGGGGTGAAAGGAACCCATCATTGCATGTGTCCCAGCAGGGGTGCCGGGAGCAGGTACAAGCCTCAGAACTGGGGGCTCCGCTGAGGGTAGGAGGGGATGGGGACCCTGCATGGGTAGGTGGGCCCATGGGTGCTGGGTCAGCTGGAGAGCACAGGTAGGAGCAGGGGGATGAGGAACATCAGCTGGAGAAGGCCAAGGAGGTGATGGAGAGGCTGAAGTCAGCGCATGCCTCGGGGATGGGGGCTGCTCTTCACTCATTCAAAACTTTTCCCCCCCATTTCCTTCTCCAATCAGAAAATCTCTTTCCTGGCTTTGCTCTTTTTAAAACAACAGTGTCCCTTTGCTAGCATCTCTGTTTCCCTCCCTCCATCCCCAACCAGCCCAGGCATATGCCCAAGCATGCTCGGCAAGGGGTTTCACCAAGCAGCAGCAACGCGTCAAGTAGAAACGCAAAACAGAGGCAGCAGGGTTTTTTTTTCAGGGAAATGGCTCTATTTGTGCCATGTCAGCGGCTGACAGTTTTCCTGGGGCTCGGCGGAGCTGCCGGTGGGCAGCAGGATCCTGGCGGGAGGCGAGCCTGACCCCAGGCTGCCGAGCTGCCACTCTCCCTGACATTTTTTATATTATTCTTATTATCCCCGGCTCTGCAACGCACCCACCACCCACTGCCTGCTGAACCGCTTCTCTCCAGCACATTACACCCTTCCCGCCAGGGGGCTGGGTTTATTATGGCTCTATTTCTCACAGCTGCTTGGCGGTTTTTTCCCCACCTCTGCCCCGTGGGGAGCTAAGAGGGAACAGGGGCACAAGAGGCACCTTCCAAAAATTGCTGCCATCGCTGCAGCATCTGCCAGAGAGCAGCTCTTCCACATCTCGTGAGTATCGCCTGTCCCGACGCCACCGGTTGCAGCAAGGCTCCGTGCACACTTGCTGGGTGCTCCAGTCCCGTCAGCATCTCCCCACTCACGGCACATCCTTGGTTTCAGCAGTTTTTGAAGCCTGAAGAGGCTCTAGATGACTCGGGAGTATTTTTCATGGGTAAGTAGACCCTTTTACCTCCATGCCACTGGCTCAGCTCCAGCCCTGGGTCAATAGAGACAGAAAGTCATTGTCGACTGATGAATGCCTGCCAGGGAATAAGGCATTGGTCTCAGTCTAGTTATGAGGAGACAGATGTCCACATCGCAGCCGTTCCTGTCACAACCATTGCTAACCAGCAGCCTCCACCAACAGGAGAAGATTTCCTTGCCATGAAGAAAAACCCAAGCGCCCACAGGTGTGAGTACTTCTGGGAGCATCTTCTCCACTGCCTTGTGCCTTCAGCAGGACCAAACCAGCAGCTGGTTTCTTTCAAGACAGTGCTGGGGTCCCACCAGGACAACACAACCAGGATCCTCCACATCACCAGTTTCTGCTGGGAATCGACCCTGGCTGGGGCAGGGGGTGTTCAGAGAAGCCCTGCCTGGTTTGGGGAGAAACATTTCTGCCATCTAGGAACTAGTGAGCATCTTTGTAGACCCATACAGCTTGTGGAAACTCCAACACAACACCCTCCAGAAGGAAAAGCCTGTGGTTTGAGCACAAACCAGCCTGCGACCACCTCCCTCTTGCATTAGTTGAGTGCAGCCACCAAAGAGCCCCCCAGATGCTACTGAAGAGGCAGTTGTTGCCCCCAAATTCCCAGTTTTGACCCTGGATGTACAGGGCCTCCTTACTGCAAGACTTGGGTTCCTCTAGCACCGGTCCATGTGCCCCACGTGTCCTCTGTGGGCACCGTGGTGAAGAGAAAGAAAGGTAGTGGAGAGAAGCCAGGAGAGAAACCAGCAGGTGACAAGCAAGGTGGGGATGGTGGCACAGAAGGGAAAAGGGTGGCAACACGAGCACGTCCTCGAGGAACCACCACAGCCAGCCTTGCTCCGCCGAGCCCAGGGAGGAGACAGCTCCACTCTGCCACGCAGCCAGGGGGACAGATCCTGCCAGAAATAAGGCCCTCGTTACTATGGTGATTAACATTGCCTTGCAAATGCGATCTGGTGCGACAAGATGGCTGTGAGAGCGGTGGGCGAGCAGACAGACAAGAGACAGTATCAGGCTCCCCGAGCCCCCCCGAAGGGGACGGTGCAGAGGAGACCTCCGGCAGCATCGCTCCTCCAGCCCCCCAAGTGACACAGCTCGCAGGCTCCAGCTGACAGGCAGGTTTAATTGAATGTTTCTCCCTTTACGTTTCCCTTTCCAGCAAATAAAACCCGAGTAAGATAAAAATATATGATGCTTAAAGGGGACACTGCCAAGGAATTTTTATCGGCTTTAATTTGCGTTTTACTCTTCGTTTGTTTGCAGCACTGTCTCTCCACAGCTGCAAAATAGCATTTTTTTCCTCTTTCATGAGTTTTGACATATTTCCAGCTGGCAACTCTCGATCGAGGCCCCTTCTCCCATCCCTGTCCCCTGTGCAAAGCACCGAGGCCGGCTCAGCTGCACCTGCACACACCGAGCAAGGGACAGGTAACCCCTGCAAACTGCAGCGGGGTGATGTGGTTCGTCCCACCCTTGCAATTATTCAGCAAAGCTGAAGGCTTAACTTATACCCCAGCTCCCAGAATTAACAGCTGGAAGGAAAATATTAGCTTTTGGTTAAAAGCTGGGGATTTGTAGCCCCAATCTTTGAGACATCCCAGCTATTCTGCCCCATAAATTTTAACAGAATTTATTGCTCTCAGCCCCATCAGGACCCGAAGGTGGAAACCCCAGGCACTGGTTTCCTGCTGGATTTCCTTCTCAGGACAAACTAATACCAAGCCAGAAATAGTTGAGAAATCTCTTCAACCTTTACCTACACCATCAGGCCAAGACCAATTCCCCTCCTCCCTGCCCAGCCCCTGCTAATTTCCCCAGGCACTGTGATAAATGACTGTGCCAGTGAAGTGACATCTTTCTATTCTGCTCCAAGATAGATGGGTCCTGCTGCAGGGAGAGAAATCCCCCGGTGAAGCCTGACCAGGAGGGAAACCACAGCACCGGCACCTGGGCTCGTCACGTCTTCCTCTGCTTATTTATTCCCACCCACCTCATCAAAGCTTTGGGGGCTTTGGGGTTTGTGTGAATGAAGGAAAAGAAAAATGGGGACAAGGAATTGGGTCTCTGGGCAGGTGTTATCTCCACCACGAGCCTGGCTGGAGACCAAGGTGTCCCCCATGGGACATTATCCAGCAGAAGGGTTTAGGGTGCACTCACGCTCCCACATGTCCCCTAAAGCAGCCACGAGCATCTTACCCTGCCAGCTCGGCACACCCAGAGAAACCACCACCTCTCCAGGTAAAGAAGTCACCTCCATTTTTCTCTGAGAAGCTGGATGGTGAGGGGCAACTGCTGGTGCCTCCCACAGCACAAGCTCGGTGAGACCCCGGTGAAGAGCAGCCAGGGCTTTCCAGGGCCAAGGTACAGCAGGCTTCACGCTGCTGCCGTTCTGGTGCATGCTCCTGGCAGCCTGCAAACCCATGCTTGGGAGGGAAGGTCACCGCAGGCAGACACCTACCCACGCTGCTTGGGTGACACCAAAGACAGACAACAAGGGGCCAAGCAGCAGGAAGGCTGTTTGGGAAGAAAAACAGCACACTATAGCAAAAATAGGGATTTGGATGGACACAGAAGGCTCAGTTCTCTCCTTTTTAAGTGGCCTCCCCTGGGGGAAGCTGCCACCAGTGCCTGCAAGGCGGAGGAGCCAGGAGGGCGCTTGCATCAAGAGCAGAGCCAGGAGGGACCCCGAGGGCTCTGGGGCTGCTTGTCACCCACCCTGGGAGGCCCAAGACATCTTGCCCCTCACCAGGATGCTGTCCCGGCTGGGAAGAGCCGCTGGGGACATGTCTTCTGTCACTAGGCCACTTCTCCCCCTTTTCCCTATGGCTCAGCCCTACATCCCAACACAAACATGCTCATCCCACCCTCCCCAGGCACATGTCCCATCTCCAGCCATCACCAGTAGCCAGAAACTACTGGAAGACCAGCCCAGGCAGACTCTCAGCACACCAGTATCCCCAAACCTCCGATTCCCTTCCCGGCTGAAGGGGCTGTGGGCAGCCCCCAAATTGCTCAAGAGATGGGGAGCAACAGAGGCACCAGGAGCCCTGGGCTTACAAGGACCCTCTCTGGAGCAGGCTGTGTCTGCCAGAGCTGCTCCCAGTCCCCCCCCCATTTCCCAGGGGGGTTGCTGCTGGGCACTAGCCAGGCAGCACCGGGGGGCTCCGGGACCCTACGTTCACACTATCTTGGAGGGAAGACCCCTCCCAAATCAGCACGGGTGCCAGACCAGGAGCAGCGGGATCAGCTCCCCGGGTCCCCACCTCTGCTTAGCCCCAAGAGGGCCCAGGGCACGGCCTGGTAGTGGAGCCCATCCCAAAGCCCCCTGGGGCAAGGGAGGCCCTCGGAGCAGGACTCCTTCCCAGGCCGGCGAGGGGTGGCCGGCATGGGATGAGCGTCCGTCCGTCCGTCCGTCCGTCCCTCCCCCGGGAGCAGCCACCCACCCCCCGGGAGCCCCCGTCCATCCCCCGGCCGGGCCGGCGAGCGCGGTGCGCTGGTGCCATCTCCTGGGCTGCCCGCACTGCTGCCCGCACTCCTGCCCGCACTCCTGCCCGCAGCGCCGCGGGGCTCGCCAGGCCCGGGCGCCCCGCTCAGTGCCGCCCCGTCCCAGCCAGGCTGCGCCGGCCTTCCTCCCGCTCGCGCGCTGCCAGCATCCTCCTCGCCTCCCGCCCCACCCTGCAGCTGCCCCGCTCCCAGCACCAGCCAGCCCAAACCAGCCCAGGCCAGAGCCCACCGTGGCCTTGAGCCGGTTTGAGCAGGCTCTAGGTCTGGCTGGTGAGAAAGCGCGTTTCTTCAAGCAGGCTCTGCCACCAGCCAGCAGCTCCCAGCCCAGCTCTGCCACAGCCCCGTCAGATCCCGAACCCCGCTGGATGCCCAGAGGCAGCCTGAGTAGCCGGCACGGCTCGCGGGGATATGCCAGGGGCTTGCTGCAGCCCTCCCCGCGCCCTCAGAGGGTTCCCCGCTCACACAGCAGGGAACTCGCTCCTTGAAAATACATCAGTCAATATTTATCTAGTGTTAAAAGGCAGTTCTTCTATCTGACAAGCCCTGGAGAAGCCGGTGAGCCTGCTGGCTCCAAATCACAGCTCAGTTCCTCTTTCAAAACACCCTAAATCCAGGCTAAAAATAAATGGGCTTTATTGATTTCCTTTTTTAAACTAACGCTGGGGAGTGATGTGTTCAGTGCTCAAGGAAGAGCAAAGGGTATTAGTCACAGGGAAGTACAGTCACAGCGCTCCGAACCCCCCAGGGGTGCAAATAAAACCCATCTCACACCGAGCCCCCCGCACAAGGCCTGGGGAAGGCGGCAGGAGGGCTGTGGGTCTGGCCCACAGGGGTCATCCCACAGTCCCGCACAGTCCCAGAGCAGAGGCAGCCCCCCAGCACTGCCCAGGGTCACCCCAGCGGGTTGCTTTTTGGAGACTTAAAACCCCAGCCCCGTACAGAGGCTGTATGCGATGCGCCCAGGTGGCCCCAAAGTAGCACCGAGTCAACAGAGAGGAGATGTTTGTTCACCATGCTCTGGACACATCCTGATCCCTGGCCTGGTCCTCAGAGGAGGGGGTCACTGCAGAGGAGGGAACCCCTGGTGCTGGGCAATGCAGACAGCCAGGTAAAGGATGCAGCCCCCCCTGCCCAGGGCCGGGGCCCATCCCCAATGAAGAGGAACAAGGACTGAAGGCACCTGAGCTTAAATACAGATGGTGCGGGGGGCAGAGGGTGTGGGTGAGAGCCCAGATTGGGCGTGTCAAGGCAATTAGCACTCCAGGCCCCGAAGCTCAGCCCCGACACTCGACACTCGGCGAAGAGCTGCTTGTTTCCTTAAATTAACAGCATCACATGCCTCTGCCAGACAAAGCCTGTTTTGTTGGAGGTTGCAAAGAGACAAGAGAAAGGCTTCGGAGGATGCGGGGCTGTGCCTCTCCTGCCTAACGCAGCGGGGAGCAGCCCCGGCTGCCTGCAGCATCCTCTTCCTCCTCGAGCTCGTTCCCTCACCCTGAGACAGGGCATGCCAGACAGACCGAACAAATCCAGCGACGTCCCCTCTCTACTCCCCTGGCTGAGCCCAACCACAGAGGTATTGCGCATCTGCCCAGATGTTTCAAACCACAGCCACAAGGTTCACATCGCTTCCTCCCTGAGCAAGCAGAGAGAGGAACCTCCCCGAGGTGACCGCTGCCTGCACGGCACGTACGCCTCGAGGCAGCAGAGACCACAGCCTGGCCGAAAGAGCACCCAGCTATGTCCTGCTCCTGGGGGAACGTCCCGTGGCCAAGGCTGGGGACCCGGCACCCCAGGCCGGATCCACCCAGCACCTCCATCCGGGGCATTGCTTTGGCCAGGTCGGATCCAAAGGCTTTGCTTTGTTTCCTATTAAAATCCCTCCAGCGCTTGGGAAGACAGATGCTGAGAAGCTAAATCCCAGCAGCATTCGTGAATGCGCTCCCTCCTGCCAGTACCGGATGGGATATTCCTTCCAGATGCTCACGGTGCGCTCCAAGCACGTTTGCTGCTCTCCTCCCTCAGATGGACTCGCTTCCCCAGCTGCAGCCCCTCACCACCATCAGGAACCCCCATCCTTGCTCCACGGGCGGCTGACCCCCTCCCCTGCCGGTGGTGGGTGGCAGAGTGGGAGCCTGGGGCCGGCGCGGAGCCCAGCCAGGGCGTGGGACGTTGCACTGGGGGGAAAAGCCAAGCACAGAAGCTGAGCTCTGCTTATTAAAGGGTGCATGGGGTGCCCCTTCCCCGCAGGTGAAAGCGAGCATCCCGCTGCTCTCAGTCGCTTGAGTCTCAAGCAGAGCAAGCAGTGGGGATGGAAGGGCTCTCCGGAGGTTTATCTCGTCCTGGGGTATTTGCGCAGAGGCTACAGGACACAGGAGACAGCAAAAGGCAGCCCATGAAATAGATGCCCCGGGCAGCTTTGCCCGTGCCAAGCAAACAGGGCACGTTGCTCTCCAGGGAATGGGCTCCCAGCCTGGCCAGCCCATGCTGGGCTCGGGTACAGCAAAGTGGGGCTCCCAAGAGAGATGGGGTGGCCGAGAGGTGCCCGGCAGCCCTCCGCACCTCCCTCCACACCGGCTACCCTGGAAACACATCCTAAATAAAAGCTGGGCTTGGATAAATAAATGCGTCTGGAGGCCGTCAGCCCGGCCAGCACCGAGAGGAGGCGGGGGAGCAGGGTCGGAGACCGCGGCTGCCTCAGACACCAGCCCGCCGGGCTGCGGGGGATGGAAAGAATTTAACTTTTCTTGTTTTTCCCCCCGCCCTCCTCAAGGGACCCGCAGCCCCCTGCCCGCCCCCAGCAGCCAGGTTTCCCCGCGGCGGGCACTCACCAAAGGGCGAGGGCAGCTCCCCGCTGCCTGCAAATGGAGGTGGAGGCACCCAGGCATCGGCTCCCCGTGCCGGCAGCGGGCAAGCCCCGGTTGGAGCTGCGTTTTGGGGGGAAGCATGCAGGTCCCTCCCCAGCAGCGCCGGCACCAGAGCAGGTTTCAGTGGAGAGCCAGGCTGCCAGCCCTGCCCCGAGAGCGAAGGCACTGCTCCACGCTAGCTCTGCCCCTCTGCCGCTCAGCCAGATGTTGGCTCAGAAAGGGAAAAACAAATCCCCAGCTGCCGCCAGGGCCTGGCTGGGGGACAGCAAATGTGCTGGCCAGATGCGGGGCACGGGGCTGTGCTTGGGGGCGCCGGCGAGGGGGGCGTCTGAAGCAGCCTGCGGCAGGAGCGCCCAGGCTGCCGCCGGCATTTGGTGGGGACCGTTCTCTGGATAACACATCAGGTTTCAACCAGAGGTTGTAATTTCCTTATTGGAGGGTGGAAAAAAATAATAATAAAGAAAGAGCAGTGGAGGTTTTACTCTGTCCTCGCTGTGGCCAGGTTTGTCTCTGCTATTTTCCCAGCAGCCTCCTCCTGTTGGGCGGCCGGGTGACGCTGAAGCCAGCGCGGCCAGCAAGCAGTGATCCCGGGGTGCTTGGAGCCGCCTTCTCCTTCCTCAAGCTGTACCCTTGCCCGAGGCTGATGTTCCCCCGGCAAGCAGTGGCTCATCCCTCGTGCCACAGGGAGCAAAGCAAGCTGGGGGACAGGGAGCCAGGGGCAAACACCCAGGGGTGCTTGCTGGTGGGTTGGAGGTGGTCCTGGTGCATCCTTCCAGAGAGGGGAGCGGGACCTCTTGTGCCGAGTGGGCAGGAGAGGAGTGGACGTGTTCAGCCCTCCCATTACCCGTGAATAACGATGGAGGCAGCGGGGATCTAACATCCACCGGGAGGGCCAAGCCCCGCATGCCGCCGTCCCTCAATCAGCCCTTAACAAGGCAAGGAGAGGGGGACTGCTGAGGACAGACAGAAAGCAAAGCAACACAGAGGTCCTCAGCAGACCTCGAGATAAAGAGCAGGAAAGGGAATACTTGGCAAAATTGAATCTGTACAAACCAGCGAGTCTGGATAATATGTAACCCCCAGACTAAATAGAATTAGCTAATGAACTTACCGAGCCCCTGACAATTACTCATAAAAAGTTACTGAGAAAACGGCACATCCCAGGTTTATTTAATGTCTTTATTAATGATCTGAAAGCAAGAGTAAACAACAAATTAATTACGTTTGCAGATGACTGTAAGCTGGAAGGTGTTGCAAACACTGCCAAAGACAGCAAAGTCACACCAAGGGCCCTAAAGAGGTTAGAAATAAACCAGCAGGAAACAAGCCGCACGTAATCCATCAGCGAAACACGGCACGGGGGGAAAAGGACCTGAAATACAGACATCCAAGAGGAGGGAGGGGTGTGCTGCACAAGATCCAAGCTGGAGGCCAGGAGCAGGTTTGGAGGGGGTTGGAGAGATGGGAGATGAGCTACACTGAGAGCACGGAGAGCCCTGGAACCCGCCGGGGCTCTGCGGGGCGAGGAGCAGGGACCCAGGCTGGCTGGGACGCCGCATCTCCGGACAGCTGTGACCTTGTCCTTAACACGTGTGGCATCAGCTTTGCACCGGGGGAGAATCTGGAAAGCTCTTTTCCCAGTGCCACACTAGCGTGGTTGGGCTGTTATGAACCCCGAGGGCTGGGGATCATCCTGATTGCCGTTAGTCGTGCTGAGAGGTGCGAGCTTTGGCCAGCAGCTTCGGCAGGCGGCAGGGCAGGGGGCACGGCAGCAGGCCGGCCGGCTCGCTGGGCGATGCAGCTGGGGATGGGTCACGGCTTTGAGACCGAGCCGCTCATCTGGGTCTGCAAAGACACCAAGAGCTGGTTTTTCTTCCCCCAAAAATGCCTGGTGCCGCGGAGAACCATGGATGCCCCACTTTGCCCGGAGCAGGCGGTACCTCCGGAGCCACCCATTGCACCCCTCGCCGGGCTCCTTCCCCCCTTGGCGGCGGCAGCCGCTCCTCCCTCGCCTCGCCCCGGCGGGAACAAGGGCGCTTTGAGCGGCGGGTGGGGGCCTCTAGCCCTTTAAGAGAAAAAAATTGACTTTGTAATCTGAGCGAATTCCTCCTTTCTGACAGGCGGGAGAAGTTACGGGTCCCTCCCTCGCTCCGCTTTATTAAATATAGTAGTAGCAGCAGCCCTCGCCTTGAAGCAGGCGCTGGCAGAGTCTGTGCCTTGCCCGGAGCCCGAGCCGCTGCTCCAGCCCCGGGGGACACCATGGGTGCCCGAGGTGGCACTGCCACGCTGCCGGTGCTGCTGGTGCTGCTGGCCTGCCAGCCGCTGCCCCTCGGCGCGGGACCCCCAGCCGGAGGTAAGCCCTTGTCCCGCCAACCCCCCCGACGGATGGAGCCGTGGGAAACCTAGGGGGATACAGCTCGGCTTCGGGTGCCCGGGGTGGGCTGGGAGGGATGGGGACCCAGTGGGGAGGGGTGCGGACAGCCATGGGTGCAGGCTGTCCCTCCCTGAGGTTGCGGGGTCCTGTCACCAAGCCGGCAGCAGCAAGGAGAGGCAGCTGCCTGGTCTTTGGGCCAGGTTGCCCAGGGAGCAGGGCTGCTCGCCCACCGTGGCTCTCAGGGTGCTGCGTCCCCTGGCTGCGCCTGACGGGGCACATGCAAACGTGGTGCTGGCTGGGATGGGGCTCGCTCCCGGCATGCATGCTTTGGTCTGCGCCGTGGGCAGCCCACAGGAGCAAGGCACCTTCCCGCTCTGCCAAAGCCCTGGGCCCTGGGGACGGAGCACGGGCACGTCCCACAGCCCCAGCAGGGAAGGCCAGCCCTCCCAGCCCGTGTTTGGCCTTGCCGCAGCAGCCGCCTGTGAGAGCAGCCCCTCTCATCCAGGAGCGTGAGCTTGGACGGTGCCGGTGGGAAGGAGGGAGCTGGGCAGCGTTTCCCAGGGTGTGTGTCACCTCCCGGCTCTGCTCCGTCCGTCTGTTCTGTGCGCCCAGGGTGGTGGGGTGCATGGGGTGAGGGCTTGCCTCTCCTGCCAGCGTGGCCCCAGAGGGGTGCAGGATCACCCCTGGGGTGATGGGGCATCAGGGTCAGTCTGGGGCTGAGGGTCTCCCCCAGGAGAAGGAGCTCCGGTGCCACGGGACGGGCTGGCCCTGGGCAGCGGGGAGGGCAGGGGACACCGACACTGCCCAGGGCCAGAGCCGGTCAGAGGGGTTGTTGCAGGGCACGCGCTGGGTGGGGAGCAGAGCGGGTGACTTATATCCAGTTTTCCCCAAGAAGTGGCCATGTTTGACCAGGCGGCTCTTGGCATGGCTGTGTTCCCTGCCTCAGCATCCCAACGGCCATCCCACAGCCCCGCTCCCACCCTGCACCTCCTCCCCATGCCTGCTGCCTCCTGCTCCCTCCCCTGGTCTGGGACTCGTGTTTCTGTGATGGTCCAACCCTCAGCAGGCTCTGCGGGGTCTGGACACGGGTCTCATCCTGCTCAGGACAGCCTTAGCCAGCCCCTCCAAGCTGCGCTCAGGGTCTAACTGACCATTCGCACTGTGTCACTGGCATCCACAGCTTCAGAGGTGGAAGGGATTTAAAAAGCACTTTTTTTTCCTAACTCACCCCCAAAATAATATAACATCTCACCGAGCAGTTTCTCTTCCCCAACCCTCTCCCTGGGCTCTGACTGGCAGTGGGGCAGGAGTTTGCTTTGTCCAAGCAGTTTGCAAAGGAATTACTGACCACCTTGGGTCTTTTGCTCCCCAACCATCTTCTGCATCCAAACCTGTGTCAGTGTGAGGAAGAAGAGAAGGAGAATGATCCCAGGGCCCAGCCCCGCAGCCCTCAGCACCTGCGAGATCCCTGAAGGTCCCTTGTCCCCATTCCCTCCCTGGCGAGGAGGTGGCCTCCAGGGACACGCTCCTCTCCTTGCCTCCCGCCTTGTTCCTTCTTTTTTTTCCAAGCACCAAAATACAATGATGGCTGGCAAGCTGAGTGGAAAAAAAAAAAAAAATCCCTTTTGTTAATGGACAAAGCGGTCTTCTTGCTTCCAGCCCTGACCTTTCCAGCCCGGGCAGGGATTTCACCACGCGGAGCCATTGCCCGCTTGGGTGTCCAGGATGGCTCCCGGGGCTGCCCTGGCACTCCCGAGCTCTTTCATGGTGAATGGGCAGAAAGGCAACCCCAAAACCAGCACGTGGCTTTCACTGGCACCTGCCAACCCCCCCAAACTCCCCCCAGGTAACACCACCCATGGCCAGGGAACAGCTCCAGGGATCTGTGGGCAGTCGCCTGGCACGGACCCCCAGGGCTGGGAAAGGGAAGGGGGTTTACACCCGCTTTCTGATGCTGGGGACTATTTCTGCGCCAGGCCGAAGCAGACGTGCCAGCCACGACCCCAGGCCTGGGGACCAGCCTCCCTTGAGCCCCATCCCCTTGGGAGCATCCCTGCTGAGACCACCAGTGCCGGTGGCAGGCGTCCCCCTGGGCTGCCTGCCCTGGGACATCCCTCCATCCCCATCAGGGAGAGCCTCGCCAGCCATCAGCAGCGTGCCGGGCACTGGGCTGGGGCAGGCTCAGTTTTAGGGGTGATGCCTGTGTTTTGCGTTGCCTCCAAGCCCAGGTTGGGGGGCCCAGGCATTCTGCCCAGCCTGAAATGGAAAGAGTCACCGTGCACATCAACAAATACAAGATTATATCAAAAAGAAAAAACACTCATAAAACTTGTCCTCTTGACATCTGAGTGTGAAGCTTTAGTAAACTGTTTTTAGCCAGCCTGGCTCTCCTCCAGCTCCCAGGGAGGTCACCACCGGCTGAGCTCCCCCTTCCCCAAAAACCCTCTCCCTGGGGGGTTGTAATGAGGAGGGATGTGGGGGGAAGAAGGAATTGGATGTGCAGGGTCCCTGCGAGCAGCGTTCACCCGGAGCTTCCAGCAAGAGCGTGCCAAAAATGAGACACACCCCCCCCCCCTCCAAGTCTCGGGTGGACTCCCAGCAGCAGTGATGGGGGTCCTGGGTAGGCGAGGGCGACCCCGGCTTGTCCATGGGGAGTACCTGCTCCTGGGCAGGGGACGGCGTCTGCCCCGGGGTGCCCAGCTGGGACCCCTCCTGCCTCCGCCAGGGTTATCGGCTCCAGGGAGCCACCTCGGCTATTCCTCTCCTCCACTTTTTGGAAATCCAACCGATGTATTCAACCTTTCTTTTTTGTGAATGCGCCACATGTTTTGAGGTCATCGCTCCAAGCAGCTGGAAATGTTTCCAGCTGATGGGAAAGAACAGGGAAAAGGCTGAAAAGGGGGGAGAATGCAAACTGGTATCGTGGGAATCAGGGAGGAATATTCTTGTCTCACTTTTATATTTAGCAACAGAGGGCTGCGGGCAAATATATAATAAGCGCATTCCTCCAAGATCGCAGGACAGGGTTAAGCTCACCCGGAGGAACTAACGTCAGGTTGAAGGCTGGACAGTAACAGGGCTTGGGAGGCGGTAGGGTAACGCTGTCTGTGTGCCTAAATAAAGCTCAAAGCACAGACTGTTCGCAACGGACCTTGGCTCAGCCCAGCCCCAGCTCCCAGGGGCTGCTCCCTCAGCCCTTCCCAGGTGCCTGGAGGAGCCAGGCTCCAGCTTGTGTCCTTTTTGGGATTCCAGCCTCCCCCAGCGTTAGCATCACTCCCAGCCTTCAGCTGGGAAAGTCCTGGAAACTCCCCGGCTCCTATTTGTATGCTTCCCAGGTCTTGCCTGGGCATCCCCGGCCATGCCCATGTGCCCAAGTCACCCCAGCAGGTACAAGGCAGGTCTGCAGGCAGCACAGCCCAGTTTGCAACCATCCCCTTCACCACCTCGTCTCTCCAAAGCTCTTGGAGACACAGAGCGAGGAGGCTGCCCATTGGAGACCCCTCATTCCCAAACCAGCCCTTTCCCTAGCCATCTCCATTGTGCCCAGTGCTTGGCAGCACATCGCCATGCTGACCGTGGACGGGATGCCCCGTAGGCTTTTTCTAGGGTAAATGTAAGAGAAAAACTGTGGTCAAGAGGAATGTGTTACGATCCTTCTCCCTGAGCTGCTGTGGCAGGAGCGGATACGTCTGCACGATGCTCGTTTTACTTGTGAAGTTTGCAAACGGACCCGAGGCTTTTTGTTAATGTGCCACAACCAGAGAACCCACTTGGCCCTGTTGCAAAGCCAAGGGCTGCTTTGCAAAGCAGAGCCCAGACTCAGGGCAGCTCTGGGTTCTGCAAAGCCAGGCTCAAAACCAGAGGAGTGGGACTGCTGCGGCTCTTCCCAACCCTGGGATGGGGAGGATGCAGGATTGTCACCCGGTTTGTCGCTCAGTAGCTGTTGCTCATCCTCAGGACAGACCCAACGGGGCCTCTGAGCAGCCCCCTGCCAACCGGCAGCGAGGTGGGGCAAAAGATGTTAATGCCCCGTGCCCTGGATCCAAGAGGGTGATAAATTCCCATTTTCCACCCTTCCTCCCCAGGGTGTGCCGCCTGCGCCGGTTGTGTATTGCTCCGTGCAATGCCTCTGGGAGCTGCCCCGCGCCCAACGGCTGCTCTTGGCTGCCTGACAGCCGGACAGACAGACAGTAGCAGACAGAAGGGATCCCGGGTAAGGCAGGGCACTGCCAAAAATTGTTGGGAGTGGAGAAAGTCATGGGGCAAAGAGCACGGTTTGGAGGTGGCCGGTCCCATCACATGCTTCCAAGCCAAGGAGAGAGAAAAGTAGCATTCATCCACCACCGTGACTCACCCACCGGCTCTTCAAGGAGCCTTCGTGGGCTGTGAGTCAGCTCGGGACGGCTCCCATGAACCCCCGCTGCTTCTTTTGCCCAAATCTTGGCTTTCTGGTGGTTGTTTTTCTTCCCTGCTGCGAGTGGGCAGGGGGAAGGTAGGCAAGGGAGGGAAGGGGTTGGGGTCAGAGCCCCCGCCTGCTCGCGGTGCCATCCCCAGGCATGTTAATGGATGCCCCCCATCTGTTACCATGCCAGAAGCCCCCCGGTGCTCCCCAGCACACAGGCAGAAAGCAAGGGCGGGGGGGGGGTGTCAGGAGGAATTTCCCATTCCCTTTCCCAGCCTCTGGCTGGGCTTCGGCTGGCCTTCAAGGTTTTTCTGCCTCCCATCCCACAGAAATTTCTGAGGGCCCCCGGGGTCATTTCCTCTGGGATCCAGGGAGAAGAGAGGGAAGTTTTGGCCCGAGGTAGATGTGGCTGAGAAAAGCCTCCTGTCCTGCCCTGCAGCCCTGGGAGGAGACGTGCACGCCCGCTTCCACACCCCCACAGCCCCACGCGGCCAACTATACATCCCCCCGGCGCTAGAAATAGAGCAGGCATTTATTTTCTCTATAAACATCACCCTGCCATTTTTTTCTCATAGATGGAAAAGCTGGGGGGGATTACAGGGGGGAGGAGGAGGAGGCAGGGTGGGGAGCGGGACTTCCGAAAGCATGGGAAGAGAAGCAACAGAGATTTCAGCTCTAGAAAGGGGGGGGAAAAAAATAGAGAATACTCATTTTCTTTGCAGTTAGAACTGTGAGACAGACAATTTAGCGTGTCAAATCCCAATAAGCAGTAAATGTCCTCTTTTTCCCCTTCCACAAACACCCCTCCCTGTCCATGGAGCGACTTTTCTCTGCTCCTTGCAGCACCCAGCACCGCCGAAAGCCCATCCCGGCCGTGGTCCTGGATGCTGAGGTTAAAGCCGGCAGGTAGCTCCTGGCAGAGCTGCAGCGTCTGCCTCCGTGCGCCGGGCTGTGCGCTCCTCTCGTGCCCGTCCTTCCCCTCCTCGCCCCGACTTTGGCCCATAACCACCCCCCCACCTTGGCACTTCAGGAGCCATTTGACACGAGCAAGGCTGGGAAACGCCTGAGCCCGGGCGGCTGGAGATGGGCCCCTCTCCAGTGGCGGCCACGCTGTCGGTTGACAGCAGGCGAGGATCTCCCCAGCAGCATCCAACCATTCCAGGGATGCCTGTGAGCATCCCCCGGCCGGGCTCCGCCACTCCCAGGAAGGCTCCTTCCCTCTGCCAGGGCTGGGGACCAGATGGGGAACGGGCAGCGGCTCTGTTGGGTGGGCAGGGATGGGATTTGGGGATCTGCAGGTGGGATGTGCGCCCTGGGTGCCCTGCTCCCCCGTAACCCAGCCTCCAGCCCAGGCTTCCCCCGAGGTGCCCCTACTCCTCCAGCGCTGGGCTGGCTGGGATCGTCCCCTCCTGTGCCACCGCGCGCCCCCCGGCAGCAACCCCTCGCCGGGTGGGAAGCAGCCAGCACGGAGCCGGGGTAGGGAAAGCTGTGAGAGCGGGGGCCGGGATGCGCAGGGTGGAGCTGGAAAACCCGCCAGCCGGCGAGAGAGGGAGACGGCCTGGGAGGAAGAAAGAGAAAGAAAGAGAAGGGTGAAAAAATAGAACAAAACCCGACTTGGGATGGTTTGGAAACCACGTCCTCTAGGGCTGATACAATATTTCCAGGCCAACTTCTCCTGGCAGTGGGAGCCTGAGCGAGCCTGAGTCACGCTGCAGGGGACGGCACAAAAGCCCCATTGA
Source organism: Butorides virescens (assembly GCA_017310255.1). Classification (NCBI taxonomy): domain Eukaryota; kingdom Metazoa; phylum Chordata; class Aves; order Pelecaniformes; family Ardeidae; genus Butorides; species Butorides virescens. The sequence goes on along the minus strand of JADKXX010001478.1, from coordinate 48,717 downwards.
GCCTCCCGCTTCCCCAAATCCTCCCACTTTCTTCCCCTGCGCTGCTTCCCAGGACAAAAACTCCAACCACCGCTTCCAGCTCAGGCTTATTCCTGAAGTCCCTCCCGAGCTGTTTAGCCTCATGCCATTAAAAGCTCTGCTTTTAATCCCTGCTCCCACTCGCCTCGGGCTTCGGGGATGTGTCCCCCCAGCTCTTCCCAAGAGCACCGTGACCTCTGCAAGGGGACGCGGCCGGTGTGCGGCCGGGGCCGCGGCAGTGCCGGCTATCGGCGCCTCGCCCTCCCCGCCGCCGTGGCCCTGCCTCTGGCCGAGCAGGAGAGCGCAGGAAATACCATCAGCTTTAGGGCTGCTTGAATCATCGTAAAACCACGCTGGATAAGCGCGGGCTGGAGCTCCGGAGCTCCAGCCAAGCGTCCTGGACCCTGCTTTGTGGCCTCCAGCTATAGCAGCTCCCTCATGCTGCTTCGCAGGAGCAGGCACACAGGTTGGGCAGGGGGCGAGGGCTGGCGGGCCATGGGGTGGTACGGCAAGCCCCCCTCCCAGGCAGTGCAGAATTAGCAGGGGGCACGTTTTTCCCTGACCCCAAAGTCCGTGGGCTGCAAAAAGGCACTTTTTTTTGTCAGGCAGGAGCCAGGGAAAGGCGAGCGGGAGCGCAGCTGGCAGGGGAGCGGGGAGAGGAACTGGATTAATAAACACAGGCGGAGGCTTTCAAAGCGGCGCGGTGCAGCCAGAGGTAGGGGCAGACGATCTGCCTCGGGAGGCAGGGGCCAGCGGGACAGAGCGGGGGCAAAGCAGAGCACCCCAGCACCCCAGGCTCTCCTCCCACACCCGAAACAAGGGTGACAGCCACTTCTGGCAAGCGCTTGGCTGTCGGCAGCCCCGCGGAGGGCGATCGGCCGCAGCTTTGCTGGTGGTTTCCCGGGTGCTGCTTTCCAGCAATCTCTGCTGGCCAGCACTCCTGGAAAGCGCCGGCCCTGGGGAGCCCTGCTGCGAGGGAGGGCCAGGTGGAGGGTGGGAGGCGAGAACTGGAGCTCTCGTTCCCATTCCCGGGGTTTGAAAAGCACACGCAGCCCTGGCTCGGGGTGTGGGAGCTGCAATCGCCGGCTGCAGTCACGGAGGATAAAACCTGGAAGTGAGGATAAAGAGAAAAAGCCCTCCTCCGCAGTGGGAGCTATCACAGTAGGGATGGATCCGTGCCGATGCCACCCCACCCCATAAACCTCGAGGCTGAACCCCAGGAGCAGGAGAGTGGGGGGAGGCTTTTCCTAGGGCAGGGGCTGGCTCTGCCCCATCCCAAATGCCTGAGCTTATCCTGGAGGCAGCCCCGTGCCGCCTGTGGAGGAGGGTCCTGCCAGCTTGGGGGGCACCACAGGATGTCCCCAAGGTCCCCACCAGGCTTGGATGCCACTGCTGCAGCCCAAGACTGGCTCGCGTGTGACCCGTCTCCATTGCACTGGAATTTCCTTGCTGCGGAGACCCGGGTGGGCGCTCAGCCCTCCTGCTGCACCCAGGCACCCGCTCAGGACTCGGGGCACGCCTGAAGGCAGCAGCCCCCCAGTTCCCCTCCACAGCACCCCCTCCTCCCAGCAAAGCCCCAGCCAAACCCGAGGGCTGCTCCGCAGCGGCTGTGTTTGCCTTAGCCTGCCTTGCAAGCTGCTCATTTCCTTCCTTGGCCATAAATAAAACCACGCCATAAAACGAAGGGAATGTGTCACATAATGAAGCCTTTCTCAGACAGCCCATCGGATCCCTTCCGCCCCCGGCCCCGCCGCCCCGCACAGGGACGGGGGCACAGCCCAGCCCTGCCACCTCCCGGGATGCAGCCGGGGAGCAGGGGGCTGCGGGTCCCGTCCAGCATTGCAGAGCCAGGCTCAGGATTAGGGAGGCTGAAACCCCGGGCCACCCACGGCAGAGGCAGGAGGGCTGGTCCTGCCCACCCTGCCTGTGCTGGGAGCGGGGCCGGGAGCTCCTGCACACGCTGCGAGGGGACCGTGAGGGCTTCAAGCTGCCAAGCAGCATCCCCAGGGCTGGGCAGCTGCCCGCAAGCCCCTCGGTGTTTGCATCCCCCCAGCCCCTCTGCTGTTGGCACAGCGGGTGGGTGCAGCGCAGGGCGGCTGGCGACGGGCAAGCTTGCTGCCTTATAAAGTCATTAAAATAAAAAAAAACCAATCCCAAACAACTCAGAGGGCCTCCAAACAAGCTCCTGACGCTGCAGAGGAGGAATGCAGCAGGCTGGCCATGGGGCGCCCCAGCAGCACCCCGTGCCGGTGATGGGGGCTCGGCAGCCCTGGGCATGCTGCCGACACAGGGGCCGCTTGTTGGCATCGGCCGGCGGGCGGGAAGGAGGGCAGCCGGCGGGCTGGGCTGCACCGCAGCCGCACAAGCCCGGGGCTGTTCGGGCAACAAGGAGCCTTCACTCCCCGGCTGTTTTTCCACCGTCAGAAAACCGGTGTGGCCAGGGCGGGAAGGGGCTGCAAAGACAGAGAGCCTTTCAGGGGGTGCGCGTGTGTCTGCACGGGGCTCTCCTGGCACCCGCTCCGGCAATTAAAGAGCTGCTTTAATGAATTCCAGTCCCCTCCCTGCAAACACACATGGGCCACCAGCCCTGGCCCCCACCTGCCCTCCACCGCAGCCTGAATGAAGCCTTGTTGAGTGGCCAGCCCCTCCCCGGCACCGTGCCCCCTCTCCCCAGGCGGGGTTTGCTCCACTCCTTCCTCCTTGGCCTCAGCATCCTCCTCTGGGAGCCCCTGCAGCCCCTCGGGGACTCGTTTGTATCCCCCACGCACCGATGCACCTCCTCACGCACACCCCAAAATGCATCCAGCTGCAGGCAGGGCCTCCCCAAGCTGGGGTAGGAGCCTGCGGAGGGCGGAAGGCATCCATCCACCAGCTCACACTTCCCCCGTGCGCAGCCGGGAGACGTCTCCCCGCTCTGAGAAACCCTCGCGTCCCGCGCCGGCGCGCTCTGCAAACCCTCGTGCTGAGCCTTGCGAGAGCTTTCCCTTGCCTGGGCCGGGAGTTGGCTCCTTGTCCTCCTACGTGCTGGAAAGGAGGTGGGAGAAGTTTGTGTGCTGAGATGTTAAAACATGGAGGAAAGCCCAAACTGTCCCCACTGAGCCCCAGAGCACTCTGGCGGGCCCCCAGCCCGGAGCCCCCAGGCAGACGGGGATCCCTTCCCCTCCGCAGCGCTGCTCCCCAGGCTGCTGGGGCCGGCTCGCTGAGGGAGCTAGGGTGCCAAAAAACTCCCTGAACACCAAAACCCAGCAACTGGAGAGGCCAAACACGCTGTGTTTTCAACTGGAGGAGCAGGGGGAGAGGGCCAAAGAGTCCCAGACCCGGCGCGTGGCCGGCGGCTGGGGCGGGTGCCGGGACGGGTGCCGAGGCAGCGCCGGCTCACACAGAGCCCTCGCTTGTTCGCTGGCCCCGGGAGGAGCCGAGCACGCCTGGGGCCTCTGTCCCAGCCCCTTGCTCAGAGTTTTTGGCTCGTCTCGTTGTTTTTTAAAATGCAAAAAAGAAAAACCCCAAATGACACTGCAGCCTATAATCTGCTGGCTGCTGGCCGGCTGCTCGGAAACTGTGACGGAGGCGCCTCTCGCCTCGGCAAAGCCTTTCCATCGGCCTGGCAAGGCAGGGGCAGTGATTTCCTGCGGCACACGGCGAGCTGGGAACATCAATTATTTTTAGCCAGGGCGAGCGGGACAGCCTGGGTGCCCACCCCAACCCACGGCCAGGACATGGAGACCCAGCGCTCCCCATGATGGGGAAGGCGGGCCAGCTTGGGCACCCCCATCCAGGGATGAGGCTCAGCTCGGGTCATGACATGTCCACGGCGCGATCGTGGCACCCTGAGATCACCTGGGAAAGGTGCTTTGGGGTCACGGGAGCACATCCCACTGGGGTGATGCCAGGATGCTCAGCTACACCCAGATGTGGCTGGGTACCCGGCGGGTCCCTGCCCTCTCCATGCATGCCCAAATCGGAGCTGCCGTCCAAGCGATCAATCAGGGTGGTGCACCCTGTGCTGCGAAGGCTCCTCCAGGATGAAATGCATCTGAAAAAAAAAAAAAAAAAACAAAATCCATCAAGCCATAGTTTCTGCGTCTTTTGCAATGTAGAGGGCAAGGAAGAGGGGAGAAGGAGGTGACAAGCTGCGAGCCCCTTGTCAGAGAGAAATGCCACAGGTCGAGCAATGTTCCCATCCTGACCGGGCTGCGGAGCAGAGGAGAGCTGCCCTGAAATAAAGCAAGAATTTGAGAAGACAAACAGCAGTAATTCACACTGCTCTGCTGCTGGAGAAAGATCCCAGCGTCTCCTGGAGCTGGGCAAGGGTGCCTGCTCCCTCCCCCAGCAAACAGCACTGCTCCCCTGGGCATCTGCGCTTTCCGTAACTTTTTATTAGTGGTATTTTATGAGCAAAAGAGAAGAAAAGCATCTCTGGCAGCTTCAGGAGAACAGAGGCGGGACAAAATGTGCTGGCTGCAGGGGCTGCTGCCCCTTGTCACACTGGAAAACAGGCTGGCTGTGCTGGACCGGCTCCTCCAGCCCCAAAACATGAGCCCCAGCACCCATGGAAGATGCTGCCTGGCCCCTGGGCTGGCAGAGGAGCTGCTGGTGGGTGCAGCCCCAGCAAAGCTTTCCCCTTGAGAGCAGCCTTTCAGCACCCACCTAAAAGAGCAAGTATTTGGAATTAGGTGAAGCCACAAAACCGAAACGTAGCAAAAACCCAGTGGGAGCTGGAGCACGGAGCATGCAGCAGCAGGGGAACCTCGACGGAAGCCAGCACATAACGTGCATGCGATGTCTCCGGGGACCACAATATATTGCATGCATATGTGCACGCCTTGCTGGGGCCCGAGCACGGCCGCCTGTGTCTGTGCAAGGAGGGAGAGGAAAATTCCCTTTTGCAACATGCTGTGTTGTTCCTGCTCACCAGATGCTGGGACAAGGAGGTGCTGAGAGCCCCAGGCAGTGCCCGGCGGGGCACCCACCACCCTCGGCCACCAAGCAGGGCATGCTGGGGCTGCCTGGTTTTGCAAGGACCACTGGAAGGAGGGAGCAGGTCAGGAGAGGATAGAGCCCTTCACGGCTCTGCGAAGAATAGCAAAGCTCCTCTGAGTCACTGACTAGGCCGAAGAGGACAAGGAAGGCAAAGTGCCCCGTGCCAAGGGCAGGCGCGAGGGCCAGGAAATGAGCAGGCTTGAGCAAGGCGCGCTGGCAGCCCTGCCCTGGGCTGAGCAAAGGGCTCCGTTTTAAAGCAAGTGCTTAGATATTTCCATGCTGCCATTTCTTCCCTGCCCAGAGCGGGTGGGGTGATGGTCCTTGCAACACCCGTGTGAGTCTCCCAGACCCCAGGTGAAAGCCAAGGCACTTTCTCCGCCACCACCATCAGGAAATGATTTTTCATGGGGTCTGGGCAAGGAGGTCTCCCCGTCCCCGAAGGGCTCAGAAGAGCATCCTCTACGCAGGGCACTGCAGAGCTCAGCTCAGAAGAAAATGCAAAAAGCCACAGCAGAGCGCTCCGACTCTGGCCATGCCTGGCAAACCCTCCCCGCCACCTCCAGCAACAGGCTTGGTTCAAACCCTCTGCTCCTGTGGCTGCTGGTTGGGTTTTCACTTGCTGCGCCACCACCGGAGTGAAGCCTGCCTGCCGGAGCAGGGGGAGCCTGCCCGAATCCTGCCCGTTCCCACCCTGGTCAGCCCCACGGAAATTTGGGCAATAGGAAAAAAAACCCAGCTGTTAAGGGCACACGTGGGTGTTTACACCCAGACTTCACCATGCAGGAGGCTGGTTTCACCCCAGCACCCAACCTCCATCCCTGCCTCCTCCAAAAGAGAGTGGGGGGGGGGGCTGGGACCCTGAGAGACGCCAAAGCTTCATCCTTGCTGTCCCACGGCACCTCAGCAAACTGCATGCGGGGCCCCAAACCCAAGTGCAGATCTGACGACAAAAAGTGGAGTAGTGAAATATTAGCAGGCAAGCTCCGTGCACATAAACTCGAGCACCACAGGCTTCAAGGACCGTGACTAGATATGGACTGAAAGTGTGTATGTTCACCCTCCCCCCCCAGCATATCCTCCCCAAATATTTACAACTTACAGGTCAGGTCTTTGAGTTGTTTATGCCTTCCCCTGCAAGCGTTAACTTTGCCAAGGGTTGCTCTGGAGCTCACCAGGATGGGTGGCAGCGCATTGCAGGCACATGCGTTTAATCTGCGTGCAAGGCACACGTGTGCCCTGAGCCAGCAAAAAAAGAGTATAAGCACTGTCGAATTAAGCCTTGCCGCTCCCTGTGCTTTTAATTCTGCCCTCTCGGGTGTGCGGCCTGTGGCACAGTCTTTCATTTCATGACCGCGTGCCATTGCGCTGAGTTCCCGGGAGGCTGATGTATCCTGCGCCTTGGACACGTTCCCGCGGCAGCGTCGGGCGCCCTGCCTGAGCTTTCCGTGCAGTCCCACATCCACATATGGATGGCAGGCACAGGCATTTATTCCTCCCGCACTGCTGGGATGGCCACCTTCAGAGTGAGCATCAGCAGTGTTTGGACGGACGGAGAGCTGTTAGGAAGCGGTGGGAAGCGGGGGGAGGCGCAGAGCGTGGTGTTGGCCGGCCCAGCGGCATCCCCAGGGCTCCCACGCAGCGGCTCTCTGTTCAGCAGCCATCGGCACCAGCCGGGGCATCCAGCCAAGGCACGACACGGCCACTGCTGGAAGGGTTCATATTCCGCCGAAGCGAAACAGCTTTGGGAGAAGTGGGAGAGACTCATTAGGGTAATAGCTTGCCTCCTAACCCTGGGGAACTCGGCCCGGTGAGAGGCGCTACCGCATCTGCCCTAGCCACGTAACGAGGAGGAAGGTTCTGCTAAATGCTGTATGGGTGAGGAGAAACACAACCTCTGCCTCCATGCGCCCAGCCCCTAGAAACCCCTTCCCCTATAGGAAAATCAGAAAAAAAAAAGAATTCCTGAGGGTCTTCCCAGGCTGCTGGGCTCCAGCACCGTGTCACAGGATAAATGGGGAGCCCGGGAGGGGACAGACCCATGGGCAGGCTCAGGGGGCTCCACATTCACAGCACCCGCACAGACAGGGCTCGTGGGGGGTGTCCTTCCCTCCCTGACCCCCTCTCCTTTTTCTTCCCAGCCTCTTTCTTCGGGGACGGCTTCGTGGAGATGCCGCTGGCGGACGCCTCGCGCACGGTGCGGCTCCGCCTGCAGCTGTACACCAGCCAGGGGAGCGGGCTGCTCTTCCTGGCCGCCGGCCAGCCCGACCACCTCCTGCTGCAGCTGCGAGCCGGCACCCTGCAGGTCAGCACCCCAGCAGCCCCACGCAGGCCGGGGTCGATGGCTCAGGGCTTTATCCAGGGCAAGGATGAAGGGGCAGCACCTGAAAGCACCAACCCAGAGGCCCAGACACAAGCACGGACAGCCAAGCTGTCAAGACGCCTGCCAGGGGATGTTAAAAGTTTAAGAGAGTGGACACAGTCTTGGGAGAATCTGTTAAATACAGAGCAATGGGCTCCAGCTGGGAAGCTCCTCACCCACTGCCCAGGGTGATGCTGGGGGACACAGTGGAGACACCCAGACACCAGCACCCCATGCACATTGCACAGTCAGACAGGGTGCACAGCACCCTCGGGGTGCAAGGGGTTAGTAAAGAGAAGGGATGAGCCGACAGAATCCAGAGAAAGGTCTCCATCAGCAGACTCCCCCCATCCCATCACAGGCCAAGCCCAGCTGGGGCATGGGAAGGGACAGAAGAATGACATTCCCTCTTGTGGTTGTGGTGTTGGCACCCACCATGAAGGAAAAGAGCAGGGAGCATCCGAGGTACACATCCTGCCTCTCCTGCAGCCTGGGCTGGGCCACCGACCACATCAAACCCAAGCAGGGGAGCAAGCGAGCAGCTGGCCGGAGGTCTCCCTAATGCAGACCGTGTGTCTCAGGGTCCATCAGCTAACCCTCTACTTAGGCAGGCTCCAGGCTGCTGCTTGTGGGGAGCAAAGCCTGCTATTTCCCCCGCCCATTCCCAGGGCAAGGGCTGGAAGCAGCCCAGGCTGCAGGGATGGAGGGCAGCGGGCAAGATGGATCAGGGAAAGAGGAGCCAGAATCTGGCAGGGCTCCTCCATGGGGGGAGAGGGATAGGTGGGGCGGCAGGACTGGGAGATGGAGGACCCCAGGGACATAGCCCCAAGACTGGGGTTTGCTGAGAAAGAGTGAAAAAAGAGAGAAACGCAGAGCGCAGGACAGGGGAGGCATGCCTGCAGGGGGCTCTAGCTGGGGAGGGAGGAACATGCACAGAGGAGGAGGAGGGCAGGGCGAACAGTTGTGAACAGAGGGACCAAACCACTTGTGAGGCCCCAGGAACAGTCCACGCTTCAGTAGGTATTGCTGGTAGGTGGAGAGGTGTCTCCTGTGCTGCAGATAACACCTTGCTTGAGCTGAGCACTTTCCATGTCCTTCCCTGCAGGCCAGGCTGCAGCTGGGCTCAGAGGAGGTGACACTGCAGTCCCCAGCAGAGCTGCAGCTCAATAACCTGGCGGTGCATGATGTGGAGCTGCTGGTGGAAGACGGCAGGATGACGCTGACCATCGACGGCCTCTTCAACAGCTCCGTGGACATTGCAGGACCCGTACGGGAGCTGGACATCCAGTACGGCCTCTATGCTGGTGGAACAGGCAGCCTTGACCTGCCATACCTCGCTGAGGCCAGCTCGCCCTTCAGAGGCTGCCTCCACTTAGTGACATTCAACGGCCTGGACGTCCTCTCCCCACTGTCCTCTGATGGCAGCTCCAAGATCTTCCATCGGGTCCAGGAAGGGTGCAGCACACAGTTCTCCGCAGAGCCAGAGGAACCCTTCGGGTTCCTGGGGCCACACTCCTACATTGCATTTCCCACGTGGGATGCGAGGGAGGAAGCCACCATTGAATTTGTGATAACGACGAGCATCACCCAGGCACCCCTCATCTACCACGCAGGGCTGGAGAGTGACTTCTTCTACCTGGAGATCTCCAATGGGCGCCTGAGAGGGTTTGTTGAGAAGGGGAATGGCATCATCGTCCTGCACAACAATGTCTTCATCAGCGATGAGCAGCAGCACTATGTCAAAGTCTACACAGACATCCACAAGTTTGAGATCCTGATTGATTACTACGCCTCATCCACGTCCAGCCGGGGCATCAACAACTACCTGGACCTTCAAGGAAACCTCTTCATCGGAGGTATGAACAATAAAGCTTTGGAAAGGCTGAGGGAGCACCATCTTGCTTTCATCTCAGTGTGGACCATGACCAACAACTCATTCGTTGGCTGCTTGGAGGACCTGCGGATAAACCTGCAGAGGAGGAGTCTGCAGGATGCTGTGATCACAAAGGACATCACATCAGGCTGTGGAAAGCAGGACCACTACTGGGACTATGACGAGGCGTACGAGCAGGATGAGGCACCCACCTCCCCACCTCCAGATGTGTGGTCAGGAGCACCAGGCCTGGTGGCGGAACCATGCCGGCCAGACAACAGCTTCCCGCCCGCCTTTGCCAACATCAGCAGGCTGCTGCACGTCAGCCCCCTCATCATCTCTGAAGGGGGCACGGCCTACCTGGAGTGGAAACACACCCAGCCAACGGTAGACTTGAGCCTTGCAAACATCCGGCAGTCCCAAATCCTCTTCAGCATCACCAACGACCCTAGGCACGGCCAGCTGGAGCTGGACATTCCTGGGTCCAGGAGCAGAAGGAAGTTCACCTTGTTGGACATTGTGAATCGGAAAGTCAGGTACGTCCATGACGGCTCCGAGGGGCCCATGGACCAGCTGATGCTGGAGGTGACAGTGACTGCCCAGCAAGGGGTCCCAGAGTGCTTGCGGCAGGGGCAGATGTACCTGCTGCCCATCATGATCAACCCCATCAACGATGCCCCACAGGTGATCTTTCCCCATGGGAACCACATGACAGTACTAAAGCACACACGGAAACACCTGACCACAGACATTCTGCAGGTCCTAGATGATGACACATCCTGCGATGACCTCGAATTCCAGCTGCATGGTGGCCAGCAGATGGAGGAGGGTTACGTGGAGTATGACTTTCACCCTGGAGTGCCCATCGAAGAGTTCTCCTGCAGGGACCTGGAAGCAGGCAACGTAGTCTACGTGCACCAGAGTGGGACAAACTTACAGCTCACCTTGCAGGTGAGCGATGGCACAGTCCCAAGCCCCATCGCCACCCTGAGGATCCTCGCCATTGACCCTGACATCCGCCTGCACAACAACACCGGCCTGTCCATCTCCCAGGGAGGGGCTGCGCGCATTACCACAGCCAACCTGTCAGTGGAGACAAATGCTGTGAAACAACGGGTCGCCATCCTCTATGTCCTCACAGAGCCCCTAAGGTATGGAGAGGTCCAGAAGCAAGGGAGCACGGGAGGGGAATGGAAAAAAGTTGAGTCCTTCCACCAGCAGGACCTGGAGCAAGGGCGCATCCAGTATTTTAGCACAGACTCGGAGCACTGGCTGGAAGATGTTGTGGAAAAACTGAGATTCAAAGTCCAGGTGGGGCAGAAGGTCTTGCAAAACAACACCTTTCTCATAAGGATTAAGAGAGCCACCATTAAGATGAGGACCATGGTCCCCCTCCAGATGAAGAACAAGCGGCACAGAAATATCACCAGTAAGGAGCTGGAGGCAATGTTGGAAGATCCAAACTCTGCCCCGGTCCCCTTCCACTACGTGATAATCCAGGCTCCCAAAAAGGGAAATCTGGAGCTGCTCGGCAACAGGCTGACTGAGGGCTTTGGATTTACCCAAGATGACCTGCAAAGAAACCACCTGAGCTACAGCGCAACGATCAGGAACTCTCAGCAAGCCGAGGACACCTTCCAGTTTCGTGTCCGTGCTGGTGAGCAGCACTCTCCCGTCTATACCTACACAATCAGCATCGGTGGGGACCCTGATGCACCAGCCCTGACCAATGTCCTCCTGTCGGTGCCAGAAGGGGGGCAAGCCATCATCTCCAAGGACCACTTGTTTGTACAGAGCATGAACAGCATGGACTACCTCTATGAAGTGATTGAGGGACCAGCACACGGGAGGCTGGCCTGGGCTGCATCCCATGGCTGGGCCTCCAGAGAGGAGATCACAGAGTTCACCAATGATGACATCCTCCACCGCCGGCTGCTGTACCAGCACGATGATTCTGAGACACTGGAGGACGACATCCCCTTTGTAGCGATCAGGCAGGGAGAGGGCAGCGCTGAGCCTGATGCAGAGGAGGTGAGAGGTGTTTTCAGGGTCTCCATCCAACCCATCAATGACCACACCCCAGTCCAGGTGGTGAACAAGGTCTTCAATGTGGTGCGCAATGGGCAGCACCTGCTGACGACAGATGACATCGCCTTCACTGACAAGGACTCTGGCTTCTCCGACACACAACTAGTGCTGACGAGGAAGGACATTTTGTTTGGCAGCATTGTGTCTGCTGATGACAGAAGCCATCAGGTCTATCGGTTCACACAGGATGACTTGAGGAAGAAGAAGATCCTCTTTGTCCATTCAGGGGCTGACCGGGGCTGGATCCAGCTACAGGTCTCAGATGGCCTCCACCAAACCACAGCCCTCCTGGAAGTACAGGCATCAGACCCCTACATCAAAATAGTCAACAACACCGGTCTAGTCATCCACCAAGGCAGCCGAGGGAGCATTGACTCCGCTGTCCTCAGCCTGGAGACCAACATGGACATCAGGTCAGATGAAGAGATAAGGTTCCTGATAACAACCCCCCCAAGGTGGGGGACTGTGCTGAGAGGGGAGCAGCCGGTCATGGCCTTCTCCCAGAGGGACCTGCTAGCAGGAGAGATCTCCTACCACCACAACGGGAGCAGGAACACCCGGGATGAGCTCCAGTTCACTGTAGAAGCAAACGAGGTGGCAGTGGAGGACACGCTGGCCATCAGCATATTCTTGGGCACCCATCCCAGCCCCCTGCGCATAGTCAACCACAAGGAGATCCATGTCTTCCAGGGGGAAGCGGCTGGGATCAAGGAGGAGTACTTACTGGTGAGTATCCCCTTCTCTAGTCATTCCCCAAGCCTGCATCACTTCCCCACCCACCAAACCAGGACAGCCACCGGTAGGACCCCATTTTGCTCCCATCTGCCCAGAGCAAAGGGCTCATGCCCATGCCAGGCTTTGCCCAGTGGCAGAGAAGCGGGGGGTTCAGGCATGGCCTCGGCAAGAAGGCAACTCCTGCAGCTCACACCACAGCAAGGCCTTGGGGGGGTGCACAGCAGTGGGCTGTGGGGCAGCCCAGCCACTCAGGCACCAGCCCCCCACTCATGATGTGTCTCCCCCACACTCCCAGGTGACCCACGAAGAGATCCCTCCCCAAGACATAGTCTACCTGGTGAGCAGCCCCCCGGCCTTTGGCTTCCTGGCGATGCTTCAGCACGGCCAAGACTCGAACGAGCAGCCCAGCCTGGACCCCATCCAGTCCTTCACCCAGGAGGACATCAACAACGGCAGAGTCCTCTACCTCCATTCCAAGCCAGAGGAGGAGCGTGACCGGTTTGTTGTGGACATCACGGCCAGCAGCGCAGACCCGCTGGAGGGGGTGGTGGTGAGCCTGGCCGTGCTGCCCATCGCCGTCCCCCTGGATGTCCGCAACATCACGGTGCCAGGAGGTGGCTCCATCACCCTCTCCACGGGCATCCTCAACATCCCCAACACCTACTTCACGGCTCTGGGTATGGAGTTCAAAGTGCTTGAGCCCCCCCGGTTTGGCACCCTCCTGAACAGAGAGCGGCCCGAGGACGGCGGGCTGCACAGCTTCACCTGGAGCGAGGTAGAGCAGCCAAGGGTGCCCGCTTGCCCACCACGCTGCTTTCCCGGGGGGGTGGGAAGAGGCCAGGGGTGGGCTCCAGGCCCCAGCAGCACTGGGGGGCTGGGGAGGACTGCGGGGCTCCTCTCCCCATCAGAGATATTTGCCCTCGGGATGGAAGGGCTCGGGGTGGTGGGTTCATCCTGCGGACAAGGAACGCGTCAGCCCCCAAGCTGTGTTTAAACGTCCCTGGGAATACAGGGTGGGAACGCAGGCAGAGCACCCACGCTGGGCTCCAGGTCTGCTTCCCACAGGGATCCCGCTTCCCCTCTTTGCGCTGGATCCACCCCGCAGGGATGCCCCAGAGCAGCGGTGCTTGCGGGGCTCCCTCCCTCCTCCCAGGCTGGCGTGCACAGGTCCCCTGCCCAGCGGGGCTGGTGGCCCCTGTCCTCCCAGGAGGGTCACCGGCCTCTGCCCCCCAGGTGGAGAACCAGCAGATCCAGTACAGGCAGGACGGTCCCCGGGCCCGGGCCGACAGCTTCACCCTCCTGGCCAACGCCTCCGCGCTGGAGCGGCAGAGCCAGCCCCGGACCCTCTTCATCACCATCCTGCCCCGCAGCTCCAAGGGGCCCCGGCTGCGGGCCAACGCCGGGCTGCAGGTAAGAGCGGGATGCCACGGGGGGGCAGCCCCCCCAGCGGGCCCCGGGGACCCCCCAGGGCTGGCCAGCCCAGCCCGGGCGCCCCACGGGACCCACTCCGAGCCCGCTCCCGCGCCCCCGGCGCCTCGAGCACGGCAGCGCCGGGGGGCAGCCGAGGCGACGGGCTCCGGCCAAGGGGGCCGGGCTCCCGGCGGGGCGAGGCTTTGCAGGAGGCGGAGCCCGGGCCGTGCTCCCCCCCCCCTCCGGCCGCCCCCGCCGCCGCTGCTGAGCCCGTCCGCAAGGGGGGAGCAGCGCCCCGCGGCAGCGCCCGCTCCCGCCCGCCCGCCGTGCGCGGCCCGGCCGGGCTGCGGCTCCTCGGCTCCCCCTCCCGGGACGGGCACCCTGCCCGCCCTTCCCCGCGTCCCGCATAACTCCTGGGAGAGCGAAGGGCAGCGTGCCCGACTTCCATCAGCGCAGGTTGCAAATAATTATTTAGGCAGCCTTCGCACCTCCCCTTGCGCCCAGGTTTCCTATCCCTCCCCAGCAGCGTGCCTTGCAGCGGGGAACTAACGCCCGTACCAGTGAAGTCAGGAGCAGATGGGTCTGTCCTGCTGCTGGGAGTCCCACCTTCTGCTTCAGGCACCTCCCTGCCCCTTTCCAGGTCACTGATGCAAAATCGCAGCAGGGAAATTATTAGAAGACATGCAGGAGTGCCAGCCCAGCAGGATCATTCCCCCACGCTATCCGCACCCATCCCAGGATTTCCCAGGCTGGCAGCAGGGAAAGCAGCTCCTTCCATCAGGATGGTCATGCCAGGATGATTGTAGTGGCTTTGGGAAGGTGTTTGGGAGCCTGGGCTCTGGAGGAGATGCCCAAAGGGAAGTGTAGGGGCTGTCCTGCCCAGGGCCAGGCACCACCCAGAGGCAGGAAGAGGAGCCAGGGCTGGTAGCAAAGTCTGGGGGGGTGCCCCCATCTACAGCCAGCCCTGGCCCTGCCCATGCTCCCCTCGGTTACACCCCCAGCCCAGGAAGCTCAGTCCCTTCCCAGCAAACCCCTTTTATAGTGCATTAAGGGTACCTCCAAGATCTGCCCTAGCTGTGCCAAAATCCTGCACTCCCGAGAGAGAAAGGTTAACCCCTCAGCTGCTGGGCCCACAGCAGCCCCCATCCCTGCCCAGAGGTACAAAAGCTCCTCTCTGCTCACTCTCCCAAAAGTACTGCTCTGGGCTGGCTCTGGCAAGGTGGGCCCGAGGCAGGGGAAGCAGGCAGAGCCGGCGGCTCCGTCCCCGGTGCCCTGCATCCTTCCCCAGGGTGCGGGCCGATGCACAGAGCCGGCCCTGTGCACTGGGAAGAGGAGGCTCCCTCCCTCCCTGCCTTATTTTTAACCAGCCCAGAGACTGCAAGGCACTTAGGGAAGCGTGTCCTTCCCTCCCAGCCGCCATGCTAAAAAAAAAAGGGTGAAAAGAAAGAAGAAACTCCCAAAATAAACTCCCAGGCAGCGGTCCATTGGGATCCCCCCCTGGCCCTGAGGGGGGGGTAACCGCCGCCACCCCGCTGTCTGCAGGAGGGGCTCTGGAGCTGGGGCAGGCTCCCTGCTCCCAGCAGGAGCAATGCTAAAGCAACCCCGGGCTCAGGACAGGCCCGGCCCTGCTGTGTTTGCGCTCTGGCGAGCGATGACTTCAGCGTTTAAAGGTCAGGCCAGGTCCAGGACAGAGATTGCACAAAGCCTTCCTCTGCTGCGAGCTCCAGGGGCGCAGAGTCCACGCAGGCCTGGGGAGACAACGGGCAGGGTTCAGACCCTGAAGTGGAGCTCTCTGGAAAGTTCCAGGCAGATTTGCCCCAAGCAGCTTTTTGGGTTGCATCAGGAGAAAGGGTGGCTGGGTGCCACCAAGAGAAAGGCTTCCGCTGCTGCACCACAACGCACGGCCACGCTCCCGGCGCTATTTCACTGCCTCCCCGCGCGCTCTCCTGGAGAGCAGAGGCGACACGGAGGCTGAGCAAACATAATAAGCCAAGTAAGCGAGAGCTGGAACCAGGCGAAAGGCTTTAATAATTCAGAGAGGACAGGGAGCACAGCGAAGGGTGTCAGCCACAGCAGCGCGGGCTCTCGGTGGCGAGCAAAGATGCTCCAGCCGCCTCGGGTGCCCGTCCCCAGTGGGCAGTGATGCCCCGGGGCTGCTGGTCCCCCTGCCTGCAAATGCCTCTCCCAGCTTCGGCCACGGGGAGTTTTCCTTGGCGCAGAGCCCCAGGTGTGACTGCAATTTCACCGGGCACTGAAGTGACCTGGCTGTGGGTGCTGGGATAGGTAGCAGCCCCCAAACGCTCGGTGCACGCGTGGCAGAGCAGCAGCTCTCACGGTGAGGGCTTCAGCTCCCGCACCAGCCATATGTCCAGCAGCGCTTCCCCCTTCCCGTCTCTCCAAAGCTGTGTTTTCGAGCCTGCTTCCCGCCATCCCGCGGGGACTGCCGAGGGATTTAATTTCACTGTCGGCACCCACACCCACTCAAGAAATGCTTTGGGTTAGGCCAGCTGAAAACAGCAGAGAAGAGCTCATCCAGCCCAGCACAGCCAGCTGATCAGCTCCTCCAGAGCCCGGGTGTTGGCTTGTGGGTTTGCAGGACATGGGCCAGGCTTGTGATGCCGTGGGATGCGGCGCATCCTGCCCCTCCGCCCTGCACGAGCTGCGGGAAGGCTTGGTCAATGCACCCTGTGATTTTGGGGTATCCTGAGGGCAAAAGGCAGCTCTGGGCAGCGTGGGCAGAACCTGTCTGGCAGTGCAGGATTCATCCCTGTGGTCTGCCAAGACTGAGATACAGCACGGGATTAGGAGTGGGGAAAATTGTCGCCTCCAGCTGGAGAGGGGAGATGCCAGGGCTTTGGGGTGGTGGTGTCCCCAGGGGTGGATGGCCACCACAGGTCAGAGGGAAGTGGCCCTGGGAAGCTTCATAGCGGCCCTGAGCTTGGCCACATACTTGTCATTCCTGGAGGGTTTGCTGGGTCATCTTGTGGCCTCGCTGCAGCCTTGCGAGGGGGCGGTGGGACGGGTGCTTTGCTGAGAGCATGAGCTAGGAGAAACACCCAGCCGGGGAGAGACGGGGCTGCGGCCATCACATATGCAGCAGCACCTCAGGGAGCGAGTTCAGGGCTTGGGGACCCCACAAAAAGCCCTTCTCCTGCAGAGCAATGGGGGGAGACACATCAAAGGTACAGCCTCTGCCCCAGCCCTACGAGCCACACCAGCACCCTGCCTTCTTCCATTGCCAGTGCTTGGGGAAACTGAGGCACAGAGGGGTGAGCCCTCACCCTCTGCCTCACAGCAGGCAGATGCATGGACCCAGCGGCACGGCACGTGCCAGCAAACACGGCAGCACTGCAGGGTGACGCAGGGCTGGGAAGAGGCCAGATGATGGGGCGTCACCCAGCACACGGACAAGGCACCCTTGTTGGGCTGGGATGCACTCAGGAGCCCAGCGAAGTGGCCTGTGCTAGGACGGGGTCCGGAGCAGGCTGGGGAAGGGGACAGAGGTGCTGGGGACATCCAGGGGAATTACAGCCTCTCCCTAACCCCCAGCTGCGGGAAGGTGCCACAGCTGTCATCAGCCCCCATATCCTGAGTGCCGAGGACGAGGACTCCCCAGCGGAGGAAGTGACCTACTCCATCCAGCCCCCGGCCAACGGGAAGGTTGTGCTGCGCTCGGCGCCCAGCGCCGAGGTCCTGCGGTTCACCCAGGCCCAGATAAACAACGGCCTCATCCTCTTCGTGCACCAAGGTAAGGCAGGGCTGAAGTGCCCCGGCCCCCCCGGCATCACCCCCGGCCCAAGGGAGGGGACACCACTGGAGGGGAGCACTGCGCCACCAAGGCAGATGCTAACCCCATCACACAGCACCTGGTCCAAACCGTGCCAGGTTAATGGGGAGCTGCAGCCCCTCCTGCCCCCGGTAAATGCCCAGCTCTCTGCTTTCCACAGGGGCCCTGGATGGGGGCTTTGCCTTCGACCTGTGGGACGGTGAGAACCTGTCTCCTGGGCACTTCTTCCTCGTCAGGGCCCAGAGAGAGCCCCTCATCAGCCTGGCCAAGAAGCAGAGCCTCACCGTCTGCCCAGGTGGGTATGGTTCCCCATCTACCCAGTTTGATGGCAAACGGGGCCCTTGGACCCTCCCACCACGCCCCGCCTGAGCGCTGCCGAGAGATGCCCGCAGCAGAGGCTGCAGGCGGGTGGCGAGGCGATGGGTTGAAGTCCATTCTGGACATGTTTTCCAGGTGCTCTGCAGCCCATCACCAGCCAGAACCTGCAGGCAGTGAGCAACAGCCCCACTGGCTCCACCGCTCTGTACTACAGCATCGAGCAAGCCCCACGCCTGGGCAGGCTCAGCACCTCCCGGGGGGAGGAAATCAGGAACTTCACCCAAGCCCAGGTGAGTTTTTGCCTCCCTCAGAATCCTAAAGCACAGCCCTCCATCCCCCCCCCCCCAGCCAGGGGTCCCAGCCCAACCCCGCCATGGGCAGAGGCCCCTGATCCCTGGCAGGAGGCAGCGCAGGGCTGCAGCCACGCTGGGACTTTCCCAGCTCTGCCGACGGCTCAGAGGGATTAAGAGCTGTCGCCCCAGCGCCGGCTTTACCACAGCCACCAGCCTTGGATTTAGTGCTGGGGGAGGCTCGGGGAGTTATAATCCCCTCTTAGGCTACCTCCCTGCTGCAGGCCCAGCCAGCCTGGCTCCTGCCTAAGGCAAGAGCTAAGCGATGCTTTCACCGCAGCTCCAAGCAGATCCTTGCTACCGTGCTTCTGCTACGCAGCTGGGCTTTTGTAGAGCACAGCGAAGGGCTTATCACTAACTGCCCCCCCCACCCCAGAAGCGCACAGGTTTGCCCACCCTGCAAGCTCCCCCTTCCTCTGAGCCTCAGTTTCCCCAATTGCTGGACAGAAAGATCCTGGCAGAGAGGCACCGTGCTCTCCCACTGATGGCTACCATGGTGGTGATCCCCATTTCTTACCTATTTAGTGCTTGGCTGCTCCTTCCTGCAGCCAAGACAAGCTCAGGGTGTGTACATTGGCTCTAACACAGCATCACCAAGGTCCCCCCCGGTGCTACAGTGCCCCTCACACCAGAGATGAGACAGACGCACCCATCTCCCACATGGCATCACCCACTCCAAGTATTTATTTTGCCATTTAACAGGTATCATTGAGGGTTTTTTTATTTTAGGTGGACAGCGGATTGATTTTCTACCAACATGAGATGCCAGAAAAGCCCTTCTGGCTCGCCCAAGATGCAATCCGCTTCCGTGTAGTCGCTCCCACAACCATCTCCGATTCCTTCATCCTCCTCGTGCTGATCTCCTTTGAGGCCAGGTGTCCCCAGCGTTCGACTCAGCTATGGAGAAATGCAGGTAAAGAAGGAAGGGAGAAGCAAGGGACAAATGAGTTCTCCTGAAGTTTGCACAATCCCCCCACCCCCCAAATTGTGCAAACTTCAGGAGAGCTCTTTTGTCCCAAGAAGACACCACCGTGCAGTGTCCCATGGCCACCCAAGTATGAGCTTTGATATTATGTCAAGCAACATCTAAAATTGCATCCATCCTTTTGCAATTCCCTCCTCCATCATCTTGCCAGTCCAATAAGTCCCAGTTGCCTTCTCATCCCCCTCCATTTCCTTGCAATCCTTTTCCTGCTGTATCTCCCCTCTCCAGCAGATCTTGGCTCTTCCTAGGGACGACAAACCTTTGCATTTTCCCTTTTCCCCCCAGGCCTCCAGCTCGCAAGAGCTCAACAGGCTGAGATCGACACCTCAGTGCTGGATGCTTCCAACCTCCTAAGCCAAATCCCGGTCCCCGAGAGGGCTGCACATGATGTTGTCTTCCTAGTGACCAGGCTGCCAGCTCACGGGCAGCTCCTGGTGGCTGGCGTGCCCCTGGAGCAGTCACAACCATTCTTCCTGCAGTCAGACCTGGCCACAGGGCGCCTGGCATACGCCCACGGTGGAGACAGCATCTCCAATGACCATTTCAGATTTAAGACTTGGCTCCGGCCCCGGGTGCAGCAGTCCATCCGTCCTCCGCAGGAAGGGACAGTAATCTCCGAAGCTTTCAATGTAACAGTGACCAGCAGCAGCAGCAAGACACCACAGGTGGTGAAGCGGCAAGAAGTGCTGCGGGTCTCACCAGGATCCATGGTGACCTTGTCCCAGGAGTACCTGGACGTGGCAGACCCATTGGGGTCCCCAGAGGAGATGGTATACAGTGTCCTCCAGAGACCTCTTGCTGGCCACCTGGCCAATGTACACAACCCACAGGAGCCCATCAGCCGCTTCACCCAAGCAGATGTCAATGCAGGCCATGTGGTGTTTGTTGCCACTGGGAGCCACGCCACAGGGTCCTTAGCCCTGAGCCTCTCTGATGGTCACCACCTGCCCACCCCGACCTCACTGGGGATCGAGGTGCTGCCTGCAGTGAGCACTGCTGCCAGCCCAGTGCTGCTGGAGGTGCCCCAAGACCTGAACAGGGCCTTGGTGTCCCACCATCACCTCCTGGGAGCCACGCAGCTGAGGACAGGCAATGTCCTGTACAGGATCACCAAGGACCCAAGGTTTGGCCAAGTACAGGTCAACCAAAAGCCAGTGCGGGGCTTCTCACAGAAGCAGCTGGACCGTGGGGAGGTGATGTTCACCTTCACTGACCTCACCTCTCACGAGGACAACTTCCAGTTCCTTGCCATGTCTCGGGCAGCCAACAGGACCGGGGTGGTGAACGTGACGGTCCGTGCCTTGGTGAAGGCTCAGCCAGGCAGCGTGTGGCCCAGGGGCACCACAGCCCTCCTGGACACCAGCATCCTCGATGCCAGCGAGCTGGCCAACCACACCAAGAGTGTTCCCGTCTTCAAGATCCACAGGGAGCCCCGCGGCAGCCGTCTTGTGAAGGTCTCCAAGGACCCAGGACAACCCACCACCCCAATCAAGACCTTCAGCCAGAGCGAGCTGGAGCAAGGGCTGGTTGGGCTGGAGGTGCTGGAAGCTGGGGGGACTGACCAGCCCCTGCAGAGTGACAGCTTCATCTTTGAGCTGGTGGCTGCTGGCGTGCCACCAGCACTGGCATCCTTGGGGTACCACATTGAGCCCTACAATGCCTCGGAAGCCTATGGTGTCACCCTGCTCAGGGCCCCCCTGGCACCCTCGCCCCCACTGCCCCAGCCCCAGGGCACAGGACAGAGCAGCCCCAATGCCAGCAAGCTGGGCATAGCCCCTACCACCTGGCCGGGCCCTGGTGCTACCACCAGCCCCAGCCCTGTGGAGGGGGGTACCTTCCTCAGCTTCATCGAGGCCAACATGTTCAGCATCATCATCCCCATCTGCCTCATCTTCCTCCTGCTGGCCCTCATCCTGCCCCTGCTCTTTTACCTGCACAAGCGCAACAAGACAGGGAAGCACCACGTCCAGGGCACCCCTTCCTCCAAGGCCAAGAACGGGGCTGTGCTGGATCAGGAGACCTTCCGGAGGACGGACCCCAACCAAGGCATCCCCCTAACAACTGTCAACACCCTGGAGGGCAAGGGCACAGGTCCCCCGCCCCAGGGCACGGGTCCCGGGGCGCCACCAGACCCTGAGCTTCTCCAGTACTGCCGGACTTCCAACCCCCCCTTGAAAAACAACCAGTACTGGGTGTGAAGGGCTCAGGCACA
Organism: Butorides virescens; assembly: GCA_017310255.1. Taxonomy (NCBI): domain Eukaryota; kingdom Metazoa; phylum Chordata; class Aves; order Pelecaniformes; family Ardeidae; genus Butorides; species Butorides virescens. Next base: position 27,602 of record JADKXX010001478.1, on the reverse strand, counting down.
GGGGCACGAGACCACCTGGGGGTCCAGACCTTCCTGGAGCACTGCCAGCCACCTCCTCCCAGCTCTCCTCCTCTTCCCTGGGAGCTGGCATCCCACGGATGCAGGAGGACCCTGGGGATACGGGGGCTGCCAGTCCAGCCCACCTGGGAGCTGCAAATCTCCAGGTGGCTTTGGGGTAGGGGAGGGGAGCACTGCATAGGCAAGCGGGGGCAGGCAAAATGCCTGAGCATCCCTGGGGAACACTGACTTCAGGTGCTCATTTGGACCACCCCACAGCAGCCACAGTGCTGGAGGGGACCTGATGGCACCAGTCCCCACTGAACCATCGGGTGGCTGCTCTGTGGGCAGCACCGACCGCCACAGGGGTGTTTCCACAGCTCTCAGCACACGAGGGAGGATGAGGAGCGGCTTGAGCTGAGTCAGGCTGGGGATGAAGCTGCCCAAATCCCCCAGGGCTAGGCGGGCTGAGACACTGGAGCAGAGGCTTGGAAAAAAACTCTGTGGCCAATGCCAGGGGAATTTAAGGAGTCCCCACCCACTTGGAAAAAACCCGCCTTGCTCTTTCTCTGCGTGCTTGCTGCGTGTTTCATAAAGCAGATTGCACCGAGCCCCGGGGGGGGTTGCACAACAGGTAGGATGCCCTCAGCAGGGAGGGATGGCAGGCGCTCACCTGGGCGGCGCGAAACCGGAGAGGAGAGCGGAGAACCGGAGCCAGCACGGTTTTCCACTGTATACTCCGGTACGGCAGAAGTAAACAGAATAAAGTGCCTTTTCTGAGGTGCGTCGCTGTTTTCGTAAGCCATCTGCCCTGTGCCGCCGCTCTTTGCCAGGCCTGTGTTAAGCCCAGTGAGCTGCCGAGTGACATTTGGAGGTAATGGACCAGATTCTGGGCTCTTGCTCAAATTTTCCCCAGCCTGAAGTCCTAAAAACTTAAATAGAAATTATTTGAGGAAGAGCAGAGGAAAAACTGAGCACTGAGCTCAGGATGGGGCCCAACAATAATACCATGCATTGCTACAGCTGGGAAGCTCATCACAGGGCACAGACGGCTCTTACAACACCGATGGGAAGCGGAATTGAGCCCCCAGGGGATGCATCACACTTGCACCCCTCTCATCCAGGGTGAAAATCCATCCCTGGTGTCAATGCACGATCCCTCCCCAAACCAGCACCCCAGGGCCATCCAACTCCAAGACTGCTGCAGAGCTGGGATGTTTGCTTGGACCACACCAGCATTTTTCCTGGCTGCATTTATGGTGCCAATGTTTTCCGAGTGGTAAATCACACCTGCCCTACTCCAGCTGGTGGGTGCCAGCACATCCCCAGCCTCCCCACCTCCAAAACCCTCCCCCTGCCCCATCTGGAGGGGGGGGATGGGGGAAGATGTTTCCTTCTGCTCAGAGGCAAATCACATCCTCTTCCCTCAGTAAAATGGGGACAGTGCGACCAGGCTGCCCACGCCATGGCTCAGAGCTTGCCACGGAGGATCTTGCCAGGGCGGTGCTGCTCCCAAAGGTTGGGGCAACCTCTCCCCACAGAGCAGAGGGAGTGCCATCACCTCCCTCTCTCTTCCAGATTAACCCCAGCTCTGTGCCTTCCCTATCACATCCAGACAAGCGCATTTATTGTCTTTGCTAAGTACCTACCACCCAGCAAGGGACGGAGGTCTGCAGGGAAGCTGGTGGCATCCACCGAGCGCCCCCTTGGAAGCACCCATCGTGTTTTCCTTTCGAATGATTTTTCGCCTCGCGCCCAGGGATTAAATAGAAGGAACGTGGCCTATTTTGTAAGGAGCACTGAAAGCAAAGCAGGTTATTTTTAAGGCTTGTGGTTGTATTCCCATTGCTGGGAAACATCCACTTCCCAGGGTCAGGGCAGGACAGACAGTAACCTGGAAAATGCCAGCACGGATCATGGTTCTCCGGGGCCAAACTCTGCTGGCAGGGTTTAAATTCTGAACAAAGCTGCTGGCTCCACTTGGGTTATTCAGGGTTTGCAGCAGGAAGGCTGGGGCAGGATCAGGCCCAGCCTCAGGGCTGCTCACTGCCTTTCCCCACCTAGAGAAGGGCTGAGGGTCCAGGGGGGCTCCTGCCCAGCCACAGAGCAGGCTTAAACCACAGCCTAAGCAAGCTCAGAATTTTCCTGGACAGGCCCTTTGGCTTCCCTGCACTGGGAGCTGGCACAGCATTTCTGTCATCCCCAGAGCCCGGCCAGGGCACAGCACTGCAGCTGCCTGCTCATGCAGAGGTGCAGCTCCCCCTCCTCACCCCAGTTTGGGCCAGAACTGCTCTGATCTGGGAGGTTCTGGGAGCAAGAGGAGCTGGGATGCACCCTTCCCTGCTGAGCTGGTTATAAAGCTTGCAGAGGTTTAGGGAAGATGCTTAGAGCTGCTCTGCCAGATGTGCTGTTCCCCCAGGGCAGGCCAGATGTGCACAGCTGGCTGACAAGAGCCAGCCATGCCCATGAACTCGCATGCCCTATTCCCGGGGAGCCACTGCCAGGTCTCGCCCTGGCATCTCCCCACCTCCTCCCGCACCCACAGCCGCTGGTGTTTCCCCAGGCTGGGCACAGCCCAGGGGTCTCACCCCTACCTCCCACCTCTGCCTTCTACCCATGCTTTTAAAGCAAGAAAAGCCACCCTGAACGAGACCGCTGTCCCCAGGGAGCCCCTGCCCCAGGACATGGCCAGAGCCATTTTTTCTGCAGCACCACCAGCCCCCAGCTCACCCCAACCCCAAGCTGCAGGCTGGGACCCTGCACCCACGGTGGTGTCCCTGCCCAGGAGAGAGGCACCCCCCCCCAGCAGCAGGGAGGTATTGCTGTGCCCAGCCTGTGAGCGCAGAGACCCACAAGGCTGGGGCAGAGGGGGGACACCAGGCATGGGAGCCCCGGGAAGAGGGGCTGTACAAAGGTGTGAGAGCACCCGGAGCAACGGGTCATCAAGACCCCCCTACACCCACACGCAGCTTCGGAGGACACCCAGGTCAGGGAATAAAAGGCAGGCCAGGAGGAGAACCAGCCCACAGCCCAGGCTAAATCAAAGCCTCAAGTCACTAAGGGGAAGTGTGGGGTGGCAGAGAGCAGGGCAGGAGCCAGAAGACACCCAGAGACAAAGGACAGCAAGCAAGACACAGTGACTCACGGGGTGTGACAGGATGGAGAGGACAGACCATACCCGCCACCACCTCCCAAATGGTAGGAAGAGGCATATCAAAGGCAAGGGCATCACCAAGTAGAGCCACCCAGGTGTGAGGACAACTCAATTGCTGGGGTGCCTGTCCTCTGTGCCACCTCCAGACACCCCGAGGAGACCACGTGGGTAAAGGCATCTCAGTGCCTGACCACCAGATAACCCAGGCAGCCACAGAGGGCCTCACAAGTGGCAAACACGCCAATAAGTTGCACTTCCATTTTGTTCTTAATTAAGAAGTCACCCTTGCTTTTGGTAAGCCCCAGAAGCAGGGAGGTTCTCCTCCTCCACCGGGAAGCCTCCGCAGCTGGATCCCAGGCAGGATGTGGCCTGGGCTGGATCAGTCGGGAAGTCCCTGCAGCCTCTCTGGGATGACAGCCCAGCCCTGGGCTTAACGTTCCGATTTGAGCTCAGATTAGCCGAGGCAGGAGGAGCAGTGTGGCTGCTGGTCCCCAGCTGTGGGGAAGGGGCATGTTTAATGATGCCCTGCTGCAGAGTCCAGCCTGGAAGCAGCAAGGAGAAGGGAGTAAGAGCAATTTCCCCCCACCATTTCCTCAGCAGACCCACAGCACCTTTAAAGCAGCCAGGAAACCCCCTCTTGAGTTACCCCCTCACCCCCAGGACCCCAGCCCCATCCTGTGCTGGCCATGGGTCCAAGAGCTGCAGCAAAGCTTCTCCAGGCCACAAATCACTGCCTCAGGAAGAGAACCATAACCCCACAGCCATCTCCCAGGCATCGCATGTGGGGCAGGCTGGATCCGACACCTCTCCTGGGTTAATAACGATACCAGCCCTGTAGTACCAGCTCAGGGAGGGCCAGCACTTGGCAGGAGCTGGAGACACCAGGGCTCACAGACAGGGGTGGACACAGAGCAGGAAGGGAATCTGTCACAGCTCAGGTGACATGAACTGGTTTCCAGGCACCTATTCAAAAGCCAACAAATAGGCCAAACAGGTTTCTTTCAGCTTCCATCCAGGGTAGATAGGATCGTTTGGCTTTGAAACCCTCCCTGCAAGCTTCAGCCATGCAAATGCAGGGGGTCAACAAGTGAGGGACTTTATTCCCAGCCAGGCTTCAGGCCAGCACATCCAAACCGTGCACATGAGACCGGGACATCATGTCCCCAGCCTCCAAACTCCTCCGCTGCTGTGTGCCACCACAGGCTGCAGGACCTCCTGACAACACTGCCTGCATTGCTCCTGGCGACAGAGGCACAGCAAGTGCGTGAACCTGCCCAAGCTCCTGCAGCAGTCTCCCTCTGTTTTGGGGAGGGAAAGCATGGTCCCAGGGTTCCTGCCTCCCTGTTCCCATCCCAAAACCTCCTTGGCAGCTCTCATCAGCCCCAGGAGAGGCTCTGGATTTCATTGGGAGCCAGGAAGAGCCTGCTGGGTCCCCTCAGGCCACGCTCCCTGATGAGGAACAGTCTCCAGGAGACCCCACCTGGGAGGATAGGAGGACACTTATTCCTCCCAAGGCAGGTGAAGGACCTGACCAGGGGTGGCCAGGTCCTCCCAGGAGCTGCACCACATGGGGAAACTCAGAGCCAGACCTCAGGCTGGCTGCTGAGTAGTGTGGTGAGGCTCAGCACCTCTGCTCAGCTCCGAGCCAAGCCCAGGGATGCCAGGAGCCCTCCCGCCCTGCTACATGCCCACTGGATTTCAGCAGGCCATGCCCACAGCCCGCAGAACAGGCTCCGCTGGCAGCAAGCCCAGTGGGACAGGACAGAGCTGGGGGTAGAGCAGGGTACAGGCACGTCCCCCTGGGAGCACTGCACCAGAGCTAGGGGTGAGGAGTCCATGCAGAGCCAGGGCTGTCCCCAGGAGTCCAGCACCCCTCCCTCCACCTTGCCCACCTGAGACAGAGCTTCCCAGGCCCTGGCAAACAGAGGGAAGGATGGAGAGATGAGGACCTGGACACCAGAAGCACCCACCAGGCAGCTGCTGCCTGCCATGGCTCTCCAGCTCAGCTGCTGATTTAAATTCAAGCAAGGCTGAGCCTAACCTCCATTTCCACACCCAGCAACTCCAAGGCAAACAGAGAGTGATACAGGGACAACCACATCCCAGAGCCTGGTCTCTCCACCCCTCCCACAAAAACAACACGCCCAGAGATGCAGTTCCCCAGCAGCACAGGACCTACCTCTCCAGGCTCAGCACCTTCCTGAGGATCAGAGAGGTTATCCATCCTGGCATGGAGAGCTGGGACAGGGTCTGCCCTGAGCATTGCCATGGCTCTGGCTGGGGGTAACCAGCCCTTTGCAGAGCAGCAGGGGAAGGAGGAGGGCTGGCAGACCCCAGCTGCAATTAAAGGTGGTTCCCAGCTCATTCCCCTGGCACAGGCACTGCTTGGCACCCCCCCACACACACACCCCCATAATTGCCCTGGGCTGGGAGCAGGAGGGAGCATTTATAGCTGCAGCCCAGGGAACCAGCTGGTGCTCATTGCCTTGCCTGGAGGAGCCGAGTCAGGGTCACGCTTCGGAAATATTTGAGAAGCGCAGTGATTAGAAGATTTGAGCTGGCAGTCTGAGCTGTCTCCCACTGCCTGTGGCTCATTGCTGCCCAGCGCCGGTGCCCTCCCATGTGCATCTGCCCGGTCTTGCTGCCTCCAGGCAGGCACACGCTTGTCCACCTCCCAGTGCAGCCGGGCTGGGTCTGGATGGGACCTCACAGCCATTTCGGGCAGCGAAATCCCACTCAGCTCCATCCCCTGCGCGCGCAGCCCTGGAGCTGCCGCCAGCCCTGGCGAGCAGGCGTGACTGCTCCCCGCGCCCCGCTGGCAGCCCTGCCTCTCCAACATGCTTCTCAGCGCACCGGCAGGCCTGATCCTGCCCAGCCACGCTGCCAGGACCTGCACCCCGCGCTCCCCTTTGCCATGGGGAGGAGCTGGGTCAGGCCACTGGGCTGCTTTGGAGTCTGATCCCGAGCACTTGGGGTGGGCAGGGGTACCCGTGCGGCTGACAACCAGCAGACCCGCTTGTCCCAGCTGCCGGGGCGGGAGGCACCCAGGGAGGGGTCCTCCCACCCCAGAGCATCCAGCCTGAGCCTGGGCTTGGGGGTATGCTGAAGGGGGGACACTTTTGTGGGGCAGCAGAGGATTGGTTTGGCCATGGAGGTGGCTCATCCCACCGAGCCGAGCCTTGCTGGTCTGGGGGATGCCTAGGGATGGGTTGGCTCTGGGTTGTCCCTTCTGCCTGTTGGCCCAGCCCGCATAGAGACCCCCATCTCCCAGAGCTCAAACCAAGGATGCCGGACTTTCTTTCCACGTTGGAGAGAAGCCCAAAGGGAGGAAACAAGGCAAGATCGCCTGAAGCCTCCTGCCAGAGCGGAGGCAGGGACGGGCCCTGCCGTGCCGGCTGCGGGGCTCCCCGGGAGGAGGCACAGCCACAGCTGCCACCCCCCCGCCCAGCCCCTTCGTGCCGGCGGGGCTGCGGCCGTGCCTCGGCCTTGGCTTTCCCACGCACGAGCAGCCTTGGGAAGCGGGAGGAGGAAGCGGACCTGCCCCATGTTCCCGGTGTTTCCTCTCGGCCCCGCATGCCCCGTTTTTATTTTTTCTTGCCGTGACCCTGAACAAGAGCAGGGAACAGCCTGTGTCCTGGGTAAGGGCAGCAACTGAAACCTCTGGGGCACGGGGAGCACTGCCTGCACCCCCAGCCCCCCTCCTCACCACCACCCTGCACCCCAGGGGTGCCCACCCAGCGGCGGGAGCGCTGGGGCAGCCACCAGGATGCCTGGAGATGCTTCCATCATCCAAACCCTGGAGCTTTTGCAGGATGCCATCGGGGGTGTGGGGGCAGCAGGAGGATGTTCGGAGGACCAAGGCAGACCCCAAAACGCCCGCCTATGAGCAGGGAGGCCCCAGCTGCCCACTGCCAGGCGGTGGAGGGAAAAGGCAGGAATGTTAATGGGAAGCAGGTTTTCCCAGCCGATGGGTTTGCCAAGCCGAGCCAGCCCCGGGAGCACGGTCCAGACATGGGTGTATGCAGGGGGGTGGCTGGTGGGGCACGGATACCTTTGTGGGTGCCAAAGGACCGCACAGGTCCGCACTTGGAGAAACTGAGGCACAGCCTTCATCAGAGGGGGTGCATGCAGCCCGCAGGGACCTTGTCCTGTCCCGGTCCCCGTGCCAGGACACCGGAGCGGAGGATGAGCTCCCGGGGTGCTGGGGCATCTCCCTGCTCTGGTTGCACACCCTGTGAGCAGCAGCGGCTCTTAGCAGCGTTCAGCCTTCACCGAGGGTGTGACTAGCCTGGCTTTGGGGCCCAAATCTGCAAGCGTTTATCAGGGTGGCTCTGAGGAGGATTAACTGCTTCGCTGGGGCTGTATGCATCCTCCCGACACCACTATCGCCTCTCCCACCTGCCCTGGTCCTTGACCCTCACCCCACATGCAGACCCTCCAAAACCTGTCTCTGGGACATCCCAGGGACCATGCTGTGATGGGGCACCCCAGCCAGGGCATCCCCCCGCCGAGCCGGGTCTGGGGGAGCCAGGGTGCCGCAGCCGGGTGCCGGCACAGCTCCAGAGGCCGCTTGCAGTGCCGGAGGCTGGCTGCCCGCCCGGGGACGGCAGTGGCAGGCTCAAACCCAGTGCTCATTGTGCTCCCGGGGGAGAGCCGGCGACAGCGGGGCTGGCAGGGGGAAGGGACACGCCGTTCTGCCCAGCATCTGGCCTCAACATGGGGCCAAGGCAACCACGGTCACCCAGCGCGCAGCCAGCGGGGCTGGGGACAAGGCATTAACCCCTGGGGAGCTAGCATGGGGGTTAGCCACCCCATTCCTATGGCGGCTGCTGCTGCTGGAGGGGCTGGGGCAGGACGGGGCCAGGATGGGACGGGGCCCGAGTGGGATGGAGCCAGGATGGGATGCAGGTCAGGTGGGATGGGGCGGGGATGGGGCTGGGGTGGGATGCAGCCAGGGTGGGATGGAGCCAGGGTGGGATGGAGCCAGGGTGGGATGCAGGTCAGGGTGGGATGCAGGTCAGGTGGGATGGGGTGGGGATGGAGCCCGGGTGGGATGGAGCCAGGGTGGGATGGGGTGGGATGGGGCTGGGGTGAGGAGCCCGGGGGAGATGGAGCCAGGGTGGGATGGAGCCAGGGTGGGATGGGGTGGAGTGGGGTGAGATGAGATGGAGCCGGGGTGGGATGGAGCCACGGTAGGATGGGGCTGGGGTGGGATGGGATGGGGCTGGGATGGGGCTGGGGTGAGATGGAGCCAGGGTGGGCTGGGGATGGGATGGAGCTGGGGTGGGATGGAGCCAGGGTGGGATGGGGCTGGGGTAAGATAGGATGAGGCTGGGTTGGGATGGGGTTGGGATGGGGCTGGAATGGGATGGAACCATGGTGAAGGGGACCACCCCAGCTGTGGGATGCAGGAGGAAACGTGCCCTGCCTGGACGGAGGCTGTGCAATGCCTCCGGGTGTATTTCGACGTGCTTGTCCTGGCGTATTAGGGCTGGGGAGGGCTCTGGGAGGACGGAGCGCAGCCCGACGCATTCCCAGCGCCGCTGTTATTTTAACAATACCCCGTTGGCCTGCATGTCGGGGCTAATTTTAACCCTGGAGCCACGCCAAGCCGGCCCTAACTTTCCTCGCTGTGATTTATCCCAGCCATTTCCCTTTGAAAACAAGGTCCCCATGCCAGCCCCACTGTCTCCCCAGGCAGCTGTGGGTCCTGCCCCACTGGGCAGGGCAAAGCGGGGCAGGATTTGCCCCTCGGCGGGTTGTTTGGAGAGTGGGAGGGCAGCCAGTGGGGCCCTCCCTGGTGCTCAGCCCCCCGCCACATGGGGATTTTTGGAAGCTGGCTGGAAGCCAGGGGATGCTCGGATGCAGAGCCTTCCCCAGGATCCTGGAGCAGTTCCGTTTTCCATAGACATCTCTGGGAAGGAGGTGCGTGGGATTTTTTTACTGACATTTTTATTGAAAACGCTGTGGGGCGCTTTATTTTTTGCCTTTTTTTTTTTTTATCCCTTTTCCCAGACAACAGCCATGCTCGAGAAAGAGATTTCCCTTCGCCTCTGTGCGTCTATTTAAAAACTGATTGGTAAAAATGCTGCAGAAACGTTTGCGAAAAATGGAAAATATTGAAAATATCTCGTGACAAAAAAAAAATCATCCTCTTCCAAATAAAGACCTTTTTTCTTCTCTTTTTTCCATCAGAAAGGCTTTTAGTGTGCAAAATGACGGCTTTGATTTCTTCTCCCAGCGGGCTGGGACGCACCCACCTCTCTGCTCCAGGAGGATGGGATTTCAGAAAGCTAAAAATCACTGGGCAGAGATACCAGCACCGTTACCTCCACGTCCATCCCTCTTGTGACCCCCCGCCGTGTCCCTGCCAGACCCGCGGCAGGGTGGGAGGTCCCCAGGGAAAGAGGTGGCACGGCCAGCCCGTGGGCGAGCCCTTCCCCGTAGGGCCGCAGCCTGCCCGCCCGGGAAGGGGGAAGAAAGCCCAAAGGTATTTGGTCACTAGCATCATGAGTTCCCATTCGTTGTCAGCCCATCACAAACAGAGGAGGTCTGCAAGGCTGCGGATAGAGAAGTGCATGATTTCGGCGGGGCAGCAAGCGGAGGCGTTAGAGGTTGTCGTACATGCGTAACGTCTTCTCCAGCTGCTGGCTGACGCGCTGGTAGAAGATGATCTGCTGCTTTAAGTAGGACTGCATCATCCTCTTGAAGTCGGCCACTCGCCGCTCATGGAAGTGGTTCATCTCGGCTTGCAGGGCAAAGCCCACCACGCGGCAGCGCTTGCGGATCCCGTCCGCCTCCTCCTGGTCCATCCGGCCCTCGTCACTCATCCGCTGGCTCTCCTTCACCTTTGCAAAGGCGCCTGGCAAGGCAGGGGAAAGGGGGAGAGGCTGATGGATCTGTGTCTGTCCCCCGCCGTCCCCCTCGGCACAGGCATCCCCAGGCAGCACCGGCGTGTCCCATCGCCCTCCGTGCTGGGGCACCAGCCTGGCCCCACCGCCAGAGGTGCAGAGCTGCCTCACGTTAGCAAGGGAGGGGTCTGGGCACTGCTGGGTTGTCATCCCCCCATGCCCATCAATCCCCCATCCCTCTCCTCCAGGCAGGGAATGGACCAGGAGCCTTTTCCCTCCGGACCCTGACTTCCCCAACTCCTTTTCCACCCTGTCCCTGGGCCATCAGCCTTATGTTTAGAGGGAGGTTTGGGGTTCTGGGCTGCTGGTGGGGTGTGACTCGAGGCTGAGGGTGTGAAGCTCACATGGAGCAGTGTGTTCCACGCGCCCCAGCCAAGCCTGCCCTGCAAATGCTCCATGTCGCCCCGTGGGTGGGGGTCAGGAGCAGCCCTGGGAGACCCCAGCCCCAGAGGCGGTGAATCGGGGTGCGGGAAGGGCAGGCAGCGCCGGACGGAGCTCGGCTGGGAAAGCATCTCCCTCTCCCAGAGGTGGCTGAGGCTCTGACACCAGTTTTTTTCCCCCTCCTTCCATTTATTTTTACAGCTCGGTTTCGAAAGAATCCTGCCTGGCTCCAGCCCTGCATTCCTCCCCCCTCATTAACCCAGAGGCTGTTTGCCTGAAAACAGGATCTGGCCCGCAGCTCGCCAGGCTCTCTTCCCTTCTCCCTGCCCCTTGCCGGGAGCCCTGGACCCGGGGTTACGGTGCTCCCGCCGCGCCAACCCTGCTCCCATCGGAGAGGAGGAGGAGGAAGAAGCTAAGGTTGGAGGCCAAATCCTGCCTTCCGCTCTGCCCACGCGGCCTCGCTTCCGGATGGGATCCAGCCCCTCTTCACCCGCCGTGGTAAACAAGGCTGGGAGGGAAAGGCGAGGAAGCGGCCAGGGCTGGATCACACCCTCCCCTTCCCCCTTCGCCTTCCCAGCCTCCCCCAGGGATGCGGAGCGATGCACGGACGCCCCTGGATACTCAGACACAGCCAGCCCTGGCTTCACCCCAAGGGAAAACTCCCTGCCCCCCCAAAATCCAGGGATGCCGGCGTGGGTGTCCCCTCCCCACTGCGGGCAGCCGGACTGGGAGGGGTGCGTGGACTTTGGCCCCGCTCCCACACCCGGCTCCCCGTCTGCGTCACACCCTGCTGCCTGGGTGCAAAGGGACACCAAGCCCTGCCAGCCCGCTGCCCTCCCCAGAAAGAGCACAGCAGACACCTCTCGCCCCCTCTCCTCCTCCCTGACCCCCCCAAATACCCAGGGGACCTGCAAGCGCAAGGGAATACGGGGGGTGCAGGGAGCCTGGACGCCCTGGGGGTGCTAAGCCTCCCCGTCCCAGGCTTGGAGGGGTGCAGAGACGTACTCCTGGAGATTTTGACCCCGGTCATCCCCAGAAGGTCCAGTGTGTCCCCCCGTGGCCAGAGAAGTGCAGTGAGACTGGTGGGAAGAAGGGACGAGTCCTCATCCCACCTGCCCTGCGCCCCCCCCCCAGCCCCTCCAACTGACCCAAGGCCATGTCCCAGCCGTGTCCCAGCCCCAGGGGAGCAAGCTCAAGCATCCCCACTGGCCACCCCACTGCTGCCTCAGCTGGGGAGGGAGGATGAGGAGGCACAAGCGGTGGTGGGTGGGGATGCAACACAGCCCCTGACTCACGAGGTACTGGGCAAGGCCATCCTGGAGCCAACAGCGATGGTGTCAGCTCCTGCTCACACCTCGAGGCTTTGGGCAGCAGCTATGAAGTCCACGGCATCACTTGAGGCAAAACCTCATCTGGGACCCAACAGCCCCAGCAGCCTCTCCCGGGCTGGGGTGAACAGGGAGCCGTGCCAGCAGGTACCATGCTGCCTCCCTGGGAGCCACAGGCAATGGTCCCCATCCTCAACCTCATCCCCATCACTGCACAGCGTCATCACCGCATCCCCATCCCGCTCGCCGTGCTGCTCCCGCCCACGTGGGGCTATCGCACGGGAGAGGGCATCACCAGGGGAGAAGAAGAAGCCACCCTTACCTTTCTGGAGGTGGATGATGTCTGGGAAGTTGGAGAGGAGCCCTTGGTACAAAGAGAGAGTGTCCAGCATGAGGAACAGGTCGTTCTTGGGCTGCTCGGCAAACATCTCCCCCACGGTCTCATACGTCTTGCCCGTGTGGGAGATGGCATTGTTGAGGGCGTCCGAGCTGTAAGGAGGATCCATGTGGAAGGAGTGGCTGATGGCTTGGAAAGCGTTGCCCAGCTTCTGGAACTCCTTCCGGAAGCCCCCCACGTGCTTGCGCACCAGCTCCGAGGCCACATTGGTCAGCTGCAGGACGCTGTCGTCCATCTTCTTGCTGAAGGCCTTGAAGGCGTCCACACGGTCCTCCACGTCCTGCAGGTCCTGGTGCTCCGTGGGGATCTGGATGGTGAGAAGGAAGCTGGCACCCACCATCTCGTCCTTCTCCGCCCGGCGTTTGCCCAGCTTCCACTGCTTCTCGTCGCGGCAGCAGAGGAAGTGCTGGAAGCCCTCGTACTGGGAGAGGACGGGGTGGCTGGTCATATGGTCCATCCAGAGGATCAGCCGCCGCTTGCGCTTCTCGATGAAGTCCTCCTCGAAGCGCCCGGTGGCCTGCTTCTCGGGCAGATGGGGCACCGAGATGACGGTGAACTTGTGCAGGAGGCGGTTGTAGAGCCAGTCAAAGTGTTTGTACCGCCGGTAGACGGGTGAGTTGATGTTGCTGGGGGTCAGCTTGTAGGAGATGTAGCTCTTGATGCCCTTGAACTTGGTTTGCTTGGTCGGGTCCTCCACAGAGCAGATGAAGGGGTGGGGGTTCGCCCTCCACTGGGGACCTTTGGAGCCCATCTCGATGCAATACACCTCAGCGATCTTGGACATCAGGGGCACGTCACCCAGGATGAAGGCTTCCACCCCCGAGCGGACGAAGCAGGAGAAGCGGTTGAGGTTCCTCCCCACCACGCTGCCCCTCTTGGAGGAGCTCATGCTGTCCTGCCTCTCCAGCGCTGGCTTGGGACGGTAACCGGCGTGCTGGTGGTGGCCGTACGCCCCGGGGTACTGCAGGCTGGGTGAAGGGTGCCCATTGGTGCCTGGCGCACCCCGGGGCTCCTCCACCACCGTGCAAGCATCGTCCCAGTCATCCCAGTCATCATCGTCGTCATCCTCAAAACTGCCCTGGTAGGAGATGCCAGGGTTGGGGGAGGCTGTGTAGAAGGAGGAGTCGTGCCCAGGGGAGCCGGCCGGGCTGCTGGAGTAGTCCGTGTAGTTGGAGCCCGAGCGGGAGCGGAGGATTTCAACGTAGGAGGCAGGGAAGAGGCCGGTCTCCCCGCGGCTGTTTTGGCCCTGTAACCACCCGTCCAGGGAGTTCTCGCTGAAGATGACGAGCTCCTCGTTCTCCTGGATGCTGATCTCCTCTTTGTTTTCACTCTGGAAGTTGTAAAGCGCTCTGGCTTTCAACGCCATGGCCGGTCCCGGGAGGGGGGGACACAGCGTAAGGCAGTCCTTGCAGTCAAAAAACCCCTCAAAACCAAACCCCCCCGCCGACACCGCAAACTCGCTCGGCTCCGGGGCTGCCCCGCACTGTGGGAAAAGGCTGGGCCGGTTTCTCAGGGAAATAAAAAAAGGTGGAGAAGAAATCCCCTACGAGGTGACGCCGAGGTCCGCATGTCCAAGTAACCCCCGCGATCCCAGCGCCCCGGTTAAAAACAACATTCCCTGGTCAAGCCAGCGGCATCTCCCTCGCTCCTCGGGGATGGAAACCTGGGCCGGCCGGAGAGCCGGCCTCGGCCATGTCCACGCAGGTTTTATCTTGCTGGGACGCTGATCCCGTGGTTTCACTTTCCAGGAGGAAAAGATCCGGCTGCCAGCGAGGAAATAAATCCCAAAGGACTTTTCTCAGGGCTCCTGTGGATAAACCCCCCCAAGTTCCTCCCGCCAGCGGCTGCCAGCCGGGGGGTGCCGGGAAAGCGCCGGGAACCGACCCCAAACCCAGCCCAGCCTCGCGGTGCTCCCGGCCCCCGGGATTTTGCAATTCCTTTCCGGGCCGACTTTCCCGGTGTTTGGTGGGGTTTGTTGTTGTCGGTTTGGGTTTGTTTTGGTTTGGGTTTTTTTTTTCCCCCCTGAAATCCGCCAATCTCACGCAGGACGGAGGGGAAGCGCCCCGCAGGCAGGGCAGCACCGGGCCGGTACCGGCGGCAGCCCCCGCCGCAACGGAGGGAGCCCGGCCCGCCGCCCCGCCGCTACCGGCGCCTCCCGTCCCTCCGCGGACCCGGCGAGCCGCCCTCACCGCATGGCAGGGCCGGGGGCCGGGGGGGGGCCGCCGCTCGCCCGGGGCCCCCGGGGCCGTTCTCGGTACCGCCGTCCGGTTCCGCTGTCGGCGCCAGCTGCCGCTGCGCGGTGTGGGTGCCGCTGCCGGTGCCGGTGCCGATGGCGGTGCCGGTGCCGGTGGCGGGGGTGGCCGCCGGCCTCCCGTGACGCACGGCAGCGCCGAGCTCGCCTGGCGGCGCGGCAGGTCGCACGCTGCCCTCTGCAGGCAGCCGGCCCGGGGGGGCACGGATCCCGCCCACGGCCACGGGCCCGCGGGGGCACGGCGCCTGGCACCGGCTGCTCCCGCCTCCCTGCCCGGGAATCGCCCCGCGTATCCCTGCCCGGGGTGTCCCCTCCGTCCCCGCCCACCGCGTCCCCTCCGTCCCCGCCCGGGATGTCCCCCCACTCCCCTGCCCCGGCTGTCCCCGCCCCCCCAGGCTCCCCCCCCGCCACCGGCGGGAGGGGAAACTGAGTCACGGGGGAGCCTCCGCGCCGCCAGGGGGCGCGGCGGGGCGTCCTTGCGGCACCGCCCCTCCCCGCCGGGCGGAAGTGCGTCATGGCGCGCGGGCGCCGGGCGGGCGTTGCCATGGAGGAGTTGAGCGCGGCGCTGGCGGCCGGCGCGGTCCTGGCGGCCCCCAACAGCCCGGCGGGCCCGCACCCCCGCCTGGCCGCCTACAAGGCCCGCGGCGGCCCAGGGCAGGCCGAGCGCCGCCAGCGACTCCTCCGCCTCCAGAGAGAGTGAGCGGGCGAGCGGGCTCGGCTGGGGCCCCGGGAAGGGGAGGCCTGGCCGGGGGCGGGCGGGCCCGGGCTGTGAGGACGCGGCCCAGGGCCCTGGGTGTGAGGAGGGGTGGGGGTGGTGGCCTGCCTCCCGCAGGGGGCGAGCCGCGCTGTTTCCTCTCCCCGCAGGAGGCGGCTGGACTACGTGAACCATGCCAGGAGGCTGGCAGAGGACGACTGGGCAGGAGCAGAGAGCGAGGGCGAGGAGAAGGAAGGGGAAGATGAGGAGGAAGAGGAGATGGATGTGGATACTGGCAAGAAGCTGCCCAAGCGCTATGCCAATCAGGTGAGGAGCTGCCCCCCTCCCCACAGGGCCGGGCAGGGAGAGGGACGTGGAGTGGTTGAGGCTGGGTTGGGTTGGGTGTGGTGGGCAGCCGTGGTGGTGGCTTCATTGAGGCTGAGGAGAATGCCTCCTGCCAGGCTTGGTGCTCAGGGAGGAACCGTGCCTCGGTCTCACCCCTGCGACATGCTGTGTTCAAAGGGAGGACAGGCGGAGGTGGGTTGTCTGTGTGCTTTGGGAGATTTCAGCGCAGCTAGCAGCATTTGTATGCTGTTGTGCAGCAGTCGGTTAAAGACTTCTCTCTCTCCCCATGTCTAGGATGTCAGGAAGGAAGGGAAACCTCAGCTGATAGGTTTTATCAGCCTTGGCTGCCATATTGGTCCTAAAAGACATACAGCCTTGCAGGTGATCACAGCCAGACTCTGAAGAGGTCAACTTGTCCAGGCTCTTTACTCCTAGTATTTAGGAATCTCTAAGCTCTGCCATGTATTTATACATAAGTAAATTTAAAGCGCTGGAGAGGGGACCAAGGTACAGAGGTGCCCAGGCAAGGGCTGTGAGCCCCGTGCTGTAGTCTGAAGCTTAGTCAACAGCTGGGAAGCAAGAGAAAGGCTTGGGGGAGTTGGTTAGAGAGAGGGAGGGAGCCATGTTGGTGTTGTAACACAGGGTGACAAGCAACGCACGTTGCATCTGATGCACCCAGTGTAGCTGTGGAAGCCAAACTCTTGGTGTGAGTTTTCCATAACTTCAGGAGAGTTGTGGCTAACTGTTCTCCTTCCCTTCCCCCCCCCCCCGGATTTCTCTGTAGCTGATGCTGTCTGAATGGCTGGTCGATGTCCCCTTGGATCTGGAGCAGGAGTGGGTTGTAGTGGTGTGTCCCATAGGGAAAAGGGCGCTGGTCGTGGCCTCCAGGGTAAGCGGCAGCAGTGATGTCTCATTGTTTGGTAAGGGACCTGTACCTCTTTCCCAACCAATATAAGACTGGCCTGTGTGTCTTGCTTGACTTCTATTTTTTTTTTTTTTTTCCCCATTTTCTTGCAGGGCACAACAGCAGCTTACACCAAGAGTGGCTTCTGCGTCAACAGGTTCCCATCCCTGCTGCCGGGGGGGAACCGGCACAATTCAACAAGCGAGAAAGGTAATGGGGTGAGGAGGCTTTTGGGACAGAGAGGGGAACCGCTTGCTTCTCACTCTGAGTCTGTGCACTGGCAGGATAACTAGAAGTGGACAATCTCAGATGCTTTTATGCTAGATAAGAGCATATTTTAATTCGCTTCCTGGTTAACTGATACTCTTAAACCTCAACATCTTCTCTGTCTTCCAACAGAGAGCTGTGTACAGTGCCATCTTTCTTAATACCTCTTGCAGTTGCTTTGCTTGTCCCGAGGAGGAGTTATGGTTGAGTAAACGCCTTTTTCTGAAACGTGCCTTTGCTGGACGTGCCTCTGGCTGGTACCTTTGTAGCCTTGTTGGACTTCAAGCGAAAGGCTTTCTGTGGTCGTGGCTTCTGTTAGCAGCAGGGGATCTCTCCCTCGGTCTTGCATCAGGGCAGGCTTAGTGCAGGAGAGATTTGATCTGGCAATTGCCTGGTGGGTTGGGCAGCCTCTGGAGCATGTCTGGATCTCCCTGTGTTTGTGTGCACAGTGTACTGCATCTTGGACTGCATCTACAACGAGGCAAAGCAGACATACTATATCCTTGATGTGATGTGTTGGAGAGGACACCCTGTTTATGACTGCCAGGTACTGAATCTCCCCCCTTCTGCCCTTCCTTCCCTTTCGTTCCCTGTTCTGTGAGCTGCTTTGCAGCCAGCACTGGACATAGCCCACTCTGCAGCAGGGCGGCTATTTTGTTGAAGCACCAGCAGCTTTACAGCTTGTGGGTTGTTGGCTACTGGAATAATTGGGTACCTCTTTTGGGGGTATCAGGGGAAGTAGCAGAATTCAGGCGGCTGGCTGGTTCTGCAGGTGAAGCTGAGTTTGTAAATCTCCCGGGCAAGTGCAGAGGAATGGAGACGCTCAGCAGGTGCTGGTGCATGGTGGATAGTCACTAAGTCTCTGCCTCCTTTCACAGACTGACTTCAGATTCTTCTGGCTCTCCTCAAAGATCCAGGAGGAGGAAGGGCTGGGAGAGAAAAGCAGGATTAATCCAGTAAGTTCTTTTGTACTGTGAGAAGGAGGATGGGGGGTAAGCTCTCCTGTTCAGCAGGCTTCAGCATTTTCTTTCACAAGCGGAAGCTTTTTTCTTTTTTTTTTTTTTTTTTTCCCCTTACAGATCAGGCTTCAAAATGCACTTCTGATGAAATGGGATGCCGTGTTCAGGATGTAAATAGAACCACTGAGTATTGTAAATGAGTGTGGGTTTTGTTGGGTGGTGTGTTTTTTTTTTTTTTTCCCTCCCAGCCAAAGTGCTGAGGGAGAGCAGACTTCAGGGTATCAGCTAACTTCCATGCCATTTTTAGCTTTCCCTTGAAACAGAATGGAAAACCAGTGTGGTTTCTAGCGGGGCAGCGTTGGTTGGCAGCCTGACTACAATGGGATTTACTGTTGCGTAGTCTTGTGGGCTCGCAAGGCAAGGGGAAAGGCTCATAAAGCTTTAGCCTTCCCTCCTGCCTAAACTAATCACTGAAGTTGTCAAGATAGATGCCGGATTTGCCATCCAGAGTCCCTGCTGAGCAAGGATAAAAAGTCTTCCTTTGAAGACTTACATGTGCAGATAAACTTAGAACTCACAGCAGCTTGGGAAGTGATTTTTGGGGACAGACCTAAGAGATTTGGCAGCCTGGTTTATGGAGTGCAGTTTGCAAAGCGGGACCTGGTTGCTCTGTGGCCCCCGTGCGTACTTGGACATGGCTAAAGCAGAGCAGCTCCTGCAGGTTTAGCAGACTGGTCGTAAATGGGGATGACCGCTCCTCTGCCAGCGGCAAAGATATCTGAAGAATGTCCTGTTCTGACTCCAATGGGAATATCCAGAAGACAGCTACCTAATGAAGAGGGGGTCATTTCAGCTTTCATTTCCTGGGTGGAAAGATTTGCTTGGCTGAGCCAGCAGCCTGGAGCAGACGTCTGTCTGCTTTGCATCCTGCCCAGAGGTCATAGTTTTCTATTTTGGTTAAAAGAGTGTCTCAGGGTCAGCTCTCCTGAAAAGTCCTTCCTGTACCCCTTATATGCCTGGGGAAAAAAAAAAGGTATTGGGAGCATGTGGGAGCTGTGTGCTGAGTCTCTGCCATCCACATCTCATTAAATGGCAGAGAGGGGGTCCTTGGGAACTGGGACGATAAAATACCTGAAATAGGTCTTTCTGGGCCCTCTAGATTCCCTGCTGTCTGGACACCATGGTGGCAGTCCCCCAGTCTGCTTTTAAAGGTCATCTTCTGTTACTGCAGTGAGAAGAATTGTAAAGTTGCAGCAATGTATGTGCTTTATCTAGCATTGCTGGGGAGGTGGCGGGGAGTCTCTCTCAGGACTTTTCCCACCCCATCCTCTCTGGTGGCTAGGGTGATTTTTGTAGGTTTTCATGCAGGCACTTCCAGTTACTTTAGTGGGATATGATTGGCACCGATGGGCAGTTTGGTCCTGTCATTTTGTCTCTAGAAGTGGGGGTTGCTTACAAATTGCCATTCTGAGTCGCATTGGAGGTCAGTCTGTCCCAGTAGCACATAGTAATTGCAGAGACCAGTTGCTATGGAAAGAGTGAGGGATTGGGGATACCTGTCGTGCTCCCTCTGACTTCATCAGCCAGTGGTTGTAAACTAGACCATGGAGTTCACAGCCACCAGGGGACCTGCCTTTCAGGAGCTGGTCTAAACCTCTCTTCAGCCTATTTTTGCTTTTGGGCCCACAAAACCCTGTGGCAGCAAGGCCAGCAGTTTAACAATGTGGTCCCTGCTTGAGATCTCCTCTCTGGTTACTTCGTCTGATGCCTGTCCCTCACCCTCTCTGTCTCTCATGCTGGATCTTGCACTGGGGGAAATCCTTCCTTCCTAGCTACCTCCACACCAGTGCTCGATTCAGTGACTCATTCACAGTTGTCTCTTCTAACCCTTTCTTACTCTTTCAGTTCAAATTTGTGGGCCTGCAGAACTTCCCCTGCTCCTCGGACAGCCTGTGTAAGGTGCTGGCTATGGACTTCCCCTTTGAGGTGAGAACACGCAGGCGGGGGCCTGGATCTCGGCCTTAGAGACAGCCCCGCTGCGCATCTCCCAGTGCTTGGGGAGAGGAGCATCCCCTCCGCTCGGGAGCTGTGCTCTCCTGAGGCCTGCAGGAAGCTTGCTGAGCTGTGCTGTTGTTTCTGTGTATGGGGGATGGATGCCTTTTATGCACGTGGCTGATCTGTAACCCTGTCACCAGGTACAGGCTGCCTCCAACCAAACTAATTAGCAAGAGTTAAACCGTAGCATTCCCTGTGTTTGGGCTGCCTTCGCTGCTGTTTGCTGAAGGAGCCCTTGGGGAGGAGAGGGTTGATGGGGATACCCAGACTGCTTCCAGAAGCAGCGTAGCTCCCATTCCTGTGGCAGTGTGATGGACAGCTGACCCTTTTAGGGCCAAAGCTGGTACTTTGCTTGCTGCCTGGGGTGGGCTTGCGTGGGTACAGGTGTGAGGATCCTTGCAGTGTGCTCCCTGACGTGATGGTGTTTCTCCAGAGGTCTGTGAGGCGGGCAGAGTGGTGTCTTTCTCTGACCTCTTTCCCAGGCTCTGTGTTTCCTTAGCCGAGCTACTCCTGTCTGTCTGTGTGCAAGGCACCCAGCTACCCCGTGTCTTGTGGGGAGGGAAGAGGAGGATGGTGGTAAGCTCCTGAGGGGTTCAGGTGTTAGTGATGATGAGATGCCTGAGATGTACTGGAGCTGGGGGCAGATGGCTGTAGCAGAAATGGCAGGGAAGGGTTCAGATTAGCCTGTCCTCCTCCTGCCACTGGATCTCACGGAGGGGTTAGCGCGAGCTCTGCTTTTTGCTTTGGAACAGAACTGGCAGCTTCCTGCCTTTGGCTCCTGCTGCTCTCGGTGCTCTGAGGTGGCTGTTCTCCCTGCAAAGGTGGCTGAACAGGACGCCTGCAGTGGCTTCAGCAGCTTTAGAAGTAGGTGCTGTTCCGGCCTCTCTGCTGGCCGGTGGGAGAAGGGCAGGATGGGCAGCTCGATTGCTGCCCAGTTCAGCTGTCTGTGGTTGTGAGTCGCCAGCCAGAGGCTCTTCTGAAAACAGCTGGGCCTGCTTTCGGTGGCTGTCCTGGCTGTCTGGGCACTGAAGTGGAAGAGGTTGGAGGAGGTGGTGGCATTCCAGCACGGCATTGGCAGCAAACATCTGGGAACCAGAAGCTCCTCTGGTGGCTGCAGCAGTTCCCGTGAAGTGCCCAGTCTCAGCCCTAGATCAGGAGCAGCCTCTACAGAGGTTGCTCGTCCCACTCGGCCAAAAGCCACGTTGATTTGACTGCCTCTTGTGTCCTCCCAGACCGAGTTGACAATTAACGTACCTCCAGGTTTAAATTTAGGGGATGCTAATTTGTCTGTGAGGGCTGACTTTGCCTTCTGCTTTGTCAGAGCCAGGACAGTCATTAGAGAGAGTCGGAAAGTCCCAGCCCCTTGCTGGTCTTGCCAGACCCCTCTGTGAACACAGACTGGGGAGTGTTGAGAAGGCATCCCAGGTTTCCTACAGCTGACTTGCTCAATTACAAATGCTCTGAGTGCCTCTGTAGAAACAGCCATTCCCGTATTTGCTAAAGAAAGCTTCATTCCTTCCTGAGGCATCTGCTCCCATGAGAACAGGCTGAGGAGTATTGCCCCACTGCGGTCAGAGCAGAAACGTTTCGGCCTGTGAGGGAGACCGTTGCGAAATGCTGGGGGAGGGAGGTGGAGTTGCTCGGACTCTCCCTTGTAATCCAGCTGTGATTCGCCCCCCAGGTTCTCTGGCCGATACCTCGGGGGTGCGAACCCAGCAAGTGAAACGCGGTGTAATTTGCCTCAAAGCAGCCAGTAACCCCACAGAAACCGTGGTGCTGCTTCCAGGAATGAAAGGAGCCGTGGGTCTCTTCATGCTGTGCCACAAGAGGGAGCCCAAGAAATCCCCATAAATTGCTTCCAGTAAAGAAAGAAACTTCGCAGAAGGCAAAATACAGCCTTGCTACAGATAGTGCGGTATGATAGAGATCTCCTTACGCCTGCGCCCAGCATCCTTACAAGCGTCTTGTGCGTGTGGTGGCAACAGATGGGATCAGTGCTTTCAGATCTGGGTCCTCAGAGTTAATCTGTAACCTTACAGTTAGGACCTGATCCGCTATATTTGGTGGAAATTGTTTCTACTGAATTTGGTGGTCTTTGGATCAGTTGGCTGGCACTGAATTTGAAGTGGGGTTGTTTTTTTTTTTGGAGTGGCTCTTAAGAGCTACTGTCCTGCTCACAGATCTGCATAAAGCAACATTTGGGTTTCCACAAAGGCAGGGGGAGCCAAGGTCTCCGAGAAACCCTGTTGTAAAGGAAGGGGCGTACTATTAAGCACCTCAAATCTGGAAAGCACAGCTGTGAAACATGAAATCCTGGCAGGCTGGTTTCTCATGAGGTTCGATCATTTAGGGACAGTGTCAGCCCTTATTCTGATGTGGCTGGTGTCAGTGTGGTGACTCAGGGTAGGGACCTGGCCAACAAATTCAATAAACTGGAAGGAATATGGGAATTGCAGTAACTTAAGAGAAATCAAGGGAAGGAAGAACACGACTCTCCAGCAGGCTGAACTCCTTTGGATTTTCCAGCTCAGGGAAGATCTTTGGCACGGTCCAGAAGGCAGAAGCCTTTCCAGGCTCTGATCTTTCCCCAAAACATTCCTGTGGGTGCCAGAGCATCCCCATTGCTCACCAAGTGCTGTGCACCCCCAGGAATGGGCTGGATGTGCGGGCCCAGTGCTAGGGTGCCACAGAATCTGGCTCTTCCCGGGAGGCAGGGGGAGGGAGAAGCTTTGCACTTTAGATACCCAGAGGATTACACAAGCACATCATGATGTTTACTGTTCTGGTTTTGTGTTTTCCTAGCATGGGAATCCCCCTTTTTCTGGGATTATTTTGCAAGATCTTAACAGTGACTGAAAATTATAGACAGAGTAGTGCAAGCTCTACCGTCTCTGCTGGAGGTTAGCATTGGTGGAGCAGAGACAGAGGGACGCTGCTCTTTGCTCGGCCTGGCTCGCAGTCCAGCACGGTAGCAGATACCACCTGGGTCTGCTTGGCTCGCTGCCGATATAGGTGCCGATCTGCTGTATACATTCTGGGGGCTGTAGGCTTGGGGAAGGGGCCTGGGAGCAGTTTCAGCCTGAGATGGGCTCTCTTTCTCACCTTTTCCGCCCACTCAGCTACTCATGGGCAAATGGCCTTTGATGAGCTTGCGAGGCTGAGTGAAGAGGAGCACCACATCCAGCGTTAGTCAGCCTGGCAGCAGGATCGAACCTTGCAGAGTGCACCCCTGGGAAGCGCAGGAAGAGGGGGGTGAAAATCCCGCAGCGTGGTGCGGAAGCAGTGGAAAATGTCAGCCAGCAGCAGTGCTGCAGAGCATGGAAATAGTAGTGCAAGAGTTAGGGCCTAAACCTTCAAAGTCCTGAGTGCCCTTAACAGCCATTGATTGCTGGAGGAGTTCTCTCTTGGGAAATGTGAAGAATTTATTTTGCCATGAGCCAGCTGAAAGAGCTGTGGCGGCGTTACGAATCAGGGCTCCTTGGCGTCTTGCGCTCTGACTAATTACTCTCCAAATGTATGATTTAAAATAACCTTAATCCAGTAAAGTGGCCTTTCTGTGCACTGCCTTGTTCGGAAACCTGATGGCTCTTCTGCCGAATAGGATCATAGCAACCAGAGGAAAAGTGCTGGTCTGTGCCGACATCAGGCTGAAATTGTTTGCCTTTGACGATCTAAAGCCATCTGGCAGTCGCTGGGCTCGCCCTGATCTTTCAGGAGAGGAGCTCTGCAGGTTTCTCCTTTCCCTTCCGCTATTTATTGCACTGCTTGAGGAAAAATGATCCAGCTGGTGGTTTTGGCCTGTAAATGGAGAGCGGTGCTGTCGTCTGGCGCTCTGTCATCCACCTGCAAAAGCCTCCAGCTCTGGCCTTTCCTTCATTCTCTCTCCTTTTTACAGGTTGATGGACTTCTTTTTTATCACAAGCAAACCCACTATACCCCCGGCAGCACCCCGCTGGTGGGCTGGCTCCGGCCCTACATGGTACCTGAAATCCTCGGGCTCGCCGTGCCCATGACTGTACTCACTGCCAAGCCAGACTATGCTGGGCGTCAGCTCCAGCAGATCATTGAGAGCAAGAAGAGTAAAAAGCTGGCAGCAGAAAAGGGTCAACCAAGCAGCGCAGCGGCTGTGAGGAACGGACATTACGAGCTGGAACACTTGTCCACCCCTCAGCCAGCCAACTCTCCGGAGGGCTGGGATGAAGCAGTGAGCCAGATGGAGAATTAGGCTGCTGGGACAGACCGGTTGGGTAAGGAGAAAGCAAAAGGTTCCCTGCTTCTCCCTGTCACGCTCCCTGAGAGGGGGGCAAAGGTAATGATAGGATGGGTTTGTTTAAAGGGCATGGAAGTGGAATGTCTTGCTCCAAGTGCCCCACGTTACTTTTTTTTTTTTTTTTTTTTTTTTTTGCCAGGGCTTCTATGAAGCCTCAACAGGATTGTCCGGTTCTTTGCTAAGGCAGCCGTGTGTTGGGAAATGAAATGATTTTGTCCCCACGCTGCAGGGTTCCCAGTTCAGCTCCTGACCCTGCTTCTGTTAAAGCCTCTGGCAAAGCTCCAGCATGGGAACGGTGCTCAGACCTCCGAGGTGCAGCTGCTGCTCGTAACCCCAGCCCCGGAAATCGGGGCAGTTCAGCCTTTGATCCAGCTGGTTACCAAGGCTTTCTTAATGATGGTTTTGTGGTCAGTCCGCTTCTAAGTAACAAAAAGTTTGCAGCGGGCTGCTGTGAATCCAAAGGCTGGGCTTTCCACACCCACGTGTTACCAAGAAAAACTAAATTTCCTTGCATCGTGGCGGGCCCTGCCTCCGAGCAGAGCTTTGTGCGGCGTGAGCATGGCAGAAGCCTGTACTCGAGGCTTTTCTCAGTAGGGGGAGGAAGGAATGGTTTCGCTCTGAAAAACGCTAGCATTGACTGTGCCAAATAAAAGGTTTCTCAGAAAGACAAATTCTTGAGCGTCTTCCTGCTACCTAAGGGTGGATGCGTGCTGTGCCTCCCAAATAGGGATGGAAAAATTGGCTACAGCGCTAACTGGAGCGGAGGAAATGCTGGTAGGGGGTTGATTCTCCTCTGCGCACTGAGGTGCTCCAGTTCCTCCCTGTCACTGCCTCTCTTAACCCGGCCCAAGCCCACTTCGTGAATGCCAGCTGCTGCTTCTCCCTGGTTTTGGGGGGGATGAAACGATCGCCCTCGCCGTCTCCTGGTGGTTTTCCAAAGGGAGATTAAAAGGCTGGAGCGGGACTGCTCTTGCTGTGGAGGGGGGAGATGAAATATCGGGCGAAATGCGGTGCTGGGGAGTCTCCTCCCCTCCGTCTATGAAAGTGCCCCCGGAGGAGGGCCTGCATCCAGGAGGAGATACCGAGCGTGGGGATGGCAGCCTGCAGATAGCGGGGGCACTTGTATCCTGCCCTTACACCCCCCATTTTTCCCAGAAAAAGCAGTTGTTTCCGTGCCAAGCACGTGGGCTGCGTGCGATCATCTGGCTGCGCAGCCACTATTGATTACAGCAGCGGGCAGCAGGGCCTGTCCCGGCTGCAGGAGGGGGCTGGCCTCCGCTCCCCCTCCCCGGCAGGGGAGCAAGCAGCACTCTGGCTCCGCAATGTTTGGATGTGGAAGAGCGTGCGGCAGGCTTTTTTAAAGAGCCACTTGTTTTATTATTATTTATTATTTTTTTTTAGCATGTGAAGCAAGTGGCTGGGGAGAGGGCAAACACTTGGACTGCCTTCTCCTCCCTGTCCCTGGGAGGCTCTGCGGGTTCCCCCTGCGCTTTGGCCTCACCACGCTGGCAAAGGACGGCGGGGAGAGTCCCCCGCCCAGGGGACCACATCCAGCCTCCTCTTGGAGTAGTTTTCCTTCAGGCAATTAAATCCGGAGGTGGGCAGCTGGATGGAAGATTTGTGCATCCCTCAGGGCAGAGAAAGCTGCAAGCTCAGGTTACCGCCTCCCTGCTGCCCTGCAGCAACCTTCCTCCGGCCGGGGAAGGGAGAGAACAGGCAGCTGAGGGGGGGCTGCTGCCTTCAGCTGCCTGCTCTGATCGATGGAGGAGACAAGAGGGAAGCAACTCTTAGCTTTCCGCCGGCTCCAGATGATGCCGCATAGTTTCCCTTTTAAAAGCATGAGCTGGGCTGGAGAAATAAATATTTGTGTTACAATTCCTGTTGGAAACCAAAGGCTGTGTTTGGAGAGAGGGTGTTAAACGGAAGTCACCCGGCCCGCCGCAGTTTGTTGCTGTGACTGTTTTATTTGCTGGGTGCGATCCTGCTCCCAGCTGCTCCCTGCCCCGCTCCCGACTGGAACGGGGTGGAAGCTTCGTTGGTGACTGAGGAGGGGGTCACCCCCTGGGCTGGCTGCAGGAGAGCTGAGCAGGCAGCTCAGCCCTTAGACGTGGCCTGGGCCTCCGGTGGGCAGACGGACAGACAGACAGCCCGACAGCCCTCAAGGCCCCATGCAGCTGGGGGCTCAGCCGCTTCCCTCTGCCCTTTCTTCCATTTTCTCTGAGCTAGGTGCAAAGGCTCTGGCTGCAGGCACGTTGCCAACGCAGTCCTCCTCCGCTGAACAAAATGTCCCCCCATCCTGGGGCCTGTCTTTTTGGTGGGGGCACCGCTTTGCAGCACAGGGCCCTGCTCCCCGGGGTCCCCGCTCCTTCCCAGAGGAGGATCTGGGTGCTGACACCCGTGCCCAGCCGGGGAGCGCTGGGGAAGGGATCGTAGAGGAGGGGGAGCGAAGGAAGGGCTGGAAATCCCAGCCGCCCCTTTGGGTGGCAGGAAGCTGCGTCCCTCGCCCCTCCTGCCCGCGGGGGAAGGCTGCGAGGGAGCGGCTGAAGCACCGGCAGGGGAGGATGCTGCTGCCGGGAGAGGCTCCCGTCCTGGGGTCGCTGCTCATGCGGTTTGGGGGTACAGGGCATGTCCAGAATAAAAAACCGAAAAATACCGATTTTGGGCCCCGGGGAGCTTTGCTTGGCGATGGGCTCGCACAAGGACGCAGCACGGCCTTTGGGTTTCCTCACGGGCCTGGGTGCAGGGTGCCCAGGGTGCCCCAGGCTGGAGGGGCGCCCGCTCCTCCGCTCCCGCCTCGCCACTCGACCCTGGCAGGCGGCGCCGGTGGGGGCCAGGCAGGGCCCCCGCCACCATCGGAGTGGCGGCAGCGGTGCCACCGCCCGCCGAGGCTGCCGCCGGCGCTGGCGGATGCCGGGGAACGCGACGCCGGCCCGGGGCGAGCAGGGGCAGGGGCAGGGGCAGGGGCAGGGGCAGGGGCAGGGGCAGGGGCAGGGCCCCGCCGCCTCCCCCGTCCTGCCCCGCCCCGCCGGGCCGCGGCCCTCCCCGCCCCGCTGCCGGCCCGAGCGGCGGCGGCGGCCGCCCCCCGCCGGGGAGGGCTTCCTGGCCCCCGCCTCCCGCTGGCCGCCCGCCCGCCTCCCGCCCGCCGGGGCCGGCCCAGGCAGCCGCGGGGAGGGGAGGGGGCTGCGGGCGCTTCCTGCCGCCGCCCCCGCTGGGGCAGAGCGGAGCGGAGTGGGGCGGGAGCTCGGCCCGGCCCGGCCCAGCCGAGCGGCGCTTCCCCGGGGCGAGCGAAACTTCCCGGGGGGCTGCGGGACCTGCCTACCTCTGTCTCCGTATCTCTCGTTATTTTAATTTATTTGAAATCTCTCGGCGCTTTCGGCGGGGACCCCGGGGCGGAGCCGCCGCCCTCGCCGAGCTCTGCGGCAGCCGGGAGGGGCCGGTGCCCGCAGCGCCGCCGGTCCCCGGGGATGGGCTCCGGCGGGGCGCCCGCCGCTTAGCCCGCCTCGGCCCGCCGGGGCAGCGGGGCCGCGCCGCGCAGCATGGCCGCGGAGCTCAGCGCCGAGGAGGAGCAGGTAGGTCCCCGCCGCCCGGCTGCCCTCCCCCGCCGCCGGCCTGCGCCGCTCGCCGGGCTGGGCTGGGCTGGGCACGACCCCCTGCTCCCCCGCTTTACCCCCATTTTTTGGCTCCCCCCC
>JADKXX010001477.1:0-16242 GCA_017310255.1 Butorides virescens | reverse complement strand
CCCCCCCCCCGTGGGCAGGCTGGCGTGGGGATGCGTGTGCATGCGCTTCCCACGCCCCAGGCCTCCCGTGACGTCCCGGCTTCCTCCGCCGGCCTTGCGTCACCGCGGGAGGATGTTGCTCGGCGTGGGGAGCGGGGCCGATAACCCAGCCGGGCGCGTTGGATGGCGAGAGCAACCTCTGGCTCTCCCCTCCTTCGGCCTGGTCCCCGGGGGTGCCCACCCGGCTCCGCAGCCGCACCCCGAGCTGCGGCCACCGGGCTCCCTGCTTGACAGGGAAGCGGCGCCCGGGAGCCGGGGCCGAGCATGCTGCTGGCCGCTGCCTTGAAGCCGGGCTCAGCGATGCTCGGGCTGGCCAAGGGCACGGCGTCGCATCTGCCACCTCGCTGGCCTCGGGGGCTGCTGATGTGAGCGTGAAAGGGACCGGATGGTCAGTTTTCTGTTTGGTTGTTGGGTTTTCTTTTTGAAAACATCCTTTCTTGCTGTGGGAGGGTTTAAAGAGGGTTGGTAAAGAGACCTTGGGTTCCCAAAAGCCCTGTGCCCTGCAGGGAGTGCTCACCTGGAGCTGGAAGAGTCCATCCTGCACGCAGGCTTTCTCCTCCACCACACCTCCCTCTTATCAGCGCTGCTCCTGGGAGCGGTACAGCTATCTCCAGGGCAATAAAATCCCAAGGAGCAAGGGGTGTGTGTGTGTGTGTGTTCATGCCCCGTCTCCCCGACGGTGCCTGTGATTTGTGTTTCCGCTGTGTCGTGAAGGGGACGAAGCTTCCAACAAAGGGGGTTTTGGAAGGCCCCGCTCTGGCAGGGAGGCTTGGTTTGCAGCGAGAGCAAACTGAGAGGGAGAGGGGATCCGAGATGTTTTGTTTGTGCAGGGAATATTGGTTGGAGAAGATGAAGGGAAATTTGTGATAATGGCTCCAGGTTTGGATCATCAGAATGGGGGAGGGGAAGGCTGGCCTCGATGGCTTGGAAGCCAAAATAGTGGAATTTTCTCTCTTTTCATGGGTAAGTGCTGGTTGGGGATGGGACATCCCCTTCCTGCCACCCCTTCATCCTCCTTGGGACCATCATGATTTCCTCCGCTTGCTCCGCTCTCCCTCGTTACTGACAGCAAGTCGCAGGGGGAATTCACCCAGTTCACCCCTCTCCTCTCCCTCCCAGCCTTGGGACATCTCCTGCTCCATAGAATCTCCGCGGTTCCCTCCCCAACCTATCCCAGAGGGACCAGCAGAGCCAAACATATTTTCCTCAGGGATTTTCAGCCCAGCTGCAATTTTCACGGGACTTATTTCCCGCCGCCCCAGGCTGAAGGAGGAGGGTGGATTTGCTCACAGCCCGGGGGAGGAGGGCTTGAAAAGCCCCCGTGTTCCTGCAGCAGTGGCTTTGTCACCACCCTGCCCTGGCGCAGCGAAGCGGGGACTTCGATGACGCCAGCGCTCCAAAGACCAGCATTGTTCCAAACGCCCGGCCACGGACCATTTTGCTCTCAGCGCTGCCGGCGCTTGCAGAAACAGGGCTTCTTGCTGCAGCTCTGGGTCACGGGCTTCGTTTTCAGCGCGTGGAGCGATCCCTGCTGTCCTTGGCTCAACACCTGTATAAATCCGTATAGGATCGGGGCCAGAAATGGCGATGAGAGCCGGTGGAGCCTGCGCAGGGGAAGTGGAGCTACGGCTGGTGTAACTCCTGGCTCGCCTGCTGCTGCTGAATGTCGGCACTGGTGAGTTCGGGATTTTGATTTGCTCCCAAAGAAAAGCAGGGGAAAGCTGGAATTCATGGCTGCGATGCCCTGCAAAGCCAGCACTTGTTCTCACGGGTCTTCCCCCTTGCAAAAAAACCTCCAGCATCCCTGGTGATGGGTGCTGAAATGGGATCGCCTGAAGTGCGATGGCTTAGGTGTTGGGGCAGGAGACCCAAAACGGGCGTTGCATCCTCTCCCCGTTGCTGCTGTGCCCCTCAGGGCATCCTTTCTGTCATCCTGGGCATCTTCCCCGCCTCAAGTCATGGCACCGGCTCTGGTCTTCGTCCGAGGGTGGTGGGTGCGTGCCTGGCGCTCGCCCCCATCCCCGTGCCATGCTGCACACGCTGGGGAAGGAGCAGCTCTGCTGTTATTTGGGGTTTACATCTCCAGCCCAGCCCTGGCATTTGGGCGGCCGCGGGCCCCAGGGGACGCCCTGGCGAAGGGGGGGTGTGGCCGGTGAGGTTCCCCATCTCAGCTTACGGATATATCCACAGACGTGGATGAGTGCGTTGTGTTAAGGCCGAAGATGGTTTCTGTGCTGCCCCATTTATTTTCCTGTCCCTCTTCAAGAGAGGAGAAGTTGTTAGATATTTAGGCCATGAAAGAGTTGTTTTTGTTTCGGTGAAGTGGAGGCTGTTGGAGACAAAGCTGTGGGAATGAAGGCATCCCATGAGTACAGCTCCCAGGAAAAGCTCCGGCCAGCTGGGAGGTGGGAATGTGAGGCAGGGGGGTGTACAATGCCCTGTCTTCTTTTCTTACCCCTTTGCCTGCTCCCCTCCAGCCCCTCACCCCCAGCAACTGCAGAGATGGGGGGGCTGGGACCGATCCAGCTGCCAAGCCGCAGCTGGTTGACGGTGGCACAGCACCGCGCTGGGAGGGCTGGTGATGCTTGACAGGGATTTTTGCAAGGGCTCGGAGCTGGACTATTGAAACCCGCTCTCACATTCCTCCTGGTGCTGTTGGCAGCAGATCCAGCCCAATTCCACGAGTTTCCTCCCGGCTGGTGCTCGCCCGGCTGCTCTGTGGGACTCCGATACCAAGTTAGGGAGCTTCTGGCTGTGATGTGCTGGGGGTCTGGGCTGGCCCTTAGTGGCTTCCAGCTGCCGGGCGAGCCCACACCCCTTCAAAAAATGCCTGCTGCGATGCCAGGTGGGCTGCAGAGAGACCCCTCGGATGAGCTGGGCTCCTTCGGCTTGTCCCACGAGAGGGGTTCACTGCCCCTGCCGAGCCTCGTGCCACTGATAAACCCCATCCCTTTGCTTCCTCCCGTCGGAAGTCATTAACACTGACGAGCTTTTCTGGCTGAATAGCTCCCAGTTACTCCGCCGTGACATCCAACACCGCTGCCTTCCCGCGCTCCCAGCTCGGGAACCGGCCTTTGGCGCTCGCCTTCCCTCTGTCGCCTCCTAGCACTGTCATCATCATCCTCTGCTCCTGCAAGGATGGAAGCTCCTCTGTTTTGGGGTGTGCCTGGGTGGGAGCAGGGCGTTTCAGGGACTCCCTCCATCCTGCCCTCATCTTTTGACTCGTACGTGGTGGAAGGCTGGGCTGTGCTGCCCCATCTCCCTCGGGGCTCCTGTGTGGGACAGGGGCTCAATCCGCAGCAGAAAGCAAAGCTGCTTCCCTGAGCACGGGCATTCAGAAACTCCAAGCCCACCTTGCAAGCACAGCCTGTGAAAATAACACATTTTGGGGGTTATTTTGCTCACCTTCAGGGCTTTAAGCCTGCCGGGAGGTTGCAGGTTGGCTCTTGCAACTCCTCCATCAGCACTAGAGTTGGAAATGTTTCTTTCTCGGTTTCTCACGGTTTCATGTGTGTATGGTGCCGGTGCTTTGGGAGGGGAGCATGCTTCTGCGGGCTGTCCCTGGCGTGTTACGGGACCGTGGGCTGTGGGAAGCAGTGTGGGCGGCCTGGGACCCCCATGGACAGAACCCTTCTGGTCTGGTCATCTTTGGCTGTGTGAAACTGGCCTTACTGGGCAAGCTGGTCTGTGTCCTGTTGCATGTCAAAGTGTCAGCCCTCGATGCCGGTCTTGCTCGTTGACCGTGCTCACGTGGCTGGGTTTGCTGTCCTGAGGTGGAGCCGCAGCCCCAGGAGGCTGCTGCTGGCTGCTGGGTTCCTGCCGCACCCGGGTTGCTGTGTCTGAACGGGAGTTTGCTGCCTGTAAAATCCTCCTTTCTCTCCCCCTCTCCCTTCCATGAGTCTCTGACAGCCTCAAGGCCGTTTTTCCAGTGCCAGCACTCCTACCACTTGCTTCTCCCCTCCCTGCGCTGGCGTTGCCTCCATCTCCATCCCCGCTGCCCTTACCCCCTTTCCCAGCACCTGCTGTAGAGCTCCCTGCTTCACCCCGAGGAGCTGCTGGGTTTGCCGAGCCATGCTCAGCCCCTGCCTGTGCACCGAGGACTGTGTGACTCCCAGGGTGACCAGGGGTGCTGTTGGGTGCTGCTCCCCATCCTCCTCCTCCCACCCCGTCTCACTGCATGCCCCTTGTCTCTCCCGCAGGCAACCAAGCAGTTCCTGGAGGAGATCAACAAGTGGACGGGCCAGTACAATGTGTCCCCGCTTTCCTGGAACGTGGCTGTCAAGTTCCTCATGGCCCGCAAGTTCGATGTCCTGCGGGCCATCGAGCTCTTTCACTCCTACCGGGTAAGCGAGGGGGGCCGGGTCGCCCCCCCGACTGAGGGCTTCCCGCTCTGCGAGAGATCTCTGGTCCCAAGGAAGACCCTCCCCTTGCTTTTTTTCTTTCCCCACCCTCCCTTACGGGTTTTATCCAGCTGAAAAATCCTTTCTCAGCCTAGGCGAGTCACCATGGAGATCTCACCGACCCCAATCTCCTCCCCTCCACTGAGAGCAGCATGCACGCTCGCAGGGTGGCGTGTGATGCCTGCAGAGCATCACCCCGTATATAAAGGATATATAGGCTTATATGCCCATCCCATTCTCATTTTGCAAAGCTGCTCCTCCCTGTGCTGGAAAACAGGGCTGTGGAGCGGTGGTTTGGCTGCTGGGGCTTCCCTCAGAGGGCTGGGTGCCCCAGGGGGACATGATGGTGGGTGGAGGGCTGGGGTGCCCATGCCGGCCGTCACGCCAGCTCCCTGCCTGCAGGAGACGCGGCTGAAGGAGGGCATCGTGAAGCTGAAGCCACACGAGGAGCCGCTGCGCTCGGAGCTGCTCAGTGGCAAGTTCACCATTCTGGTAAGGTGGGGGTGTTGTGTGTGTGTGTGTGTGTGTCCCGGCCCAAGCTACCCCGACCGGGTGGCTCGTCCTGGCTCTGCTCCACACGGGTGTCCTGGGGTGCGGTGGGAGCCTGACCGTGTTTCCTCACCAGAGTGTGCGGGACCCCTCGGGAGCCTCCATCGCCCTCTTCACGGCCAAGCTGCACCACCCCAGCAAGAGCGTGCAGCATGTGGTGCTCCAGGCGCTCTTCTACCTGCTGGACCGAGCTGTGGAGAGGTGAGCCTGGCATCGTGTCTTACGGCGGCGGGTCCCGGGGAGCCCCTTCCCTCCCGGGGGCGAGGGCAGATGCTGCTGCTTGCTGAGGTTTTGATGAAATCACTCTGAAAGGCTTTGCGGGGAAAAGGTGTGCCGTCCTGCCTGTGAATGTGAATTCCGGAAGGTGAAATTGTGGCTGAGTCTGCCTGCCTGCCTCCGGGTGTCCCACCTCTCGTTAGGGGAGAGAAGGGGGTCACAGCTCCCCGTGGCTTGAAATTCCCTGTCTGCCTCCACTTTGAACCTGAGCCAGTCATCCCCATGGAGGCATTCTGCAGGGGAACAAAATCCCCCAAGCCCTGGACCAGGCTCCTTCCCTGCCAACGTCCAGGTTTCAGTTTAGCAAAGCCCCTGATTCCTGCAGGCTTTGGCTGGGGAGGAGGCAGCCCCACCTCCAGCGAGACCCAACGTGAGCCATGGCAAAAATATAAAGCTGGGATGTCCCATTTATCCTCCTGGGCTCTTTCCATTTCTGAACTTACCCATCATGGCTGATGCAGCTGAGACGGGCTTAAGACATGAGCCAGGCTTAAATAAGGGCTGTAGGAAGAGGTGGTGGAGCAGCTGGGAAATGCAGAAGCAAGCTTTGGGTCCGTGAGTCCTTCTGGAAGTGCGTTTTTTGGGGTCAGCAAGCTGAAGACGAGGTTAGCGTGGGGCAGGTCTGCTCATGCAGGAGCCGAGCAGTTGGATGTTGCAGGGTTGATGTTGCTCTTTCCCCTCTCAGCTTTGAAACCCAGAGGAATGGGCTGGTGTTCATCTACGACATGGCGGGCTCGCAGTACACCAACTTCGAGCTGGACCTCAGCAAGAAGATCCTCAACCTGCTGAAGGTAATGGCCGGGGGCGACCTGGTGCCCGGGGGTGTCACGCGGGCCACTTGCTCACCAAGCATGTGAAGTCCTGTGGTTTTGGCGTGAATTCTCGTGCCAGATGACCACGCTGACCACGTCTTGGCTGAGGAGCACCGGCTTCAGCCCCGTAGGACCTCAGGAAGGCGCTGGGAGCCTGCCAGGCCGGACCCGGCCGGGGCTGCGGTGTTCCGCGGGTGGGAGGGGATCAGCTGTCCCTGTGCCGGATTCCTCTCGCAGCTGCTGGCAGCGCTTTTGGGAAAACAGATGCAAATTATTTTTTAATCGTGCTGGCATTTTGTGTCTCCTCCCTTCTCCCGAAAAAAGAAGTA
The DNA here is from genome assembly GCA_017310255.1 of Butorides virescens. Classification (NCBI taxonomy): domain Eukaryota; kingdom Metazoa; phylum Chordata; class Aves; order Pelecaniformes; family Ardeidae; genus Butorides; species Butorides virescens. Next base: position 9,837 of record JADKXX010001477.1, on the reverse strand, counting down.
ACAGTAAATATTGGCCGGGGTGTGTTCTCTGTGGAAATCCCAGCTCCCAGGCTTCACCTCTCCCCCACGGAGCCAAACCCCCTGCCTACCTAATTCCAAGGAAATAATTTGATTCCATATCAGCGGATAAAAATAAGCGCGGCCGTGGGCTGCCAGCTGTGTGCGAGGCACGCTTCGGATGCAGCGTTGCCACCTTGGGGTCCCTTTGCTGGTCATCACCTCTACTGGGACCTGTCCCCACTCCCAGCGGAGCCCCCCGAGAGGGGCTGGTTCCTCCCCGGCGGTGTGGATCTGACCCCCTCCTGCCCGCAGGGTGCCTTCCCAGCTCGGCTCAAGAAAGTTTTCATCGTGGGAGCGCCCATGTGGTTTCGTGTGCCCTACTCCATCATCAGCCTGCTGCTGAAGGAGAAGCTGCGGGAGCGGGTGAGCGTGGGTCCCCCCTGGCACGGGACCCTCGACAGGGAGGGCTGAGGCCGTTTTCTCTCTGGGAGGGGATGGTGTGAGCAGCCTGTGCCCCTCAGCCCCCTCAGTCTGCTGGAAGCTGCTGAGCCCAAATCCGTGGGAAACGGAGGCTTTCTCAGCCTGTTTCTCATTGGGGCCAAGCTGTTTTCGGTATTTTCAGCAAATATCTCGAACCTCTTTTGAAATTGCCTACAATTTCCCCTGCGGCGAGGCTGCCAGCAGCAGCAGTGGGGGCAATGGTAAATGATGAAAAGGAAGGGAAACCTGCTGAGCACATGGGAGAAAAGGGGAACGTAAATACCTGTGCTCAGGCCCTGTCTGGCAAAGCCAAAAATACCTAAACCAGTATCCCTGGCATCAGCAGTGCTGCTGGTGGAGCCCGTTCCCAGTCCGATGTCTCCCTGGGCTGGACTTTGTCCCTCTGCTTTTGGGAGGAGCTCGGAGCTGCTTGCAAATTCGGAGCTGGGTGTCAGTGTGGGCTCCCACCTCGGGTATATGGTGGGGGCCTGGCCTGCCAGAGGTGTTCCCCTGGGTGCCCTCCCGGGGCAGGGGAGGAAGGGGGAAGACCCCAATGCTGTTAGGGGAAATCTCTGGGCTCCATGGGGACCCCGCGCCAGACCATTGGCATCCCTGGCCCCATCCCCAGTGAACCCTCTCCATCCTTCTAGGATTCAGCCCTGCTCCTCCTCTTCCTCCCGCAGGTGCAGATGGTGAAGATGTCGGAGCTGAAGGAGCACCTGCCCCGGGAGTGCCTCCCAGAGTACCTCGGGGGGTCCCTCAAACTGGACCCTCTGAGCTGGAACTGCCGGTTCCTGCCCCAGCAGAACGGGCACCCTGACCCCCTGGACGAGCTCATCCTGGTGCCACTGGTGGCCCCCAAAGATAACGGCTCCGTCCACGTCCCTGGGCCCAAGTCCCTCACCCTCCAGGAGCTGCTGGATCACGTCAGCCACAAGCAGAAGAGGGGCATCTATGAAGAGTACGAAGATATTCGGCGCAGGAGCCCGGCTGGCACCTTCGTCTGCTCTTTGTGAGTCAGGGGGAAGGAGCCAGGTTTGGGCCAGCATGTGTGGGGGGGTCCCCTCTCTCACTCCAAAAAAAGCAGGGTCCTCTGTTTTGCTCCAAAAAATCTGGGTGCCCCGCCTCCCCATGCTGCTGCTGCTCGGTGGCAGCCTGGCCACCTCTGTGGGGTGCGGTGCTTTGGGTTAGCAATGGAGCCCCCCAGCCTAGTGATGCTGCAAGCCCCCTTGGTGGCTTCTGCAGCCCCCAGGGGTAGGAGGGATCTGCGCAGGGGACAGCGGGGACCAGGACCTGGCCGGGACTCTGCTTCCCGAGGCTTTGGCCAGGTGATGGCAGCAGAGCCCAGGCTACGGGTGCTGGAGGCGTGTGCAGCGGGAGGGATGCTGCCTTTCCCTTCCCGCCTGGAAAACATCCCCGCTTCCCTCTCCCCGGCCTCCCAGGGCACCCTACAACCAGGAGAAGAACCGGTACGGGGACGTGCCCTGCCTGGACCAAACCCGTGTCAAGCTGGCGAAGCCGTACAGCCGCCCGGAGGTGAGCCAGCCTGGGACACGGGGCACGTGGGTCCCACCAGGAGCCGCTGCAGTCCTCCCGGCCACGGGGCTCCGGAGGACTCATGCCGTGCATGCTTTTCTCCCCCTCAGCTGACCGACTACATCAACGCGAGCTTCATGGACGGCTACAAGCAGAGGAATGCGTACATCGGGACTCAGGGTATGGCCCCGAGCCCCTGGGGGAGCCACAAAGGGGGTTATTTTGCTCCTGATGCACACGTGGGCTTCACCTCCCTGCCCAGCATCAGCTACCGGCTGTGCAGGGGGATAGCTCGGGAGGGGGGCACTGCCCAGCAGGTGTCCCCCGCCTCTGGGTGCATTTATGCCTCTCTGGGTGCATTTACACCCCTTCCAGTCCCCAGCCAGGAGGGACCAGAGCTTCTCCTGGAAGAGGGTGAGTGGGTCCATCACCCTTCAGCCGCCTCCCACAAACCGGGTCCTGGGCTGAGCAGACCCCTGCTAGCAGCGGCAATGGCAGCCCCCTCCTCCTGCCCCTAAACCCAGCCCTTGCCTTTGCCCCGTCTGTCTGGGGATGAAGCAGCAGGGAGCAGAGAGGGGGGGATCAGCGCTGAATCGTAGGGGTTCAGTGCTGGGTGGGGAGCAATCGGCAGCAGCTCCAGGCAGGGCTGGTGGATCCCCACCAGGGTCGGTCCCTGCGGGAAGGTGCTCTGGTCCCTGGGGAGGGCAAGGGGGTCTGGCGGAGGCTGTTGGGCAAAGGGGCTTGCCCAAACCCATCAGGTTTTGGGCTGACATGCAGGATGTCCCCACAGGGCCTCTGGAAAACACCTACGGTGACTTCTGGCGCATGGTGTGGGAGCAAAACGTCCTGGTGATCGTGATGACAACCCGGTGAGTGCCCTGGGCAGGGCACGGCCCTGTTTATTTTGCAAAACGTGGCATGAGCAGCAGTGCACTCTCTGCAGCGACCCTGCGGCCGTGGGGCCAGCCAGAGCCCTGCAGGGTGGGGATGCCACGTCGGGGATGGACCGTTTGGTCCCTGCAGGATCCCAAGGCCGGGTGGCATGGGAGATGTCCCCAGCAGGGTGAGGAGGACGTCACCAGCTTGTCCTTCTCCTGCTTGCAGGCTGGAGGAGGGAGGCAGGAGAAAGTGTGGCCAGTACTGGCCCCTGGAGAAGGATTTCCAGGTGTGCTTCGGGGCCCTGACCATCACCAACCTGGGCGTGGAGAACCTCAACCATTACAAGAAAACCATCCTGGAGATCCACAGCTCAGAGGTGTGTGGCTGCAGCTGCCTGGCATGGGACAGCACGGGAGCGCCGGTGGTCCTCTGTGGCCAGGGGTGGAGGAGGGGAGAGGGTCTAACCCCCCTGCTTTCCCCCAGACCAGGGAGCGGCGGCTGGTGTCCCACTTCCAGTACCTGAGCTGGCCTGACTATGGCGTCCCCTCCTCTGCAGCCACTCTCATTGATTTTTTGGGGGCCGTGAAGCAGCAGCAGAGGGTGGCGGTCAGCGCTCTGGGACCTCGCTTCAAGGGTCACCCTGGGGGACCCCCAGTCGTGGTGCACTGCAGTGCCGGCATCGGCAGGACAGGTACTGGGGTATCCCTGCTGCTGGGCCGGGGAGCTTGGTGGTGGCGGGGGACAAGTCCAGCCTGCCCCCAGGGCATTTCCACCCCCTGGAACCATGGTGCATTTGCAAGCCAGCTGACAGGGGATGTATGTTGCCAGGACTTTCTGCAGCCATCAGATCTTGGAGAAGGCTCTGCCCCGCTTCTCCCAATGCCCGTGGTCTCATGCGGGAGGTTGGGGGTGGGGGGGGGGCTGAGGACCACCGCCGCACCGCTCTGGTTCTTGCGAGGGACGGCGATGGCTCTTTGGTGGCTGATGCCATCCCCATTGTTGTCCCCAGGTACCTTCTGCGCGCTGGACATCTGCCTGTCCCAGCTGCAGGACGTGGGCACTCTGAACATCTACCAGACAGTGCTGCGCATGCGGACCCAGCGCGCCTTCAGCATCCAGACCCCCGAGCAGTATTACTTCTGCTACACCGCCGTCCTCGAGCACGCCCAGCGCGAGGGCCTGCTGCTCCCCAACCACAGCCGGGCCGGCCAGGAGAAGAGCTCGCCGGGACACTGAGACCCGCCACCTCCCCGCAGGCACCCCCCTTCCCGTCCTCCCGGGGCTGCCGGAGCTGCCGCCGGGACTCGGCAGAGCTGTCGGGGCGGCGGTGCCGGGGCGCGGGGGCGGCCGCCCGTCCTCGGCCGTTAGCACTGCTGTTGAACTGTGCCTTACTCAAACCAAATGGTGGCTGCCGCTCGCTGGGGGGTGGAGGACGGCGCGGGAAGAGGCTCTTGCTCCTCTCCGCGGTATTTCTATCGGGGGGGTTGGCTAGTTGGGGAGGTGGTTTTTCTTCTCTTTGAGTTGTTTGGGGGAGAGGGGGTGGGGTGGGTGGGGTTGTGTTGGGTTTTTTTTGTTGGGACCATCTAAAGCGTATCTAGAGAAGGGGCTTTGCCAAGCCCTAGGAAATGCATTTCCAATCCTGCCCTGGCCTGGGGCTTAGGAAGAGGCACCTACATCAGTCTTACCCGCCACTAAGCCTGTGTGTCTGTATGTATGTGTATATATAATATATCCTCGCTGTGCCCAACCCCGGCTATTATATAGATACATATATACAAGCACCCCTTTTAGCAGCTCCAGTGGGTCCCTGCCGTCCTGCCATCTCACCGCTGTGATCCCTGGAGCGGTGAGTTTGGCCCTGGCTCTGTCTTCTCTCACCCCTCACCCCCCAGCTCTTTTTTTCCTATTTTTTTCCCTTTCTTGCCCCCCTGGCTCCTCACGGGCAGCACTGGGACCTGGGACCCATTTCTGTGCCCATCCCATGGGATGGGCACAGGGATACTCGGCAGCATCTTCCCCCCTTTCCTTGTCTTGTCTTCCCCATCCTCATCTCCTGCTGGGAGAGGGCAGCTCTGCTCCCGGGAGGAGGATCTGGAGGATTTTGGCAGGTTGGCTGGGGGGTGAGGAGCTGGCTGGTGTCCCCCGCCCCTCGGGGCGCAGCTGCGGGAGTCGCTAGGTACGAGGTGATGGGGAGCGACCGGCTCTCTGGGTTGCCGGGCTTTCCCAAGCCAGCAGCGGGAACCCACCAGCCCAGCCCTGCCATGAGTCAGGGGCTGGAAAAGTGCTGAGTGAAAAGCCAAACCCCTGGGGAGGCAGCAGTGCCCGCCGGGGGGGCTGCCCCTGTCACCACCTCGGCCCCCTGCCCCTCTGTGCTCCCTCAGTAACTTTATACTGTAATAAGCTCTCTGAATGTGTATATTCTTATTTTTTTATAATCATGGCGGGGGTGTGGGTTTTTTTGGGGGGGCTGGGGGTTTTTTTGGGTTTTTTTTGTATTTAACATTAACTTGGTCCAAGCCAGAGCCAGAGGTATTTGTAAATGTTCCTATTTTGCTCTCATTCAGAGAAACATTTTTGTTGTTGTCACTTTTTGGGTTTTGCTTATTTTTATTTGTATCAACATATAAATATACTACCAGTGACCGGTCCTCTTAGCTCTCCTCGTGGAGTTGGTCAGGGACAGGAGGGGAGAGGGAGGGGGTTTAGGGCTTGGCACGCGCCATGGTCTGCGGCAGCAAGCTGGCCCCTTCCCTGGGGACATACTTTGGGGAGAGGTGGCTGCGTTTAGGGCCATGCTGGGGAGCACGGGCTCAGGTGTGCCCAGGGCTGAGGGCAGGGGCCATACAAACTGGCTAGCCCGCTCCTGCGTGAGCCCCTGCGAGAGATAACCAGGCTGCAGGCAGCTTTCCTGGGCGGCAGGATAATGCCGGGAGGGAAGGCAGCGAGACGGGCTGTGCCCGCCACAGGCCCCTCAGCTCCCAGGGCCTCGCCGAGCCCCAGGGCATCCCCCTCCAAGCAGTGGAGCCTCCTCTTTGCCTCGTCCCTTTCTCCAGCCATCACCTTCCTCCTATGTGTTTTTATTAATAATTATTTAGAAAGTGCCCAGGGTGCGTTTGGGCGCCCAGATGAGCAGGTTGGGAAACCAAACCCCTGCCTGCGAGGAGCCTCTGGGTCCTGGCTGGAGAGGCAGCGCCATGCCCGGGATGGGGGAAGCCAAGCGAGCTGCTGCCAGTGCCTCATGCTGATTTTGGGGCGGTTGGGAGGGTTTGCCCCACCACAAATACTATCGACAGCGAAAGGATGGGTGGCCACTAATTTGGACAAGGTGCACTTGATCCCGTTGCTGCTACACATAACACTGAAGGGATGGAAGCGGGGAGGAAAGGAATGGAGGTGTTGGGCGCTTCTGGTGCTATTTCCCTGGCAGGTACAGCTGTGGTTGGGGAGCGTCCGCTGTCTTCTCGCATTTGGGAGCTTTCTGCAAAACTGCCCCTGTGCAAGGTTGAGGAAAGGTGCTGTGCTGCTGGGTTTGGGGGTGAGGGCATCGCTTCTGTGCTGCTGGACCTGCCCTGAGCAAGGTGCGTAGGGCACAAAATCAGGTGGGCGCAGCTGGGGGGAACGTGGCTGGGCTGCCTGTAGGCTCCTGGGCTGACAGCCAGCCCCGGCGCCGTCGGGTGCAAGCGATGCCTGTCCTGGAGCAACAGCCACAGCCTGAGGCTTCGGGGCGAGGAAGGAGCGGAGGTGGCTGGTGCAAACCAAGCCCCAGAGCCAGTGGGAGAGCCCATGCCCCAGAGCAGAGCAGCCATCCCCAGTGAGGCTCCCAGGCAAGAGGAAACACCGGCAGGTGGGAAGAGAAGCACCTGTGTTTGCTCAGCTGGAGCCCAAAAAAGCCAAGGAGGCCAGTGCCCTCCTGGGACTGGCAGAGGGGGAAGCTTTCCCCTGGTGCTGGAGGTGCGGACAGGCTTGGCCGTGCTGAACCGGGGCCAAAGCTGTGGGCTGGACGGCTGGAGAAGAACTGGAGGCAGCAGGGCATCCATCTTGAAGGGATGGGTGCCCCAGCACCTGCAGGGGGGTGCTGAGCGTCCCCTGGAGCCCTGCGCCTCTGGCTCGGGGAGCAGTGGTGTTTCAGCTGCAGTGCCCTGCTCCTCTAGGTACCGCTCTGCCCTGCTCCTCGAGCAGCGTCGGTCCCGCAGAGCAGCGCCTCCGCTTCCCCTCGGCGCCCATCACAGGGCGGCTCCAGCATCCGGGCAGTGGCGAGGGGTGTTTAATCAAAAGGCACTTCAGCTTCACATCAACCTATTACTTTTTTTTAGCTTTTTCTTTTTTGACTTTTAAAATGTCTCCCTTTTCAACTCTTCTTGTGATAAGATCAGCTGTCAGTGGTTTTGGACTTTAAACTTGAGGTTTGGGGATTTTTTTATTTTATTTTTTTTAACCTGTTTGGTGGCCTTTGACAAGGCAAACTAGCGTGCTCATCCCGGGGAGGGGGGAGGATTATCTGGGAGAAAACCATGCTGAGGTGAACACAAGAGGGAGGGAAATCACCAGACTGTGTGGGTATGCCACTGTCATAGACCTCAGCAGCTCCCTTCAAGGAGGGATGGAGATCCCAGCTGTGCCAGAGGAAAGGGTTGTAAAGCGTTTGCCATGGGAAAACAACCCAAAACCACTTGCCCCTCACTCCTCCATCTTCTCTGCCTCATTCCAGGGCCATGTTTCTTGTCAAAGCCAGCGGTTTTGGTCCTCTTGCACAACACAACGTTTTGATCCATCCGTTCCTCCCTGCCCCTGTGCCAGCAGGTCCTGCTCAGCAGCAGAATCTGGATTTCTGTGGAATTGCCCGCTTTGCAGGGAGAGCCGAGTGTTGCTGGAAAGCAAAACTTTGGGAGGGCAGTGGGAGAAATGGGCCGCTGAGTGCTGGCAGCCGGGGTCAATCACCATGGGTAAAATTTGCAGCGGGAGCATCCTAAACCTCAACAAGCCCAAGGAGGGGACCCAAAGTGCTGATGGAGGCTGGAAGTGGGATTTAAAGCCCTTGCAAGGAAAACCCAAAGCAGCAACACCATCCCCCTGCCTCATTTGCCTTTCTGGGTTTCTTGGCTGCGTGCGCGCACCACCTTGCCTAATTACGATTACTTTAGAGCTTGTAATTGGCCCGGCGTGTGCTGAGCACAGCAGCCCCGTGCAGGTTCAAAGGCCCCTGGCCCAGAGACCTTTTTAGCAGTGAAACCAAGCTGCAGATCCAAGGCAGCAAAGTGGGAGATCCTCCACTGCTGCATCCGTGTGTGTCCTGGCCTCATGGCAGCACCTGGGGGCTGCCCGCTCCCTTGCCCTGGCTACGGGTTAGCGCTGAGAAAGGGAAAAGCAGCTGGAAAGGGAAAAAAAAAAACCCACACAAGAGGTTTAAGACCTTGTTTGAGTCAAAAGGCTTGATATATGTATTTTAATGGAAGTTTAGAGTGGGTGCATCTCTATTTTTACCCCCTCCTGCATGTGCTCTGGATGCCCAGGCGAGTGGCAGGCCTGGTGACAGCTAAGCCAGGCCTGCCTCCTCTGGCCTTCGTCTCGGGCAGGCAGAGGGCCGGTGCTTTGCAGGAGAGGGAAAGCCAGCAACTCCCTCCAGAAGTTCGTAAAACCCGTCAGGGAAAAAAAAAATAAATACAAAATTTAAAAAATTAAAGCCCGCAGCCGCTGCCCCCCCCTCCAGCTCGTGTTTTGCCAACGGCAGAAGGGACTGGGCAGCTCTCGCCCACCTCCGCGGGGGCAGGGTTTGCCGCAGGGCCGTGGGTCACCTCTCTCCCGCCCTCCGCCGTGAGGCCTCTCCCTCAGCCCCCCGCCCTCCCCGCTGGTGGGCGGTGCGGCCGTGACGATCGGCATCGCGGGTCCAATCCGCCCCGGGGGGAGTTCCCCTCCATTCAGGGCTCCTCGCCTGCGCGTTGAGGGTATGTAACAGCTGCTTCCCTCCCCCCGCCCCGATCCGCCTCACGACAGACCGGGATTTGCTTCCCCGGGGGCGGGAGGAGGCCCCGCCGCCGTCGGGTTGAGGGAAGGAGCGACCCGCGCGCTCCAACGGCCGCCGGCGGGAAGCGCGCGGCGGGAAGCGCGCGATGCCGCGGGGGGGGGGGGGGGGGGGGGAGGGGGGGGGGGGGGGGGGGGGGAAAGGGGGGGGGGGGGAGGGGGCGGCTGCTGCGCCGGCCCCGCCCCCCGCCCCCATTGGCTGCGGGGCGTCAGGCCACGCCCCCACGGCGAGCGGGCCTCTCCCCCCCACCCCCCTTTTTCAGTGCGTGCGTGCGTGTGTGTGAGTGTGTGTGTGTGTCCCCCCCCCCACGTGTAACCGACCCGCCCCACGTGGGGCGCTGCCATCCCGGAAGTGAAGGGGTCGGGGACAAAAGGCAGCGCCGTTCCGACGCCCCCCCCCGGGCCCCGCCGCCAACTGGCGGCGGGGGGGGCGGGGGGGGGTTGGGGGGGGGGGCCGGGGGGGGGGCGGGGGGAGGGGTTCGGTGAGCACGTGCGCGCGCGCCGTGCGGGGGAGGGGGCCGCGCGCGCGCGCGCGGGCCGCGGCCGATGTAAACATTCCACAAAAGGGCTCCCCAGAGAGGGGGCGGGGCCTCGTCGGCCAGAGGCGGGGCTGGTCCCGCCGCGTGGGCGGGCTCCCCGCCGTGACGGTCGTGCTGCCCGCTCGCCGGTTGGCTGGCGCTTTTTGGTCGCCGCCAATGGGACGGCGGAGGAGGCGGGACGGGGGCGGGGCGCGGTGCTTATACGGACATTTTTCTTCGGCGGTCGCTACCCCCCCCCTCCCCTCTTCCCTCCCTTCCTCCCCACATCCCCTTCCTGGGGGCCGCGGCCAATAGGGGCGGGGGAGGCGGGCGGGACCAGAGCGGCGATTGGTCGCGGGGCTGACGGGCGTGCGGCGCGCCCAATGGGCGTCCGGGGCTCCCCCCC
>JADKXX010001476.1:0-36411 GCA_017310255.1 Butorides virescens | reverse complement strand
GGGGTTCGGTGAGCACGTGCGCGCGCGCCGTGCGGGGGAGGGGGCCGCGCGCGCGCGCGCGGGCCGCGGCCGATGTAAACATTCCACAAAAGGGCTCCCCAGAGAGGGGGCGGGGCCTCGTCGGCCAGAGGCGGGGCTGGTCCCGCCGCGTGGGCGGGCTCCCCGCCGTGACGGTCGTGCTGCCCGCTCGCCGGTTGGCTGGCGCTTTTTGGTCGCCGCCAATGGGACGGCGGAGGAGGCGGGACGGGGGCGGGGCGCGGTGCTTATACGGACATTTTTCTTCGGCGGTCGCTACCCCCCCCCTCCCCTCTTCCCTCCCTTCCTCCCCACATCCCCTTCCTGGGGGCCGCGGCCAATAGGGGCGGGGGAGGCGGGCGGGACCAGAGCGGCGATTGGTCGCGGGGCTGACGGGCGTGCGGCGCGCCCAATGGGCGTCCGGGGCTCCCCCCCTGAGCGGGGAGGGGCGGGATTTCCCGGGGAACAGAGAAGCGGGCAGCGCTCCGCCGCGGCGGCCGAGAGACGGTTACTCCATCTTATCCCCCCCCTCCCCAAGCCGAGCCCCCCCTCCCCGCCCGGGGGCGCGGTGCGGGGGCCCGGTGCCCGCGGCGCGGCTCCCCGGGGAGCCCCGGCCCGTGCGGGCGGCCGCGCGTCCTCCCGCCCCGCCCCGCCCCGCCGGGCGCGAGGGGGTGTCCCGGCCCCGGCATGGCGGGAGTGGCGGGCGGAGCGTGCGGCGGCCGCTGGGCGCGCTGCGAGGCGGGCGCCTCCCTCCGCCCCTCCTCCCGCCCTCCGCCCGGTGCCGCTCCCGGGCTGCGGCGGGACCGCCCCCCGCCAGCTCTCGCCCGCATTGCACGCCCCCGGTACCGGCCGCATTGCGCGCCGGATCCTCCGCCGCGACTCCCCGCCGTCCTCTCCGCGCTGCCCGGCCGGAGCCCCAGAGGGCGGGGGGAGGGGTGGGTACCGCGGGGCTCCCCCGCCTCCCGTGTCCCCCCCGCCCGCCCCAACTTCCCGGATAAGTTGGCGCTCGGAAGCGTTTTGCTGCTCGACAGCCGCCCGGCGGGCTCCCACCTCGCACCCCTCCGCCGGTTGTATCCCCCCCTCCCGCCTCCCACCGGCCAGCTCCCCATGACCCCCCGGAACGGCACCCGGGCTTTCCTCCTGCCTCTCCTCAGAGCCCCTCTTGCAGTTTTTCAGCGCGATACCACAGTGATCCATAAGGACCTGTTGGAGCGACGTATGGAAATACGGAAACCGGGGAGCCCCTCTTGCACACGTGAATCGTAAAGCGTTTCTCACAGCAAGCTGGCATCCTTTTTCACGCCTCCTCTCCGCGCGGCGGCGTGCCTTGAACTTGTCAGAGACTCGTGCTTGATATTTCAGCCCCGGTTTTTCATTCCGTAATGTCCATAGAAACTACATTAGGTTTTGTTTTTTCCCTGGCATTGCAGGAGGCTGGCCATGGGGTCCAGACAGCTTTGAAAATATGAGCGGGCTTGCTGTCTACATAACTAAATCCTGTCTTTTCCATGTTTTCCTGGCCCAGGTTCAGAATGAGTCTTTACAGTCATTATTTGTGCAAATAACACGTGTGCTCGGTGCCCTGATGCTTCCATCAGGCATCTGGGTGCGTCCCAGAAGAAATGCATTGATTTGCACTGCTGTAACGACACAAAACTAAAAAAAAAAAAAAAAAAAAAAAAAAAATTTGTTTAAACCAGCGTTGGAACAAATGAGCGAAGGCGTCTGGAGCTGTGTGTGGATTTTTAATCTCCTGCACTGTGCAGAGGAATCAAAACCTGTTTGGGCGCTGAAGTCTAGCTTAAGGATGAGCTAAGGCCTTGTGTTTCCTTTAAAACTTGTTGCTTTTTTATTCATTGGTTGTGCTAAAAGGTGTGGGGTCAGTAAACCAGTGGGAAATGCCCAACTTATCTCAGTGTGGCTCTGTCTGCGCTTCAGTCTTCCGGTCCTAACTTGTAATTTTTTCTTTAAATACAGTTTCAGAGAGGTATACATTGTTGTAAAATGTTATGCCATTAATACTATATAATAAAATGGCACCTGATGTTAATATACTCATTTTAAAGCACCTGTAAAATCCCTTCATCACGTAAAAGTGCCTGGGCAGCCCAGTGTCAGCCTGTGCTGGATTTCTGGAAACAGAAACCCACTTTTTAGGGTCTTTTCTTCCTTGCCCTGGGGAAGTTAGCAGTTTTTCAGGCCAGTGTGCTCTTTGCAAAAGGAAGATGTGCTTTCTCACCCCGAAGTATCTCGTCCCTCCCACTCACCACTTCTAGTTAAGGTACACAGTTGTAGCGTGAGCTTGTTGGAAAAGCTTCAATGTGGTAGTTTGCCCAATAAAACGGCAGTAATTTGCTGAAGTTTGGGGAAAGCCCAGGTGATTTAGACTGCCTTTGGAAGCAGGATGGGAAGGGCGATGCTCTCCCCCAGCCCGGATTGCCAGGGGAACACTCCGCGCCGGCTCCTGGCACGTGTGGGTCTTGGAGCCAGGAGCATCGCGTTGGAATTGGCAGGCGGATCACTTACGTTTCCAGGATTTATGAATCGTTTTTCTGTCCAGATTGCTGTTCTGGTCTTCTCCAGCGTTGGAAAGCTTTTATGGCTGTTAAAGCTGGAACAGAAAAGGGAGCCCCGTAATAACTGTCATTTCAGCCCGTTAGGCAGGGGTGTGCTTTTGGGGACGTACTGCTTTTTTCTGACTCCTGTGGGGTCTTGTTTTTTTGGGGTTTTTTTGGTTTGTTTTTTTTTTTAATTAAAAAAAAAAGTATTCTGATATTTCTCTCTGTACATGTGCTCAGGAAACTGGGCAAAATGATGCTAACCTCTGCATTGAGTGTAAAGCTCTGTTTGGCCGTTTGCTGCTTTAGCAAAGCACGGATCAGTGCCATCAGTACCAACTTGTTACCCATTGGGAGGGAGACGAGCAGGGTTTGCTTGTGTCCATTCTGCCTTGTGGTGGCTTCTGGCATGTAATCTGCAGGCTGTCACCATGTCACCTTGCAGAAAACTCTCCAAACTGCTCTGAAAGCTTCGTGTAATGCTTTTGCAGCACCTTTATTCTTTTGGATACTTCTCATTTAGTTTTGGAATGGCTCTCTGGTCACGGATGCACCTCTCTGCACAGCAACCCTCTGCAGCAGGGCCGGGGGGGCTTATTCCCGTGTTACAGGTGAGGAACTCGGGCTGTGTGGCACCGTGCAAAAAATATATCAGCGGCTGCTGAGCAAGCTGGGTCGTGTTCTGGAAGTTGTGCGGCACAGGCAGCAGCGCTGTCGGAACCTGAGCCAGCTGCTTTCTAGCAGGCGCTGTGATATACGGCGTCAAAATCCTATGGGGCACTCGTCCCACAGGACATCTGCGACGGCTCCAGGGTTGGAGCTGCCCCTCCAGGGTCCGGAGCCGTAACAGAGACTTAATGTTTGCTGCTCTCAAGTTTTGAGTCCTTTCTCCCTTGAAAGGAAACTTTTTGAAAAGCCCCCGCACGTGTTAAAACACTTCATCTGCAGCTACGTTATTTCCCTTGCCCTTTTTCAGAACAGTCCTGTCTGCAGGGACCAAAATCCTCTCTAGTGGCACTTTCACAACTTGTTCACGAAGATGGTGTTTATCCACAGGCGTGTTGCGGTTCCAACAGGTGCCAAGGCAGCAGGCCTTCCCAATTTGCTTTCCTCCTATTCTCTATTTGCCTTTTTCTTTATGCTTTTGATTCTGACACCTATTTAACAGCTGATCTCTAAATGCTGGCAGACCCTGCTTATCTGATGGGAAAAACCAGAGATAAAAAGAACACAGATTTTTGAGATCTCATTTGATAAAAAGCTGGGGAGCGGAGCTGCTGTGAGAGAGGCAGTTTTGCGAGGGAAGAGGAGGGTACCCGGGCTCTGTTGCCTTCATTGCTCCTGCAGAGGAGAGAGCAGGCAGGAGGGGAGCTGGGTGTGAGGAGGGAGCTGTGGGGTGCTCTGCCGGCTGAATCCAGCCTTGTCCCCGCTTTGTTCCTTCTCTCTCTGTGTCAGCGCTGCTGTTCCTCTCCTCCCTGCTGTACCGGAGGGGAAGGGATGCGCTCCACTTACGTTTATCGGTCCTGCTGGCTTATGCGAGGCAGATGGATGGGGAAATCCTCTGATGAGGTTAGTGGGGTAGAATTTCATAATTCTGGTGGTGTTACTGAGATGCAACATACCTTTCTTACGTTTTTTTCCTTGCTTTACCAGCCAAGGATCCTGTGTGCGTTTGTGGTACATCTGCCTGGTGCACCCTACCTGTAGCACTAAAGCAAAGCTGGTGAGCTGGGAGGTGGCACGGGTGGAAAGGTCAGAGGTGTGTTCCTACGCGGTGTCCTTTCCCTGAGAAGGGGAACACTAAAAACCTCGGAAAAGGGGGAAAAAAAAAAAAATACAGCATATAGTTTTCATCCTCCTGCAGGCAGAGCACAGTGTACTCTAACTGAAGTTAAAAGATAGTTTGGGTAGAAGTGATGCTGGGGAAAGGGGATGCAGTTCTCCATGGACCACACAGAGTGGACTCGGTCTGTTCAGTTACTGCTAAGCTCTCATACACCCCTCGGGTTTATGCTTTTAACGAAGGAAAAGTGTCTGAAGTTTGTGACTTGCTTTCAGTCTTGTGAAATCCTTGCTGTATTTTGGGGGCTTTTTTTTTTCCACACCCCCAAATTAAGATTACAGATGATGCTATTTGAATTGGGACTTTCTAAACCTTAGAGTCAAAGTCCATAAGGGGATGCCAGAGGTGTGTGCCACATTTCTCAGAAGACGAATTAAATAAGCTTTGTACTCTTTGTGGTGTTGCCTTGGTGGAGGGCAGCTAGCTGATACGAGTCTTTGATGCTACTGATTGCAATTGTGTATTTATCCTCAAAACACCTTTCCACGTTAGCTGGGCTTTGCTATCAGCAAGGATGCTGAGAGAAATTAGTTGTCACTGGGGGTGAAAGTGGGTGGAACCGCCCCTCTGAGCAGCAGGCTTCAGCTAAATCACTTTAAAATGACATGTCTAGCCTTGGGTTTCACCACAGCCTTTCTTCCTTATCGGCCGTCTGGCGTGCTGTAGGAGGGGTAGGACTTGCTGCGCAACAGATCTCTCCAGCTTTTGAATGGGGAAGATCCTTGGAAGATGCCGGGTCACGATCAGCAGGACCTCAGTGAGGAAATGAATGCCCTTTGGGAGCATTCAGCATCGTATTTTCTTCTGCAAGATGCAAACCAGATTCTGCTCTGGTGCTGGCTTGCTTGCCCCTCGGTGCTTTCCCCCATCTGTAGAGTTTTGGTGGTGGTGGATGCACAGAGTTAACATCATTAGTCTTCGTCTAGGTATGGCAGAGTATCGAGATGATCTCTCTGCGAGGATTAAAAAAGCCTGGGAATCTTCTTTAAGAGGTGGTCTGCCACAAGCCACTTTTACACAGTGGATGCAGACCCTAAGTAGGAGTTTAGCAAGGTGTTATCTAGGAAGATTGACTAACGCTATTGACCATTGCCTATGGTACTGACTCTCTCTCTCGACTGTAATATGAAATTTTGAAGTTGAAGCAGGTACAGTGCTTGGACAGAAGCAGAGTCTAAGCTCAGTTTGCAAAGGTGAGGGGAATTCAGAGGGAAGAAGAGCCCACAGAAGCTTTAATTTTCACTAAACAGAAGCTTTGATGTCTACCAGACAGCAAATTATGTTTCTGGAAGATTGCTCACCTGGTCTGCAAGAATTGGGAGTTTCGAAAACCTGGTGTTTGTGCTGCTGGTGTGTATGTGGTAGTGTGTCCTCAGTGCTACTGCAGCTCCCACAGCCTCACGGGGCTGAGGTGTTCAGCGGCTCGGTGGGGAAAAGGCTTCTTGGTCAGCCTAAGGTGGCATTTTAATCCTCATAAGGGCACAGGAGTCTTCCAGCCATTTTCTATCCTCAGACAGCCTCTGCTTTAAAGGTTGGTTAGTCCATGAAAGCGACAAGTGTGGAGCGTTGCTTTGGGAAGTAAGATGCAAGGGTGGGACGCCTAACAGCTGCCACACTACTTATACACCATGTATACATGTGTGTATGTATATATATACACAGGCACACCTTCTCGCAGGCGGTGTGTTAAGCCTGCTGGAACCGTTTCACTGCTTTATAGCAAATCACATGTGAATTTTTTTTGAGACTGTTCCTGCTTTGTGGATATTGTGTGTACGTGTTTGCAGACCAGCAGCTCTTGGTCGCTGCTGTAGGGGAGGAAAGCTGTTGCACCGTTGAGAGGGTAAGGGGCGAACCAGCCTGGGAGATCAAAAGGAAGTGGAAGGACTGGCTGGGGTACCAGTGTTTAGAGCAGAAGGGTATCCAAATTGGTGAGTGGGTTATAAATAGATGCCACCAAAGCTTTGCCCAGACTTTACTCCTGCAGTCAGCCATTGTCATGCAAAATCCTGGCTAGCTCTGCTCGCTGGATGATAGTGTGTGGCCAGATTTGCCAGCATGGCTCGGTATAGCCCCAGCCCTATTAGCATAAAACTGTATGTTTTTACAAAGCTAAATGTGAGCTGTGCTCAAAGGGAGTAGCTTGAAGTTAACCTGCCTAGCTCTTTATTTGTCAGCAGAGACCAGCTGAATGAAAAGACAACCAGTGCAGGTACCATTAGCAAAATGAGCTCCTGCAGTGTGCACCTCTGCTTTCGGAGTGGATGCTGGAGGTCAGACCTGCTTGGGATTTGTAACTTGTAAATGAGATCCAGTTAGTAAGCTTTCTCCTTTTCTTGGGTTGAGGAGTCCTCCTCTGCCTCTGCCTGCCGTCTTCTACCTGCCGAGTGCTTTGAGGACCTGATAAGGGACTCAGATATTCTGAGAGGCTGAACTTGAAGAGCAACTCCAAAAAGAAATGAAGTCATCTTCCTTCTTCTCCTACCCCCTCCATGTGAGAGGAGAGACTAGGAAAGAGGGACACGAAGGGGAAGATGCTTCGTTGTGCAGGTTTTCAAGCCCGCATTGGATCTATTCTGAACCTCTGTGCTACTGGTTCCCATTTACATATTTGACGTGCACTGAGATATTGGCGAATGATCTTTGGGTTCTTTGGTTGATGATTGATTTAGACCATGAAGAGCTGTCCTAACCTGGTAGATGAGCATTGGCTTAGTTGGCTGTTGTGCCATTATTCTGGGGGAACTTAATTCCCCCTTGTTTACCCATGTGTCCATGTTAGCAATTAATGTGTTTAACTGCATTGGAACTGAAAAGGACTTGCTATGGAGAGATCCTGATGAATTAGAGGCCGAAGAGGGCGGATTTCACTCTGTCCATCAAACCCCTTAATAGGCTGCGTATCCTTTTGAGCACCCAGGGGTTTGATGAACAGCAGACATCTCAATGATGGCAATAGCTATCAATGCATAGAAAACAGCACTGGAATTCGCTTGCAGAAAAGAGTAGGTGAGTAGTTCAATCAGAGTGAAGAATTCACGGCACTTTTAGGAGCGAGACAGTGGGGAGGTGACCCATCAGTTTTGAAGTGAAATGAAGTTGCATGAAGACACCTTAGAGTAGGGCAGGGAACATGCCTGCGTCTTGGGGAAAAAAAAATACCAGAGAGTACATGGGAGAGCTGCTGGTCGGTGCTCGCAGGTGTGCAGGATGTGAGCACAGCACCTGCTAGCACCGCTTCGCTTTGCACTCTTCAGCTTGCTGCCGGTGAGTGAGGCCAGGATGTTGGGAGGATCACAGCTGTGTGGCGTGTGGTGTCCAAAATATTCCTGGTGTGGTGGGTGGGTTTCATCGAGGTTGCACGTGTCTTCTGTGTATTAAACGGAGAACTCTATGGTTTGGGGGTTTGTGAGGGATTTCAAGATCTAATTGCGCATCTTGCTTTTTGCCTCTTCCTTTCTCCCACATTTTTAAAGCATCTCTCGTAGCTGGCTGTCATCCTACCTGGGCTGCCCAGGAGGTGGTTTTTTTCCTGTTTTCAGTGTAGGCAACTTAGTCCAGGCTGTGCGTAGGTAATGCGCCCTCCCCCAGTCAGTTGTGTTCAAATACTGCTATTCAACGAGCTTTGCATTGCTTAGGGTCTGCATGTTCTCCAGATGCCCGTGCTAGCAACGTCCTTTAAGTGAGATTGAACAAATTGTTAGCTTTTAAGCAGTGTTTTATTTCCAACAACAAGGCTGTACTTTTTTTCGATAAAACATGATTGCATATTTTATGCAGAAAGCTGAATCTTAATTCCACTTTCTTATCTCACGATATCAGTAACTTAAATGAGTAGACAGAAACTTGCCCTGCCTGCTCTTGGTGAACTTAGCATCCATGGCGTTGGCAGGGAGCGATGAATCAATTGCGTTTGTTAATTGGTTTGTTTCTAACAGGTTTTGTAGTGCTTCCCGAGCATGAGTTCAGAATGAAGCGGCGATTGGATGAGCAGGAGTCACCCGTGTATGCGTCGCAGCAGAGACGTATCACCAGCAGCACCGAAGCTTTTCAACACCAGCACCGTGTGCTTGCCCCGGCGCCTCCGGTCTATGAGGCGGTTTCGGAGACCATGCAGTCTGCCACGGGGATTCAGTACTCGGTAACTCCCAGCTACCAGGTGCGTGCGCTCGTCCCTTAGCTGCATCTCGGGGGATCAGCTGCGGTCCCGCTGCGTGACCGGCCAGCACCGTGCCATCTCATGGTAGAATCCTGTATTTGAGACAAGGTGTATTTTGGGCTTGCTAAAGGGTTTGCTAAAGAAAAAGCAAGATTAGACAATGTGCTTATCGTACCTCATTTTAAGCACTTGCTTTAAGGCTGTCAGCTTCATTCCTGTTCAGAGCCACCTGAACAAATGTGGTGTCACTTGGCTTTTTTGAACATGACTCTTTTAATGATTCTCTCAGATTGTGGTCTCTGAATCCTAGAGGCAAATGTGTGCAGGACTTTTGCTCCATTTTTCTTTTCTTCACCGGGAAAAGGTTTGTTCTTATGGTTGCTCTGTCACAGGTGTATGGTATCTTGGGTGATCTTAAGCTTAATGGACTGGATCGGATCAGCATTTCAATTGGAGACTTTCAGGAAACTTGAAATGTTTCAGAAAACATTACCCCAGAGTCATTAGGTGGCACTCTTCCCTCTCTTGCCTCCTTTGCAAGGAGCTGTCAGCTGGGGAGAGAAAAAAAAAAAAGGCACTTTAAGAGTGCACTGGAGATACCGACCAGGGAAAGGCCGTTCCTGTGTTACTTGTCTTTGCTGTGATTTCGAGCATGTTGCGTCTTCCACACTTGTGTTGCTGGTGAGCTGCTCTCCCTGTCTGGTGCCTAATTTTACACACAGCTTCTTCCTTACTTCTGCAGAAGGGATGTTCGCACCGATAGTAGCAGCCGCAGAGCTGAAGAGCCTGCAGGCAGACACTTGTGGGGACTGGAAGAGGGTGTGTTTATGCTGGCAGTCCTTCCTAAAAAGTACTTGGATGGACCAGCAAGCAAATCGTTTCTTGTTCATGAGAAGGATAAAAAAAAAAAAAAGTATCTCCCATATAAAAGAGGCTTGAATGGAAAACTAAGTTTGTGTAAAATGAAAAGTAATTTACTTTTTAAACATTTTTTAAAGACTCTTTTAATGGATTTTCCAAATTGAAACTTTTCTGGTGTAATATATGAAGGAGGCCTGAAAAGTCCCTGCCTTCTGTTCCTTTTCCTGTTTCTCTAGGGGAGACACCAAGCTGAGTTTTTCCCTAAGTCTGCTGGTGCCAGAGAGCCACAATTTGACTGCTAGTACCCAAACTGAATGGCAAGAGTGTAGAAGCTCGTAAAGATTCATTCATTCAGATTATTGCTTGCGACACGTAAGTGTCGGAGAGAAGAGAGAGAACCTTGCCTCTGTCAGACTTAAAAATCCCATTTGGTGCCCCTTTTGCAGGTCTTTGTTAGCGTTAGTGACTAGACAGCCAGGGAGTATGCAGGCTGGAGAGAGCCTGTGTTTGTAACATGTTTGCAGAGAGGGGTCTCCTGTATTTGGAGTGTAGGGTGAGAGTTGTCTTGTTTTGGTTTTGGGTCTCTCTGGGTCATTGCTGAAGAAAAGAAAAGATATTTTTTGAGTGAGGTTGTTGGCAGTCATGGTTAAAGGTCAAACTGACTGTGTTCTGCTTCCTTAAAATTTTACTTGTATACCTGGGTCTGGGAAGACTGATTTTTCTCTGCCCACACAGTGAGTGGAGGCGGCTGCAAAGCTGTAGCCGTATGTGACGTCCTCTTTCCCTTGCCAGGTGTCAGCCGTGCCGCAGAGCTCGGGCAGCCATGGGCCGGCCATCGCAGCCGTCCACAGCGGCCACCACCACACCGCACCGGTGCAGCCTCACGGGAGCCAGGTGGTGCAGAGCCACACTCACCCCACCCCACCAGCCGTGCCCGTGCAGGGGCAGCAGCAGTTCCAGAGGCTCAAGGTAATGCTGAGCATCACTGCCTTAAGTAAACCAACCTCTGCCTACATCCATGGGCAACCAGGGGCCTCTTCCTATTCGGTCTGTAGGGGAGGCCTCCCCGCAAAGCCAGCTGGTGACCTCCTAAAAGCTTTCTTGACAAGGCTTAGATGCCTCTCCTGTTTGGAAGACTGATGAATGCAGAAAGGGACTTTTAATTCTGCTGAAACCCTGTAGTTTCAAACACCATAATAAAAAATGGACTTGCTAGGAAAAGATTGGGTGCAGGAAGGAAAAGGAAGAAGTATTGCTCAAGAGTATTTGTTTGAATGGGTTAAATTACAAAAACATTCGCTGCCTTTCTGAACACATGGCATATGTGGGTGGTTGTGTGGGAGTAATTTGGGAGTAAGGAAGGCTCTATTCTCGGATTATGTGCTGTAAAATCCTTAAAAAGAGAAAACTCCACCAAAAATAACCCCTGTAAGTAGCTACATTTGGTTCGTCTCTAGCAAGAAGGCACATATATATGAGTTGATGCCTATTTCTTAGTCTTTTCCAAATATGGTGCAAGTCTCTTCCATTTTTGCTGGAACCCACTGCCTTGTTGGGTTAGAGGCCCTTTCCTTTTGCTGAATTTAGGGCGCTTCATTTCTAGAGACCTCTGAAAATGGTTTCAAAATGTGTGGTTCGTCCTCCTGGTGAAATCGATGGCAAATCCTCTGCTGATGCAAGATTGGGGCTATACATGAGTCTTTCTTCCATTGCTGTTGTCTAATGTTGTTCAAAAAAGAGGTCCTGTGTGTTGCTCTTGCAGCTGAGGAGTGTATGGCCTGGCTGCCAGAGGCGATGGGGACCAGAGCTCTCGCTTTAGGCTGTGGCTGTTCTTTCAGTACACCTGAAAATTGGATGTTGGTACACGAACAGTTCATAAACTTCTTGCTGTTTGAGGTGTAAAACAATTTACCGCCCACAGTTGCCATTTTCAAAATCCTTGTATGTCGAACTGAAATGTCTGGCTTTTTGAAAAAAGTGCAAGTGTGTACCTGGCAGACATCTACTACCCTGAGTATGTCATTTCCACTTGCTGTGTATTCTCAGACTTCCATAATAATTTCCACATATGAATGCAGGAAAAATACTCAGTCTAGTTCTGTTTATCCTAGCAGTCACTTCAGTGATGGTAAATTTGGAGTATGTTTTTTTTTTCTCTGAGTAATTCTGCTGATCTGTGTTGCTTTTTTTCCTTTTTTGTTTCTTTTTGATGCAGTTTTATCTTGTGAGCCAGGAGTGGGGAGTGAGTATCTCTTATTCAAATGGTGCTGGTAGTACACTAACCAGACTCATGGTCTTATGCTCTTTAATTCCCTGCCCAGGCTCAGGGCTAACAGCTGTGTTTTCAAATAATGCGTGTTCTACAGAACAATGGGAGCTGAAATAAAATCTTCTCTGCTAATATAACCTGTCTGTTCTGTTTCCAGGTGGAGGATGCATTGTCTTATCTCGACCAGGTGAAGCTGCAGTTTGGTAGTCAGCCACAAGTCTACAATGACTTCTTGGATATTATGAAGGAATTTAAATCTCAAAGGTAACAAGTTGCATTTTGCTTCTTCCTTCCAGGTTAGAATGAGTGTATGGAGGGAATGGGAGCACAGAGCAGGAGCTAAACTGTGTCCTTCCACGTGCAGTAGTGTAAAAGCATTGTGTGCTTTCTCTCCTGAAAGTTAAATGTATCCCTTCGTTTTTACTAAATCTCTGCTTAGAGTGGGAGTTCACAAGTTCAGCCTTGATAGCCGATTCAGCTGGTTGTCTGCCCATTAATAATGGGCAGACTGGGGACTAGATGTCACAGATATAAAATGCTGTCTGGGCTAATAGAATAATTCTAATGTCATTCTTAAGTTCAGTGGTGTATTTATAGGAATCAGGTTTCATTGTTTCATAGGTTAGAGGTGATAAGGTAAGAATTCTAATGGAAAAATTCTTGTGTGGAGAACTTGGTGTAGCGCACTGGCAGGGGTCTTCGAGGATTGTGATGTTTTGATCTCGTTCCTTCTTCAGTATCGACACTCCAGGAGTGATCAGCCGCGTATCGCAGCTCTTCAAGGGCCACCCAGACTTGATCATGGGTTTCAACACCTTCTTGCCTCCTGGTTACAAGATTGAGGTGCAGACGAATGATATGGTGAATGTGACAACCCCAGGGCAGGTTCACCAGATCCCCACTCACGGCTTGCAGCCCCAGCCCCAGCCCCAGCCGCAGCATCAGTCGCAGCCTTCAGCGCAATCAACCCCAACACCAGCACAGCCAGCACCGCAGCCGCCACCTGCCAAAATCAGTAAGGTGAGAGTCTTTGGATGACGTACGTTGGTAACACAGGGATCCTGCTGCCTCCAGCTGAAACCGCTATGGAGCTAGAGAGCAAAAAAGGAACTTCCACGATACTTTTTCATAGTATTTGTGAACCTGTGTGTGTTGTGCTTCTGCTGCTGGATTAGTTTCTCCTTTTCAGGCTTCCAGATGCATCCTAGCTGGTTTGACAATAATTCAATTAAGCTACCTTAAGGGCTTTGGAAAGGCCTTGTTGCTTTCAGTGGGGAACTGAAAGTTGCTCAGAGCATCTGGTAGAATGTGCATGCTCTATTCAGGGAGTGATCCAGCAGCCCCAGGAAAAAGGTCCCTGAAATGCATTTGACTTTGCGCTGGGCACACATTGAGCTGCCTGCTTTTGTGTATATTGTCTCAGAATAACTCAAGTCCCAAGAAATTCCCCATAAAACAGAGACTGTGATTAAAATGATGTTCTTGGTGTGAAAGTGATTTCAAATGCTTGGGGCAATTAAGCCTTTAAAAGAGCTTGACTGGTAGATTCTGCATTGCTTCAAGTCTTGTTTTCAGATTGGATGTTTTTTGTTAGAGTCTAGTTCAGCCATCAGCTGGATGGGTGCAGGAGTTACTGGCAAAATATAAAGTGCGAGAGTTTAGGTAACATGACCATGATGTTGCCTTTAGGTATCGGTTTGTGCGCCTGACACCTAGACCTTTCAATAACAAAGGGAGTTTGACTCTCTGCTTTAGATGCAATCCAGATGCTAGTGTCCAACAGATGTATTTTATGTGATTGAAAACAGAAAAGGATAATATAAGAGGCATTCAGGGAGCTTACTCTAGATAAAATATGATGTATTTTGGCCTCAAAATGTGGAAAGATTTGAGAGCCTTAGGGGAGGGAAAGAATGCCCAAATTTCAAGGGTTAATCTCTAAACTGTACAATTAGTGAACAATTGGCTAGAAAAGAAAAAAAAAAAAAGGAATATGCAGTTAAAAAACAGCAGGATTTAAAATGTGGCAATAAAATGATCTCTAGACAAACGTTGGTGGGACTTGCAACCGCTTGTTCAGAAATGGTGAAGAAAAACATGGTAAAAGATTCACAGAGCAGAAAACTGCAGATCTAAGGCACTCTGGAATTAACTTACCTGTGCCGGATTTCAAGGCTTTTCTCTGAAGAAGTAATACCTGCTCTCAGCGAAGAGGTAGTGGTCTCTTTCTCATCACTGTGGGCTAAGTGGCTTTCTCCTGTGTCATCATCCTGCAAAGAGTTGAACTATTTTTGCTGAAACTTTATAAAATGAACCTGAGGGAGGTGCTAGGTATTGAGGTGAGATTTCCTTACCAGACAGGTAAAGTTGTAGGTAGGCAAGGCAGGGTCTTGTAATAGGATGCTTCTGGCCATCCTAAGGCAGTTACCTGCCCTGTCAGGAGTGAAAACTCTGTGTAATACACGTTTTGAAGTTGGGAAGATGACAGGAATGAGTACGTCCATTTGCATTTAAAATTGCCACCTCACAACTGCTGCTAAATTTTCCCATGTCTGTTAAGAGTATTCAAAATAATTACTCTGAGAGCCTTATCTGCCTGCTCTTTGTCTCAATATTGAAGGAAAATTCCAGTTTTCCCTTGCTGTTGCCTTACTTGATGCAGCCCGGAATTCTTCACCAGGGGCAAAATAATGTGGAGTGTTGGAGCAAGCCATGCCTGTGCATGCATTTTAGCTGTGTGAAACTTTTGAGGCAGTATGTATCTCTTGTCAGATTTAAGTCAAAAGCAATTAGCAAGGAAAACCAGCTGTTAATAGCAACAGCTTGAATGGTCCAGGTGTTTTGTCTTCCTGATGAGTTGTAGCCTCTACTGGCCCACTGAATATTCATCTATTTATTTGCTTAGGATAATAGTTTTCTTCTGCTTAGTCTACCTGTATTTGTGCTTCTGTTAATCTTTAAGACCCGACTCTGACTGTGAAATGGTACTTGTTAATTTTGACTCTTAACAGCAGTTTCTGCTTAGACAGCCACTAGGAAGTGTTCAGTTTATGAGTGGTATTGTTAAAATTCCCTAGATCTGTGAAGGGAATAATGGTTTAGTAGCAGATTAAAAAGACCAGTGCAGCAAAAGTCAGCCAGGGCCAGTCTATGGGAAGAGGTTGTTTTACTGGATGTGGCAGCGGGAGATTCCATCCAGTGGTGATATTCCAGCTCAGAGGTATCTCTACTGAATCCACGCTGTTCCACCATCGGCATCAGATACAGTTATATGCTGGGTTTTTTCCTTTGGATATGGTCCATATGTGGAATAAAAATGCTTTGATTCCAAATGTCAAGGAATCTGCTAATTTCTAACGTGGCTTCTTTTCTCCTTAGCCATCACAGTTGCAGGCGCATACTCCCGCCAGCCAGCAAACTCCCCCAATTCCACCATATGCATCACCACGCTCGCCCCCGGTCCAACCTCATACGCCTGTAACAATCTCTCTGGGAACCACACCATCCCTGCAGAACAATCAGCCTGTTGAGTTTAATCATGCCATCAACTATGTCAACAAGATCAAGAATCGGTTCCAGGGACAGCCAGACATCTACAAAGCCTTCCTGGAGATCCTCCATACGTATCAGGTGAGTGTTAACAAGGCAGATTTGAGTAGATGTGTGGTTATTTCTCTCTTGTTGCCATGGGAACTAACTGTGCCCGCCCAAGACTTCCATTTGGGTCTTCTGGGTTAGCATTGGCCAGCAAACTAAGCAGAGGTCTTGCAAATGAGAAGATTATGTAGCAGCATGAAAGAATAGATTTCGGTCCATCATCTTGATTTGTGAGTGTCTGAAATGCCTTCTTAAAAATCGTATTTGGTGTTTTTTCCATGAGCGTTGGTCAGGAAGAGACAACATGGCAGCAGTACTAATTAAAAGGACTTAATAAGTACTTAAAAAATTACTTAAAAGTAAAGAAACTCCTCCCTTGGTCAGTATCTTATTAGTCCAGGGCCAGCTAGGCATTGAGTATATATTTTTAGTGTGTATATATGTATGTAGTGTCTATGTAAGAATCGTACTATTAATATAGTATGATTCTTTACATAAGATGCTAAGACCTTTGCTCTTCCGTTCTTTATATCATGGCGGGCTTTTTTTTTGGTTTTCTTTGTCACTTAAAGAGTTCATGTGTCCTTTCTTCTGACGCTTCTCCTCTCTCCTCTGACAGAAAGAGCAGCGTAATGCCAAGGAGGCAGGAGGTAACTACACGCCGGCTTTGACAGAGCAGGAGGTGTACGCGCAGGTGGCTCGCCTCTTCAAGAACCAGGAGGATCTGCTCTCGGAGTTTGGGCAGTTCCTGCCTGATGCCAACAGCTCTGTGGTGAGTCTTCTTGGAGATAGACCGGAACTGAAATACCTAGTGGAAAACTGTCCTGTATGTAGCCAGAGTTCAGAAAAATGTGCTTTTGCTGTTTGTTTCTTGGGTTTTTTTCGAGTGATCTTTTACTGAGTGCGGGAATGGGGTCAGGGTGATAGACTGTATTTTCTGCCCGTAACTTGTCTTTTAAATACAATCCCTTTGCCTAAAAGGGTTGTTCTAAGACCACGATAACTGCAGTAAAATACATTGGTCATCTAGAGCTAGGAGGAGCAGGCATATTTTTTTGCCTGGATGCGTGGAACTCAGCTCTAATGGTCTTATGGGTTTGTCTCTAAATAAGCTGTTAAGTAAGACAACTGCAGAGAAAGTGGAATCGGTAAGAAATGATCACGGTGGCACGGTGAAGAAGCCACAGCTCAACAACAAACAGCAAAGACCCAACCAGAATGGCTGTCAGATCCGACGGCACTCGGGAACTGGAGCAACCCCTCCGGTGAAGGTAAGAGCGTGTGCTGCTCGTTCAGCAGCCCTGTTTTTCCCAGGAGGCTGTAGCAGAGCGGGATGCCTTGTACAAGTCTGTGCGATTTTTTTTTTTTTTTTTTTTTTGTGGCACAGGCTGCAGCTTGAGACAACGGAAACTGACGCATGCCTTTAAAGGAAACGTGTTGAATTCCTTGTTTCTAAGCGCAAGGCTTTGTCTCTGATTTTCACAAACTGATGGTGTTATCTGTACCTGTGGGTGGTAATAGTTACTTTAACTGGCTTGGGAAAAATAGGGCTTTCCCTGCTTTATTAGGATGCCGTGGAATGCGTGGGAGTAGTTTTATTGGTTAATAAAGCAGTGCTTGGTGATGAGGGGGAGGTGTGGGGTGCGGAGGCAGAAGTCTCAGTAAAGCCATGATACAGGCTTGTCTAAAATTTGTAGTGATGTTTCTCAGGCAGGTGGGAAGATAAGCTGAGGGAAAGATAAAGGTGTGCCCGAAAGCTTTATCGTAGTAGAACTTGGAGCAGATGCGGTGGAATCGTGTTTGCTCATCTTCCCTATGATAAGCATTATAATACAACGATGAATGATTATTCTCTTAGCAGAGTTTGCCCTTTTCAAATGACGCATGTTTTGAGAGAGCAAGGCTTTGTAGCGTAATAAAAATGGTCTCGTGGCCAGGTGGTTTAGAGTTTGTGCATTTAGGGGCAAGTTCGCGTGCTTTATTTGAAGGTGGTGTATCGTGCTTTGTGATGAAAAGCATAAGCACACATAATAATTGTATCATTTAAATCCAGTGATTTACTTCCCCTTCCACCCTTTCTCCTCCTCTTCAAATAAAGGACAGCAAAATAAAACAAGTTTTGGAGGCGGCTTTCGGCCGTTTTGAAGCCGTGGAGTGCAGTGTGCTATGGGGAAAATAAAGGCTCTTGCAGTAAAAGGGAATAGACTAATTTTAGGGAGGTGTAAGACTTAAAGGACTGGGTGAGTGATAGGAAAAAGCCAGTTTTGTTTTGGTAATTCTGCAAACTAGTTAGAAAAATGAGATGCGCTACAAGCAGTGATTGTTTCAATCAACTGCTTGCAGAAAAGGATGCAACAGTGTATTAAAAATATTTGGAGTTCTGTGCTACTGATTAACCTTTAATAGATTAACTTGTGACACACACTTTCATGCAAGTTTCCTTCCCCAAAGCCACCTTTCTTTTATTTGAAAGCAAATGGTGGGGTCAGGAAGCGTAAACCCTTGTGTGACAGATAATCAAAATACAGCAACTTGCTCTGCTGAACAGCCCTTTTTTTTTTTTCCCTTGCCTTTCTGTTTTTTGTTAACAGAAGAAACCGAAGCTGCTTGGTTTAAAAGACCAGTCTTTGGCAGAAGCCAGCAAACATGGTGTGGGGACAGAATCTCTCTTCTTTGAGAAGGTGAGAAGCAAAAGCCGTCTCGCATCCTTGATTTATGTTCTTAGCCTGTATGCATCTGGATTTTTATCGCAGTGAAGTGTGTGATCTATGTACCACCCTGATAACATTTGTCAGCTTGACCTCGGATGTATCGTGCGACCTCTAAGTCAGATCCACTGAACTTCACTTTTAAAAGGCTGGTGATCTTTTTTACGTGGATGTTTGTGTTTCTTTCCCGAGGCCGTTCTCTAGCTTTTCACCTGCTGCCAATGCAGTGTATTTGCAGGAATGGGAATTTTCCTGTAATGCACACTCCAGATTTTTTTCACCTTTATGAAATCCCTGTACAACCGATGATGTGTGTGGCATGTCTTGCTGTGTTGGCACAGCTTGCTGTACCCATCCACAACCAGCTGCCTGCAGTGTGGGAGCTCAGTTTACAAAGCAGCTGATTCATGTCGATGTTGGGGTGTGTTTTTTTTGTTTTTCCCTGGGAGATGAATCTAATTAATTGCACAGTTGTTACCTGTTGCTGGTTTACCGCACAGAACAAATGAAGGATATGTGGGATGTTTCCAAGTGGTACCTCAGTGTTTTCCCTAAGATGTCCATACATTTCCTTATGGCTCAGAGGGGAGTATACAGTGAACGTAAACAAGCCTTTTAAGTGATATTCATGGGGCGATGAAAGTCTTGGTGGCTCCCTGATGATGTGGTGCATTTTGCAGCGAGCCATAGACCAGCTAAGGGTAACTGGGAACCGATCTGTTGCTCGGAGGATGTGTAGGTGTTAACATGAGTAAACCTAGAAATCCCTGCTGTAGAATTAGAACCGTAATGACAAATATCTTAATGATGATAGATCTCAGTCTGATGCGTAGATGCTAACTGTTCTCATGGGAAAGGTAATGGCGTTGGGATGAATCGTTTGGTTTCCTTGTATTGTGAAGATAAGGGTTACAGAAGCTGGCTCGTCTGTGGTAACCCAAGCTGTAACGCAGGCAGAGGCTGGAGCAGTGTTACCCAGGGCACAGGTCTCACCCTGCTCACTGCTTGCAATATTCTCTGATGTTTTGAGGCAACCTGGGTGGGTTTGTGGTGCTGCAGTTACGACTGCCATTGTCCGTGATTCCAGCACTTCATAATCCAGCTGTTAGGGGGTTCTTTGAGGGTATCTGTTTGCCTGGCCCTGTGTATGGGGCGAGTTACCCTCTGTTCAATTCACTTAAATATTTGTGTTCTCATTCCACGTGTAATCGCTGTGCATCAGTGGGAAGCACGGTGTTGAATCCAGGTCTCCTGGACAGCGATAGCATATGCAGCTTGATTTCACCCTGACAGCAACTGTTTCTCTCTTTTCTTCTCTCTATAAGGTCCGCAAAGCTCTGCGTAGCACAGAAGCATATGAAAACTTCCTTCGCTGCCTGGTTATTTTCAACCAGGAGGTGATCTCCCGGGCTGAGCTCGTGCAGCTTGTTTCTCCGTTCCTGGGGTAAGTGGAGCCCATTTCCTTACGTGAGGTGAGAAGTTTAATCCACTTGGTCTGTTTCTGTTGCAAAGCCAGGAAAGAAAAGCTAACCTTTGTGGCCATTCAGGGGAATCCACCTCGTGTGGTTGTGTGGCACGGAGGAGTAGGAACACCGCTCTGGGAGCTGGGTGCTGGTTTCTTGGGCCCCAAAGTACTGAGAGGGATTCCCCCTGCACTACCCACTTCCTCCACTGTTGGTTGGCTCGATTTTTATCTGATTAGCCTGCCACTGCTTAATTGTCTGAATGCTAAATGATTGCGTGAGTTACGTCTGTGGCAGTGTGTTTTCTGATAGCCTGTTCCCTCCAGCTCGGCCCAGGTGTCGGGAATGTACATGGAAAGGTGCCATGTGCTGCTTATGGGCAGGAAGATCCTGGTGGTTCTTGGAAGCCCTTCAGTGGTTAATACGGTGCAGATGCCATGTGCTGTAGGCTTTCAGACTTTTCCTTTATTGAAGCAGGACAAAAAATGCCCTGCTTCAGTTTTCCTTCCAACTTCATGCTCCTTCTGCACTGCTCTTTTCTGTTCCTTACCCAAGAGGAGGCAAGAGAGGGATTCCTAGCTATGTCTTGGCAGGCAGGCAGCATTCAAGAGTAGTGCTGGTACACTTGTTATGTTTCTTCCTTTTTCAGAAGAGCAAACAGAATTATTTAGCAGTGTGTTACTGCAGTCCCTCACTCTGGAATCATGGATTATTTCACTCAAGAAAAGATTGGCTGTCTAATTACATAGGAAATGTCCCCTAAAAAAGAGTGCTGATACAAACTCGCTAAAATTTCAAAAAGCAAAAAAGCAGATGAATTCAGTCCTGTAGCCAAAAGTTATAAGGAGGACACTAGTTTAAATAGAAATTATGACTTCCATAATTACCAGTAGTGTACAGAACAACTCTGTATTAATCAGCTAAAACCAACCGATATCCTCTCATCAACTTTGGGCAGCAAGATTAATGTTCCTCCTTCCTGCGAATTGAGTTCCTGGTTCCGAGGGAGAAAGCGATAGCAACGTAAATTGGGTTCAGGACCCCATTACACTAGCTGCTGTGTAAAGAAACTGCCCCAAGGAGCTTCCACTCCTTCTGTAGCACCACTGGAGTTAGTCAGGGATCAGCAGGATGCTACCTTTAGCTAGAAAAGGTGAAGCATTTGACCAAAAAATTCTGAATTTCTCTCATCTACCACCTGTCCTAGCTATAAGGGTGAGTATCTATTGGGAAAGGTATAATACAGTTTTCTTACTCTGGAGTTGGACATTATCTTCTGTCATGTAATGAAAAAGCAATAAATGAGCAGTGATTCAATTAGCCTTGGTAAAAGGTTCAATTCCTCATATTGCTGGAGGTTTGCACGAGATAAGAGGAGTTGAACAGATGCACTATTTTAGACTAATAAATTCTTCAGAAAAAATTTCTCTACAAGCAGGCGAACTTGGGCCTTGCAGGCAAAGGCTTCTTCACAATTTGTGCTGGTCTGGGGAGGCAGCGCTGGTCAAAGCGATTGCTCAGCACTGAAACCTTTCGCCACATAGCTACAGAGTTGTTTTTCAGTTTCTTCTTGCTGCTTTTGGAAAGGAAAAGGTCTGTTCTAAGGTTAAGAACGTTGGCAAACAACTAGGGATCTGGCCTGAGTTCACTACCAGGGTAGTTTGGGAGACCTAGATGTGACCCTGCAATGGGTGCTGTTCCTGCAGTGAAAGCTTTGGCTGCTGTTCCTTACGTGTCTCGCAGGGACTATACCCACAAGGCACGCGGAGGATGTGTCGGTGCCTGTCTGTGTATCCTCTGCAATATGGGGGAATAATACTAAAGCACCTTAGTCGCACCGAGAGACCAATCCACCACCACCTGATCAACAAACAGGGACTTGCTTCCCCATTTGTTCAGGCTCTGTGGAAGTGGGATTGAGCAGAGAGGGTCCTCTCTCACCAGACTGATAATTTAGGAGGTCTTCTTGGACAGTGTCTGTAGCAATCAATTCTAGCCTCAGCATCACAGCTCAGCGGTGTTTGATTTCTACTTAGCTAGTTTTTCACTTCATTCATTTTATTTTTAGGAAATTCCCAGAATTGTTCACTTGGTTTAAAAACTTTCTGGGGTATAAAGAGTCTGTTCACATGGAGACCTATCCGAAGGAACGGGCTACTGAGGGAATTGCTATGGAGATAGACTATGCCTCCTGTAAAAGACTGGGCTCCAGCTACCGAGCCTTACCCAAGAGCTACCAGCAACCCAAGTGCACGGGGCGGACTCCGCTGTGTAAAGAGGTAAGATGCTCTCGGATGGGAAGTGTGTGACAGAGAAAGGCTATTCCTGGCCTTCTCAGAGGGATGGAGCAAGGATGAACGGAACAGAAGAACAGGATGGGGAATTTATTTTGTATCCCTGCACTATGCTGAAAAGGTTCCCAGGGCTGTCAGGGCACATCGGCTCTTGTGCAGGGGAGTTGTACTGCAGCCTGTGCCCCAGAATGGGCGCTGGGCATGGAGCTGGGGCCAGGCAGCTGCCTGTTGTGGTGGGTCTGGTTAGCAGTGATCCAGCACTGAGCCACGCTGCTCCTGTGCCCAGGCGTGCGCAGGCACAGCACCTAGCTCGGGATCATGACGGTACATGTCGGAGCCCAAGGTGAGCGCACCCTGAGGTGTTCCTGGTGGCGAGTGAGCACTTGGTGCTCCTGCAAACATCTGAATCGTGTCCAGAAGCTATTGCACAGGGTGAGGCGTCAGTCTAGGAATGGGTTACGCTGGCAGCTGGCCGGGAGATGCGACACCCACGTGGCTTTGATGGTTGGCTTTAGCTCTTCTGCAGCAGTGCTTGTGAAAGGGTGGCGTGAAGCGTTGGGGAGCAGTTGGAAAAAAAGACCCACCAAACAGTTGTGATGTGATTACAAACTTAAAAACTCTGGAGTAGGAAATGGCAGAACTCTGCACGGTCTTAATGTGATCTCAGGGATCTTTTACAAGGCAGTACATAATTCAGGATTATTGCTACCTTTTCACCCAGATTCCCCGCTTAGTCTGCTTTCAGAGTTGTCTCTAGTCCAACCTTAAAAGAAAATCACGTTTTCTGTAGACAGATTCTCCCACATATCCCTCACAAGCTTCTTTCTTTCTACCTGAAACGCTAAGGAGACCTCTTGCCTTCAGAAATGGTGTGTCGCGTAATCGGCTCCCTACAGGGAACCAGCCTTCTTGCTCAAGAGTCAAAGCTGGTCTCCCAGCAAAGCGCTGCAGGATCAGATGTGCTCATTGAGTCCTTTAATGTGTCGTAATGTCCTTTTGATCAAAGTGGGAATGGTACTGGCTGATCCTGTTCCTTCCCTGATGTTGAAGGTAATGTTTTGGAGGTGAGTGAGCAGGAATCTTGCTGAAGGCCAGTTAATAAACATGCCACTT
Source organism: Butorides virescens (assembly GCA_017310255.1). Lineage (NCBI taxonomy): Eukaryota > Metazoa > Chordata > Aves > Pelecaniformes > Ardeidae > Butorides > Butorides virescens. Next base: position 13,531 of record JADKXX010001476.1, on the reverse strand, counting down.
AAGAGCGTTCACTGGAGGAGGGGAGCACCCGAGAAATCCCTTCCCTGGATGACTGCAGTCAGCAGCGGCACCCACAACGAAGAGGGAGGAGACTGCTGTTTGGGAACATCATGGTTTTTGTGTCCTTACGCTCCTTGAGAGATGAGGAGGACAAACGTGGGTGACCAAGTCATGCGGTTAATGGTAGTGATGGGTGTTCAGCTTGAAGTGGTGGCAAGATAGTGAAAACAGCTTGGGCAAGAGACAGTTGTAAGCTTTTTAATCGAAGACCTGACATGACATGCCTCTCAAAAATGTCTCGTGTGATGCAGTGAGGAACTTTTCTTCCTGTGAGTATCTAATGACTCAGTTGTTCAGGCTTCAGGTTTATGAAAACTGGGCCTGACTTTCAAGACTGCCTGCCAGAACCTTTGTTTCTTTGCCTTTGGCCTCTTTGAGGTTTTTTGGAATGTTCTGTTCCTGTTTTGGAGGTGCTGAAAGCTGCAGGTGCTCAGCTGCTTTGTCAGGAAAGGTGTTGCTGGGGTATGGATTTGTATTCCTATTCCTAATTAGCCTTATTTGGAGGTAGAAACCACGTACTGTCTAGCAGTCACGCCTGATGTGCTGACCACCCAGTGCTGTTGGTGGTGAATCACACACATGATGAACCCAGCTGGTTGCAGCTCTGACTAATCCAAAGTAACGGAAAAGCTCCTTTCACCTTTCTTTTTCTCTTCCCTTGCAAGCTGTTCCTCACAGCTCCAGCTAATCAATTTTTCAGACGGCCTGGACGTTTTGGTTCTGGCTGTTTGGGGTTGCCCCCTGAATGCTGGGCTTTGGGAGGGGCATGCGATTTTTGCATCCTTCCATCAGCCAGACGGGTGTGAGCCCCTTGAAGACTGACTGTGACTCTTGTCTTCCCCTGTCTTCCTCAAAGGTTTTGAATGACACCTGGGTCTCCTTCCCATCCTGGTCTGAAGACTCCACATTCGTGAGCTCCAAGAAGACGCAATACGAAGAGCACATCTACAGGTGTGAGGATGAGCGTTTCGAGGTAAATTGTTTTTCCTTGATTTATGTTTCTGAAAGCGTGGGGTTCTGTGAACAGTTAACGATCTTGATATGATTATACTTTTAATACTACTGCTTAGAATCTGGTTTTATTGTGTGTCTGTCCCCTGGGATTTTTTTGCATAAAATCTTGCGTTCTTGTAACGCAAGAAGCAGCGGCTGCACGACCACCTCTCGCTCCAAGCTACCACCCCTGCCCCTCACATTTTGTGCAGAGCTCTTCATTCACACCACTCCAGATGAAATTGTTCAGTGGCCAGCATATAATCGATGCATCTTTTCTGTTCTTACTGCCCACGTAGCGCACGAGAACGTGCACTCCCCTGTAATAATCTGAAAAGCGATACGTTCGGGATGTTAGATGATTGACATCTTGACTTGAAATGGAAGTTAGCTTGGCAGTTACCTGAATACGCTCAGATTCAGCACATCCTTATGTAGAGTAACTGTCAATTGTGTTCTATTCCCAGGTGGAAAATGTAATTTCCTAACAGTATCGTTCTGGTAGCCTTTAAATTCTTATGCAGTATTATCTCGGTAGCAGATAAAATATAATTGGATTATTTTAGAGCAGCCGAACATGGAAACCGCTGCTTGAGAACATCTTGTTAAACATGCACGGCTTCTTGTTTCATGTCACTTAAATGTTAGCCTCTGTGAAGTATCATGTTTTATCTATTCAATGATGGCTAATGCACCGTTCGCTTCAGCTGGATGTTGTCTTGGAGACCAACCTGGCAACGATCCGCGTCCTTGAGGCAATCCAAAAGAAACTCTCGCGCTTGTCTGCCGAGGAGCAGGCCAAATTCCAGCTGGACAACACTCTGGGTGGCACTTCGGAGGTGATCCACCGCAAGGCTCTCCAGAGGATATATGCTGACAAAGCAGCCGACATCATTGATGGACTTCGGAAGAACCCATCTGTGGCTGTTCCCATTGTACTGAAAAGGTACTGACTGCTCTAGCACCCTGTCCTGGGGGTTCTACTGAAGGATAACGCGCCGTACATGATCCGGATTTATGTAAAAGTAGCTAATTTCAGCCCTGAAAGGGTGTGGCCTCCACAAGGCTGTAATTTAAGAAGTGCATTTTACGTTCTGCTCGCTTGCTGTATTTCATAGTAATCACCTAGAAAGAGGAAATTACCCTTCTGAAACAAAAACCTCACCAGCTTTTGTTGTCTCCTCTTAAGCCTTATTTCTTCCCTGATGTCAGCATTGTGTGTAAGATGAGGAAACTGTATTGTGTGGCTTGATCCAGGGCTGAGTTTGAGCCCTTTCCAAATCCTGCGGCCGTACGTGACCGTGGGCTCAGATTGCAGTGGCTGTGTTACTCTTGGATTCCCAGCCCGGTTTCTGATGTCAGCCTCCCCTTCCTCTGTCAAGAAAAGGGAGCGGATGGTGCAACTCCCCGGGGAAGCTTGAGGAGATGTGTGAGGAGGAGATGCTTTTCCCCAGACACTTCCCGTCTCTGTGGGACTGTCGCTTCTGTGTCTCAGGGCTCTGAGAGCTGGGGGTAACAGCCTTATCCAGGATACCTGCGAGGTTACAGCTTCCCCACTCTGCTGCAAAGACACTTTTCCTGTGAGCCTAGGTTTTCCTTAGATGCTCAGAGTGGGACCTTTATGTCTCTTAGCTCACCCTTGCTTTCTTGATCCCAGGTTAAAGATGAAAGAGGAAGAGTGGCGAGAAGCCCAGAGAGGATTTAATAAAGTTTGGCGAGAGCAGAATGAGAAGTATTACCTGAAATCCTTGGACCACCAGGGCATCAACTTCAAGCAGAATGATACCAAGGTCCTGAGGTCAAAAAGTCTCCTCAATGAGATTGAAAGCATCTATGATGAGGTAAGATGGTCACCAATAGTTTCCTTCCCTCGAGTTTATGTAGTTTGCAAGTGCAGTTTCAGTTCCTGTTCCTTACCACTCGATGAGAGCGGAAGTCTGCGCCTCTGGCAGAGCTTTCTGAAAGGCTCTTGGGTGGAGAGAGGTGTTCAGGACTGATTTTTTTGTGCTGTTTCTCAATTGTAGAGGCAAGAGCAGGCTTCGGAAGACAATGCTGGAGTCCCCACAGGCCCTCACCTATCACTAGCCTATGAAGACAAGCAGATCCTGGAAGATGCTGCCTCTCTAATCATCCACCATGTGAAGCGGCAGACTGGAATCCAGAAAGAGGACAAGTACAAAATCAAGCAGATCATGTACCACTTCATTCCAGACCTGCTGTTTGCTCAGCGAGGTGAACTCTCGGATGTGGAAGAGGAGGAAGAGGAGGAAATGGATGTGGACGAAGCTACTGGGGCTGCAAAAAAGCACAATGGTGTTGGGGGCAGTCCTCCCAAAACCAAGCTGATGTTCAACAACACAACAGCCCAGAAGCTGCGGGGCATGGATGAGGTCTACAATCTCTTCTACGTGAACAGCAACTGGTACATATTTATGCGGCTGCATCAGATCCTGTGCTTGCGGCTGCTGAGGATCTGCACCCAGGCCGAGCGGCAGATCGAAGAGGAGACGCGGGAAAGGGAGTGGGAGAGGGAAGTGCTGGGCATAAAGCGAGACAAGAGCGACAGCCCTGCCATCCAGCTGCGACTGAAGGAGCCTAGTGAGTGACTTCTGGTGGGAGGCTGGGGACGAAAGACGCTTCTATTCGTAGCGTGTTGACAGGGCTTACTTGGCATGTCACAGGAGCAACCCTTCAAAACAGAAGGATCTCTCTCTTATTATCACTGGGCAGCACTGAATTGAGGGAGGAGAAGAGGTGTGGGGTACGTGGGACTCGAATAGCAGAATGGTAATGTGCAGCAGTTATTTCATAAAGGCTTTCATTTTACACTTGCATATCTAAAGTATCCTCGAGCTCCTAACAAAAAGCTTTTTTAAAAAGTCTTTCAGAAATAAAGACCTCATGGAGGAGGCTAGAGCTAGAAGGCAAGAGATTATGAAAGCACCCGTGGCCTTAAAAGGACTCGTTTAAATGTCTATAAAAGACCAACTTAAGTCTATTCCAGTAACTTCAGCTCAACTAGGTAGTCTGGGGACTAAAATTCAAAGCGACCCTTCCAGGGGGTGGTGTGTTCATCTCTCCCGTTCTCTCTTGTCACAGTGGACATCGATGTTGAGGACTATTACCCAGCCTTCCTGGACATGGTGCGCAACCTCCTGGATGGGAACATGGACTCATCGCAGTACGAGGACTCCTTGCGCGAAATGTTCACCATTCACGCCTACATCGCCTTTACCATGGACAAGCTGATCCAGAGCATTGTTCGACAGGTGACTGCCAGCAAAGGCTGGAGGGTGGATGGTCCGGGGTAGAGAAAGTAGCCAGGTTGTTTGCTGCGGTGAGGGCCCAGGCCCACGCAGGAGAGGGAGTGTTGTATGCCTAAATGGGGAATTTCAGGGGTAAGCAGGTAAATTTTGGGTGTTAACCCAGCTCTAACACTGACGTAGAGAGACATGATAAAAGGTAATTTCTGATGTAATTAAATTATTGAGAATATCTTCTCTCTGTTATAGAGTTCTCCCTTTGTTTTCCAGAAGTTTTAGGATGGAAGTATTTGACTTCAAAGCATCTTCAGAGCTAATCTTGCTTTAACTTTGAAAAAAGAATTAAATGGCACTTAAATAATTTCTTTCCTTTTCACCAGTGTTGTAGGAGCAGTGCATGCCTTTCTAAAAAGCTTTGTCTCTTTTATCTGCCTCTTTGAGTAGCTCATTTTGGCTGTTCAAACTCTAGTCCTTTTATTGGGCTGGTAAGAGGAACGTGTGACCAAGGGAAAAATTCTTCATGCGCCTTTTTGTAGCGTAAAGAACAAAAACAGACACAAGGGGCTGGAAGTGGAATGGCTTGAAAGGCCTCTCGTCTTTCAGAAGGGTAGAACTGCTTTTCAGAAGCCCTGTACTTCAGTCCAGAGATTAACTGAATTCAAAAGACAGTCTGGGGACTTTTGATTTTTAAACTTCTACAAAATAAGGATTTGGTACTAAATCTCCCACCCCTCTCCTCAGACAAAGCAGCAGCGCCTTGCTGTGGAGGGGATACGCTGTGTCATGGTGCTGTAGCCCTTCCTCCCCTGCTGCTGATCAGGATGTTCTCTGCCCGTAGGTTTTTTTTCTGAGTAGCTGTACTTTGCCACCTGCTTTTTTTTTTTTTAAAGATACTATTTCTTTTTTTTACATAGCCTGCATAGATCATCTGCAAGTGGAAGAAGCTACTAAAAATGGAGCCTTAAACTCATGCTTTTTCAGCCTTTTTTTTGTTTTTTTCTTTTGCTTGGTCTTAAATCCATGGTGACATCTTTGTTTCTCTCTGTTCTGTGCTGATGGGCATGTAGCAGACTCCCTGATGAAGACCTTCCCCGTGTTCTTCCTTTTTTGCAGCTCCAGCACATAGTGAGTGACGAGATCTGCGTGCAGGTTACAGACCTCTACCTGTCGGAGAACAACAACGGAGCAACGGGAGGTCTTCTCGCTTCCCAGTCTTCTCGTACTCTTCTGGAGGTCGCGTACCAGCGCAAAGCTGAGCAGCTCATGTCAGAGGAGAACTGTTTCAAGGTAAAGCCAGGCTGCAAACCGCAGTGTAAAAGCAGCAAGCGGTGAGGGGGGTGCCTTTGAAGAAGGGAGAGGCACCAGTCCTTTAAAAAAGAGCCTTGTTTAGGCACCCCAGAGCCCTGAGGACTTTCTGTAGCTCTGAAAGTTGAAAGTTTTGGTGGCACGTCTGCCGCCTTTGGCATGTGGGTTAATGCTTCTGTAAGGGCCCCTCAGAAACAAGGCTGCAAGGAGAAATTTATTTCCTGGAACAGCCATAAGTGAACGCCTTTGGGTTGTACCATATCGACTGCTTTGCTGTCACCGGCTTTTAACTTGTTAGTTCAAACTCTCCCATTTCTCTTGTGTCTCAGCCTTTGCTGACTGTGAGGAGATCTGCTCATACTGACTGGGCATTAAATCATTGCTGACTGCATACATTGCTGAATAAACCTGGTGCACTGTGCTAATCAAATCCATACTTCCTTTGCCTAAGATGCAGGAAGTGGTCAGGCCCTTTCTGAACGAGTGAAGTACTCTGGATAAAAGCCTGTGTGTATAATCTCTCTTCCTTTACCCTCAAACTTCTTTTGGGGTGCTCAAGAATGACCTGCTCCACTCCAAAAACAACAACAAAAAGAAAGGTTTTCTCAAAAAGCTTTACAATTTTTCTGCTCCTCAAAGACTGTGCAATTTGGTTGGTGTTTTCCCTTTGCTGTCAGGCGTGTGGGAAGCACAGGGTTTTTTTCCATTAAAACTATGCCAGCTTGCTTCATTCTCCATTTGCCCCACTGAGAAGTGGAGGTTGTTTTTTTCTATTTGAAACCTCTTACTGAAGTCCCTTCTGCCTTTTCTCTATAGCTGATGTTCATTCAGAGCAGAGGCCAAGTTCAGTTAACCATTGAACTGCTGGACACAGAAGAGGAGAACTCTGATGACCCTGTAGAAGCAGAGGTAAGAGCAGCTTGTCCAGAGAGCTGACTGTGGTGGTCAGGGGTGCACTGGACGAGGGTATCCAGTTGACTGTTGCCCTGGTCTGTTAGCACAAGATAGAGAACCAACAAGGACATGGCGCAAAGCTTCTGGTGATGTGAGTAGGGAAATCCTTCCTCGTTTATTTTGTATTAGAAAACCCTCAAAACCTTATAGAGAAACATCATACCTGCCTTTGGGGGGATAAGATGCACAGAGCCTTCAAAAGTTGACCTTGCATTCATCCACATAACTTCCAGCTTAGCCTCCTTAACCATCCTGTGTTGTTTGGTGGGAATGCAGTGGCTGATCTGTGCTCTGTGCTTGCTTCCAGCGCTGGTCGGACTACGTGGAGCGGTACGTCAACTCCGATTCTACCTCCCCTGAGCTCCGGGAACACCTGGCCCAGAAACCGGTCTTCCTGCCGAGGTGAGCGGCCAGGCTGTGCTGTGAACCCTACCCGATGGGCTGTATCTGGCCGTAGAGGGCAGAGCGACTGTGCCCCGTCGCAGTGCCGGGCGGTCGGTCTTGCCGGTATTTTAATGGTACGACAGAAGCCATTACCCTGGCAGCGTGGTGTAGAGGTACCGTGCTGCTGTTCATCCTAGAAGCCTGTGGGTCCACCCCAGGCTCCTGCTCTCCAGTTACCGAGATGGTGCAGTCTGCAGGTGGCAGAGGGGGTGAGGGCTGGTGACTCGCCAGCTTGGTTTTTTTGGCAGTCCTGCCTTGGCTTACAGTAACCCTCTACCTGAAAACAGCGGATGCCGCGTCAGGAGACTGCAATGGGGGCAGTTGTGCTCCAAGCTGTTACCCAGGCTTTTGAGGGGTCAGCACAGATTCACCAGCAATGTCCAGCCTAGTAGTGCTTAGAGGCTGAGCACTAATTCCAAGAGGGGTTCTCTGGTTTGCAGGAATCTGAGGAGGATCCGTAAGTGTCAGCGTGGTCGGGAGCAGCAGGAGAAGGAAGGGAAGGAGGGAAACAGTAAGAAGTCCATGGAGAACGTGGAGAGCTTGGACAAGCTGGAGTGTAAATTCAAACTGAACTCCTATAAGATGGTGTACGTGATCAAATCGGAAGATTACATGTACAGGAGGACCGCTCTGCTGCGAGCTCAGCAGGTAGGAGCAAGCGGAAGGACCGGGGTGGGCAGCTGGTGTTTCCTGGGACCCCCTGCTCCCAAAAGTCAGGTGGGGAGAGTCAGATGGAACATCCTCAGGGATCCCGATGGGTGACATTTAGTGGTCTTTTTGTTGCTGGGAGGCGGGTGCGCTATTTTGTCCTCCCAAGGCACTAAAGATCTTCCAAATGTTCCTAAGGTGTAATCTCTTCTTCTTCTACCTCTAACTCTCATCATCGTCTTCCCACCTCTTCTTCCTTTTTTCCAGAGAGTTTTATTACTAGGACAGTGGTTTTGACCATAAGCTCTCAAATTTCTTCCGGGAGGCGCTTCCCATGGGTGGTGTTCCCCCTGTTTAAGGGAAGACCTGTCTTCTGCATGTTCTTGTGGGGATGTGTGGGAGCACCCATTCTTCCAGGGCTTCCCCAAAGAGGAATTGATCATAGTGCAGAGCATCAAACACCTTCCTTCTCCATGGATCCCTCTGGGTACCATCCCCTCATCGTTTCCTGGCCCCATAGTTACAGAGAGTGGAGTCCTCAGGTCGCTCCCACACGGCAGAGTGCAGGCAACACGCAGCAGCAGCTCTCAAAAGCTGGTTTTGTGGCAAGGATGGGAGGGGTGAGGTCACCTGTACAGAAAAATCCCTGGGGGTATTTTTCCCAGACAGTCCTGGAGCTGAGGGTCTGTGACCTCTCACATCTAGCAGGCAATGTTCGTGATTGCTGATTTAAATTGGAATTAGACTTTTTGTAGTGACTCAAATTTGGTTTTGGTTCTCTGTGTGCCAAAAGTTTGGGGCAAGGGAAGGGGAGGAGGTGACTGGGATGGGTGGGGAGATGCAGGAGGGGAAGGAAGTGCCAGCTCTCTGGCTGTTCTTGCGCTGTAAAGGTTGGGGTTTATTCAAGATGGAAACAGCGTGCGACTCCAGATCAGCCAAATTCAGAAGGGTTCAGTTCAGGAGAAAGCAGATTTAGTCTTCTGAATGCTCTGACACTCCGTTACTTTTCTTATCCCATGGGAATTTTTCCATCCAATAGAGAAAACCCAGCAACTCCAGTTCTAGTCCGGCTATTTAGATGTGAGGTTTGAAATACATCACTGTAATTTTATTACAATCTATTTGAAACACAATGTTAAGCAGAATGCCGCTGTGTAGAAAAAAGAGTGAAACCTGCCAGATTCAGGCAAAAGTTACCGACTTAAGCAACTGGAAGCAGAGGTACCCAAAAGGCTCTGTCGGCAGAAGTCTCTTCTGTAGCCGCAGAGGTTGTTTTCAGTTTATTGAATTATTTGCTTTTCTGAGCAAACTACTGATCATCAAGAAAACTCACTGGGAGATGAGGGAGTGGGAGAGGCGCGCACTGCTTCCTGCCTGGCAAATCCTCCTTCGCAGCTCCGTTTTAGTCGCGTATTTAGACTTCTAAACCAACTACTTACCATCTCTTCCTCGCCAATGAAATATAAACAGTGGTTTTATTTCATCAGTTGTGAATGCTGGTTTGACAAAATGACTTTACATCAGGTGAGGGTGTTTCATTTCAGTAGCAACTCTCTAAAATGCCGATACTGCAGAGTTTGATTGGCTTCCATCTATCCCATTCAACTGGCACAAACCTCGAGGAGAAGTTGTGTCGTAAGCAGGATGCTATGTGCCAGCATTTGTCACAGGGAAGCTGACCATAAGTCAAATTCAATGAACTTCTAAGTGTATAGTGTGCAGGGTAGCCCCTCAGTTACTGAAGTCCAGCGAAGAGCTGTAGCAGCTACACTGAGCTACAGATCTATTGGGTTTAACAGTTAACACTAAGCAGCAGTCAGTCTTTGGGAGGAGGACAACACACATAATAAAACAGGTTAAGTTTTAATCTTGAGGCTTAATTATATTTACTGTTTTCAATTATGACTATAGTCATGGCTTTCAAGCCATGGTTTTAAATCATCTGTCGTGGATTCTGCATTCCTTAAGCAGATGCTTTTACTCAACATGCACGTAGTTTTTCCTCTCCTGATGCTTCTGTTAAGGCAGTGCTTCTCAGACCTTTTAGACCCGACCTGGTTCTTAATTTTCTGTAGCAGTTGGGTCCCCTGACACGTGTAATGTGTGTTGGGACCATGCCCCTCCACAGGGGGCTGGAGGCAGATCCCGAGGGCTGGGGAGAGCAGGGCTTGGCTCCTGGCTGCTTGAGGAGGTGGAGGCAGCATCTTTTGGATGATGCAGAAGGGACACAGTGCTGGGCATGCAGCTCCCGCAGGATACATTCTGTGTCCTGAGAGCCGCTGTATTAAACAAAGAGCATAAATCTCTTGGTATTCCCGAGTTTGTTTTGCCACCGTAATTGCCTTGGAAAGGAGACCCGGGGGCCTTCATCGGAGCTTTTCCTCTGTTGTTAGCAAGGGCTGCTGTCTACATTACAAAATTCCCTCTGGCTGTTGATCCCCTTGGTCATGTTCATCTGGCAGCCGAGCTTTGCGTTAACACTGCAGTTTGGGGGAACGAAGCCGCCTTTTTCTAATGCCTCTTCCTATTTCTGTAGTCCCATGAAAGAGTGAGCAAGCGGCTGCACCAGCGGTTCCAGGCCTGGGTGGACAAATGGACCAAGGAGCACGTGTCCCGTGAAATGGCAGCCGAGACAAACAAGTGGCTAATGGGCGAAGGGTTGGAGGGCTTGGTGCCCTGCACCACCACCTGTGACACAGAGACCCTGCACTTTGTGAGCATTAACAAGTACCGCGTCAAATACGGCACAATATTCAAGACGCCATAAATCTCCCCGGGGCGAGGGAAGAGCCCGGGAGATATGTGTGTGTGTGCGCGCATCAAGGAAAGGAGGAAGATGCCTTTCTCCCCTCACTGTGTATCTCCGTAACATGGCCACCTGACTAGTGCGTGGCTGGTACAACCTGTCACCAGCGGCATTCCCTGTCGGGACGCGGATCTCCGCCGGGACCGTCGGCCCTTTGACTTCAGCACGTGTCCCTGGAGGGTGGGAAGGACCCTTCTCTGAACTGAGCCATCCCAGAGAAACGCGACAAGCTCGTACACACCAGCAGTGTTGAGGCTTTGACTCCCCGAGCAACGAGGGAAGAGAACCGGAGGCTCTCCACGACCGGACCGCTTGGATGTGTCCCGAAATTCCCCAGGTGCCTGTCGCGGCCGGATTCTCCTCCCTTCACGCTGCCGCCAGCCGGCCGGGCGTTCCTCTCGCCTCCCTCTCCTCCCTTCCAGGCTGGACTCACCCCGTGCAGATCGGTCTGTCCTTTCTAGTGCCAGTGGAACTGTTTAATTTTTTTTTTGTTTGGTTTTTTTTTTTTTGTACCTGCTTGTTTACTAGTCTCTCCTAGTGCCATGCACCAGCTTTTCACACACATGTACGTACACACACACAACAGAGAACAACACGATTTTAACATGTTCCCCTCCTTTTTTTGTAAATAAATGTACAAATTGTCAATTTGGGGGGTTTTTTTTGTTCGTTTTTTCTTTTTTTTATTAAAGGACGTATGCTTGATGTGCTAGCATAACTGTACTAGCTTCTTGTGTACCATAGTACCAGGTGGCTTGAGAATTAGTACCGACAGACAGACCGACGGAGACATTTATTACACTTTTTACCAAAGGGAGTTATCATTGTAGTGCTTTTGTGTGGAAACTTTTTTCTCCTTTTTTTTGTAAATAAAAACAATGTCTTTGTTCTTAACTGGAGGAGGACACTCGCTCACCCGCAGCCCCGTTCCTGGTCTGAAAGGCACCATGCAGCATGCAGGTTTTGGGGTGGGGAAGGGGAGGGAAAGGGGGGTGGGGCGGAGGGCTGCATCCTGCCATTTTCTACAATTGGCTTCCCAATCTGAGGGGAAAAAGCAGAGGCAGCGTATGCATTTGGCGGTTAACCGAACCGAGGTATAAGCAGTCTGTTAAGATAGAGAAATACATATTATATAATTTTAAACGTTTTTAATTTTCTGTTTTTCCTTGGTGTGTAATTTTTATTCACCTGGTCTTCCAGCTCCAAGGACCTTCGCTTTTGGGAAGTATTACTGAGCTACTTCGCTGGGGTTGATTATGCTGATGTATATTTTTTTTTTCCCCTCTCGGTATTGGAGAAAACATCATCCGAAGTAGCAAACCAGGCCTTGACGGAGCTGCTCTGCGTGTGTGTTTGTGTGGTGCGTGCGTGTGCAAGAGAAGGGCGAGGGGCTGGGGTGGGTCACCGTGCGTTTCACTAATGAAATCCACAGATGGGAGGGAAATATATTTTTTTTAAGTAGAGAAGTTTAGCGCTTGCAGAGACTTAAAAAACACGGGGGAAGATTCTGATTTAAAAAAAAACAAAAACAAGAAGTTGTCAACAGGGACTCGTAAGCCACGACAGACACAAGTGCAGTCTCGCCTCAGAGGAGGCAGCTTTCCTTGCACAAACCCACGCTGCCAGGCCTAAGCACCCAAAACCACTTCTGTTGTCCCTGGCTGGGGAGCTGCCACCAGAGGGCTTCCCCCTGCTGAAACCTCTCCCAGGGATTGATTATTTTCTTTTTTCCCCAAACCAGCAGGTTGTCTCCTTTCCGGCACCGGAGCTCCCCTCCCTCTGCCAGCAAAGAGCTGGGGAGCGGGTCTGGAGGGGGATGAGTGCCTCACCAGCCCTTCCGCAGCCAGGAGAGCCGGGGTGAAACACCGGCCCCAGGGGGCTGCTACGCCTCGGCAGGCAACACACGGCAGGCAGATCTTGAACGGGAGCCTCCTACGGAGGGAGGGGATAAGAGGGAAGAGCCCCGCGGGGAATATTCACAGTTTGCCAGCAATAAGTTACCCGTCTCGTTTTTCTCCTTTGCTGTAACCAGGCAGGAAGGGGCTCTCGCCTGTCCTCTTCCACTTCTAAGGTTTCACACACGCTCCCCCGCTCCCTCATTGCCCCCGTTATTTTCCCTGTTGTATGCTCAGGCGTTCTGGAAGCACAAAGTCTTGGGCGATTTAGGCTTTTGATCAGCTTGGAAGTAACAGCCACCGCCGCTGCTCGGTGGGCGTCTTGTCCCAGGAGCCCGGGGCTGGCCCAGGTCCCCGGGATACCCCGTGGTGAGACCTCTGCCCTCCACCTGACGCCCCAGCTCAGCTCCCAGCCTGTGCAATAGCAGAGGTTTGGTGGGGTTTTTTTGTTCTTTTTTTTTTTTCCTCCCCCCTCTTCCTTCCGGGTCGTACCCGGTGGACTCTCGGGGCGCTTCTGAGGGAGAAAGGGGAGAGGGAGGAGAAGGGGGCGCAGAATTCCGTCGGCCCACGGACAGACAGACAGACAGGACTCACGCCGCTGCTCGGCTTCTGCCGCCGGTTTCCCATGGATTTACCGGAAGACGCGGCCGTTTGCGGCGGCTGGGGGCAATGACGAGCCGCTCGTTTCTCCTCCCGCCTCCCCCGGGAGCGCGTCTCCAGCCCCGCCGGAGGAAGGCGCGCCCGAGGGCCGGTCACCCGGCGGCACCGCGCTGCGACCGGGCGGGCCGGCACGGCCCCTCAGCCCAGCGGAGCGCCCCAGCCCACCGGAGCGCTGCCCCGAGGAGGCCCCGCCGCCGGGGAGCGGGGCTGTGGGGCACCGGCCTCCGCCTCCCGCCGCCGCGGGCCCGCCCCGTGCGCATGCGCCGCCGGCGGGGCGGGTGCCCAGGGCGGCGCATGCGCGGAGCGCAGCGGGGCCGCCGCCATGGCCGCCCCCAAGCACCGGCGCACGGCGCTGGAGCGGGTGCAGAAGTTCCTCTCCGCCACCTACTTCACCGACTGCAACCTACGGGGCAGGTGGGCAGCGGGGCCGCCCCCATCGCCTCCCCGGGCCTGCTCCCGTGTCCGTGTCCGTGTCCGTGTCCGTGTCCGTGTCCGTGTCCGTG
>JADKXX010001475.1:0-26179 GCA_017310255.1 Butorides virescens | reverse complement strand
CCGTGTCCGTGTCCGTGTCCGTGTCCGTGTCCGTGTCCGTGTCCGTGTCCGTGTCCGTGTCCCAGCCCCACCGCCGGCCCTTCCGGGGAGGCCGCTGCCCCCGGTCGCTGCCGGCCGGGGCTGCGGGGCCTCAGTGAGCAAAGCTCGCACCCCCCGCCCGCCCGCAGCCCGGCCTCAGGGCGCGCCGCCGCCCCACAGCCCAGCGCGGGGGCGCTGCTGGGCACCCGAGGCCCCGCCGGCGGGGCGAATGATTTCTCCGCCGCTCAGTGATGCTGCCAGGGTGCCGGGGGGCAGCAGGTGACACGGCCGGGCGGGGACGGCAGGGTGGTCCCAATGCCCCGGCCCGGCTGCTCCCCGCAGGACTGGCTCTGTTCATGTCATGTCCCGTCCCGCTCCGCAGGCTCTTCGGGGACCGCTGTCCGCTGGCGTCGCTCTCCTGCTTCCAGACCCCGCGGCGCATCCCCTACGAAGAGGCCGTCGGGCAGGAGTTCAGACCGGTTAAAGTGGGAGACTCCTTCGGGCCCACGTAAGTACCGGGTTTCGGTGGTACCGCAAGCGCAGCGGCGCTGGAGCTGGCGTCCCCGGTGTCACCTGCGTGCGTGAATCCTTGCGGGTGCTCAGTGGCAAAGAAACGGGGTGATAATCCTCCCCCTTGTTGCCTGCTTTGGGCAGAAGGTGCCTGCCCAGGAGCCCTTGGGGAGGTTTCGGGGAAACAGACCCAGATGCGTCTGTTTCCAAGGGGAGCAAAGAGCCGGCTTCAGGGATCCTTTCTGCTGAGCGCACGGGTTCGTAGTCACGCTCGTGATGCCGATCCTTGCTTCTGCGTGGGATCTGTAGGTTTTGTCAGGGCTGCCAGAAGATTGGGTTGGTTTTTTCCCAGCAGTGGTCAAAGCTACAATGCTGCTGTCTTGTTTCTCTGGGGTCCCAGAAGTGGTCGGGTTGGGGCCAGCACCACGGGGTCTGTGTGCTGCCTTCCGAGCTTCCTCGCCCGCCGGGGCTGCCCTGGGGGCTAAGGGCCATGGTAAGAAGGGTCACAGGTCCAGGCATACTGATAAACTGCCCTGCCCCAGGCATAATTCAAGTCCCAGTACCCTCTGATTTCACTGTCTTCTGGATCTCTGGAGGAGGTGAAGGAACAATTTTCCTGTCAGCTCAAAAGAGCGCGTCACCTCACTCCGCTTGGCTTTGAACTGGCTGTCAAATCTCTAACCCTCAACAACAACTGACAGCAGCGGGTGCCGCAAGGTAGAAGATTTGCTTGGTGAAAGAGCAGCTCACGGGGAAGGGAGAGCCCAGAGCATTTAAATGGCGGCTGGCGTGTGCAGGCACTGCGTGCTGCTTAAACCGAAGGTGCGCGGGGAGCCATGTCCAGACTACACCGTGTCTGGGGGTGTAGGTTAAAGCAGCTCTGCACGGGCCGGTAGCATTGTTACATTCAAATCACGTTGAACTCATGTGCTGTCCTCACTCTGTTTTTCCCACGGAGGCTCTGAGGAAGCGTGGTTTCCCTTGGGAGAAGGTCTCAGGGTGGGCTGAGGTTGCTGCCTGCTCTTTTCCAGGTGGGAGACATGCTGGTTTAAGGTGGAGCTGAGCATCCCCCCGGCATGGGCAGGGCGGGAAGTGCACTTCGTCTGGGAGAGCGATGGGGAGGGCATGGTGTGGCGAGATGCCCAGCCTGTCCAGGTAAGTAGGTGTTGATCGGGCACTGATCAGGGGGGCGCCAGCTGTGCCAGGCGCTCTGCTGCGAGCAGAGTGGGTTACCTCCCGCACCCCCCTGCAGCGGGGCGGTAGAAGAAACCCCCTCCCGTTTGTTATGCACGCTTCAGAGGAATGCCTGCGTGTGTTGGGCGGCATAAAATGAGCACATGGAGCAACAGGAGAGAACCAAGAACGATTGGAGGTCTAGACAGAGCAGTCACGAAGGAAAACAGAAGGGGGATATATCGTTGTAGGGTTTTCTAGCCTCAGGTGGTAATCTCCGAGGCAATAGGAGAGCTGCCTTTAAATACGAGACAATGTGCTGTGCAGAGAGGGGCACTGTTTGTGAAGGGTCTGGTACATGGGGTGGGAGAGAGGGCTATGCTCACCATTGGCATGCTGTGCTGGTGGATCGCTGAGGGTCTGCAGGCTGTTTCCAAAGCTCGACTCAGACAGGCAAGCCTGCTGGTGGTGGGTTTGAGTCTGTTTTCTAGAAGTTGCTCCCTGCCAGGAGTTAAAATTCTGGTCTACACACCAGTAATGGCTGAAAATCCCCTGCTTAGGTGCTAGCAAATCTGTCTTGGAAGAAGGATAGGCAAGCACTGGGCCCGAGATGTGAATCTCCACCACTGTCAAGAACAGCGGGACAGGCTTTTGTCACTTGTCAACTTCAGTCCTGCTTTGGGGAGGTGGAATGGCTCAGGTGACCTTCTGCAGCCCTGCCCTGCTCTGTGGTGGTACCCACGGGGTTTGCCTTACTGCTGGGGCAGCAGCAGTTCCCGTGCTGCTTGCTCTTGGGGGAAGCATTGTCCCACGAGATGTGGGACCAGGCCCCTCCATCCAGCTGGATGTGTCTTGTCCTGCCCACCCAGCCCATCCGTCGTGGACCTCTGAAGACGTGTTCTGAATGTGCTGTCTTCCCCTGCAGGGTTTGACTAAGGAAGGTGAGAAGACCAGCTACATCCTGACAAGCAGCTTGAAAGAAACAGAGCCCCACAGGTGGGTGGTCAGCCTGGCCAGAGCCCCAGGGAGCCCCCTGCTGCTGGGGGGAGCTCAGCGTTGTTTGAAGGTCTGAGACACTCCTGCCTGCATCCAGGTGCTCTGGGAAGTATCCAGCGTTCAGGGAGGGGAATGGACTTTCCTGGCCGCTTGCTTGGGCTCTGCTCCCTGATGGTTTCCTTTTGCTCTCCAGCCTGACACTGTACGTGGAGCTGGCCTGCAACGGTCTCTTTGGGGCTGGCAAGGACAGTATGATTGCCCCTCCAGACCCTGACAGGAGATTCACCCTGAGCAAGGCTGAGTTGGTAGTCTTCAACAGGGATGTCTATGAACTGCTGGTGGATCTGGAAATACTTCTGGACATGGCCCAGGTCTGTGAGCTCATCCTCTTCCCTTCTCCCTTCCACCTCCTTCCACAACTTCATTTTATCTCCTTCTCCCACCGTTCCATGACCTGTATCCTTCCACCAGGAGGCCATGGAGGAGCAAATGTTTGCTCCTGCTGCTTTAGCACAATTGACGTTGTCTAGACTAGGAGAAAACTGAACAGAGAGAAGCCACAGGTGCTTTTTTCATCCACTTTCTGCTCCGAGGCTGGATCTGTTAGACCAGAGCCCCCCGGGGTGGACGTATGTGTAAGCTGGCTTTAGAAGGCAGATGAGCAAAGAGGCGTGGTTGTGTCTGTGAGGCAGGGACTTGGTGTTTACCTGGTGCCACTGGGCAGAGTTGGATGTTGGAAGGAGGTGGCGGGTTCTCCTTGGGGCAGGTGGCATCCAAGCTGGTACAGAGAGCTGCTCTGAGCCGGAGGATGTGCCAAGCTCCAATCAAGCCGTTACCGCTCCCAACCCCAGCTCCTCGGGGAGGAAAACCAGAGGAGTTTCCAGGCACTGTACACTGCCAACCAGATGGTCAATGTGTGTGATGTTACGGACCCCTCCACCTTCCCTGCTGCCCGTGACCTGGCTGCGGCGATCTTCAGCCAGAGGAACGGCGAGAGCCAGCACACCGTCCACGCCGTGGGTCACTGCCACATTGACTCTGGTGAGAGCAGCGCAGCGCTCCCTCTCTGCCATCCTGGAGGCCAGGGTGTGCTGCCCCAGGAGAGAGCTGGATGCCCTTGGGCTCCAGCACTGGGTTCTGTGCCCCGAGAGAAGGGAAAAGGGACCTCTGTGCTGCCATGCATCTGGTCCGTCACTGAGGCAGGGGAATGTGTGTCTGTCTGGCTGTGCCGTTTGGAGCACTGATGGGGCTGCTGCTGAGGGATGAATTACAGACTGCTCCCTTCTACTTGTTGGACTTCACCCCTCAATTTCCAGTCCCTAGAGGGGTTTCAGTTGCAACAGAAAGGCAGCAGGAGAAGTGGGAGCTGGAGGCCCCAGGCTGTGCTGCTGTCAGGCACTTAGTCAAGGGACGGCGTTTTGCTCTTAGCGTTTTCCCTGGCTGATCAGTGAAAGGCAGCACAGCCCCATTCCCAAAGGAGCTCCTGCTGAATAATAACCGCAGTGGGGCCGCGTGTCTGTCCCTGCAGCCTGGCTGTGGCCGTATGAGGAGACCATCCGTAAGTGTGCTCGGAGCTGGGTCACGGTGATCCGTCTGATGGAATGCAATCCGGAGCTCACCTTCGCCTGCTCCCAGGTGAGCCATCTTTCCCCGGCGAGCTCTCCTTCTGCTCGTGGCATGTTGCTTCTCCAGCCTGACTCAAAACAAGATGGGGAGGGTGACCGGGAGCATCCCGTGCAGCTGCAGAGAGGAGAGGCGCCGGCGCGGAGCGATGTGGTGGGAGCTGAGGCTGATCTCTGTGCTCTGGCAGGCGCAGCAGTTCGAGTGGGTGCGGAGCTGGTACCCTGGGCTCTACGCACAGATCCGGGACTTCGTGGCAAAGGGGCAGTTCATTCCTGTCGGAGGCACCTGGGTGGAAATGGTGAGAAGCGTGGTGAGCCTGGCTCGCTGTACCCTCCCTGTGCCGTCCCTCTGGGACTGCTCCTGACACCGGAGGGGGAGAGCAGAGCCTTTGCTGAGCCGGTCTGATTGGTGATGGTCTCTGGGCTCAGAAAACAGCAGCTGTCTGCAGTGTGTAGCCTCGCAAAAATACCATCCCTCTCCCAAATCATCTCATTCCCCAAGAAAGGAGCTTTGGTCTGGACAGGCTGAGCTCTGTTCCTCCTTTCGCCCTCTGCCAAGTCCTGCTCAGATCCTTCCCGTCATCTGCCAGGTCAGGGTAGCAGTGGGTGGGAATGGGGTGCTCGCTCGCAAGACCTCCCCTTCCTGGCGCCTGGCTTGCCGCATGGACTCCCTCTGCTTTCCCCCCAGGACGGGAACCTGCCCAGCGGCGAGTCCATGGTGCGGCAGTTCCTCCAGGGACAGCGGTTCTTCCAGGAGCAGTTTGGTCGGATCTGCTCAGAGGTACCTGCTCTTTCCCAGCACGCCTTCCTTGCACTCCATCTCCTTCCACCTCTTGCCTACGCATCGGGGTTTCTCTCTGGTTCTCCAGATACAGTATTCAGGTGCCTCGCCTTGGCCTGCTTTTGGCAGCTAAAGCCACAACAAGTAAATATCTACTCCCCTGGGTATCACGGCAGTCAGTGCAGCCCCAGGCCTTGGCTATATTGCTTGTAGGTCCCTGGCAGGTCTCTAGAATTGCTCCTTGTCTAGCACATCTTCTGTCCCCTCTGCAAGAAGGGCTGAGAGCCTGACGACCGAGAAGCCCTCTGCGAGCTCGGGCCGTGGTTTGTGGCCGCTGTGACTCAGGTGTGTCTCTCTCCCTCTGCTGCTGTCACATCTGCTGCCAGTTCTGGCTGCCAGACACGTTTGGATACTCGGCCCAGCTGCCCCAGCTGATGCGTGGCTGCGGGATCAGGCGGTTCCTCACGCAGAAGCTCAGCTGGAACCTGGTGAACACCTTCCCGGTGAGCTGTGCTTTCCTTCTTGCCAGGGGATGGACTTGCGGTTGCTGGAGTCTGTCTGCAGGGCTCGACCTGGTAGTTCCACAGGTCGAGCCAGTCCTTCAGCTCAGCTGACACAGGCTTTTCTTCCAGAAGCCACCTGTTTATGATGGTAGCAAGGTCTTGCCAGGCTTTAGGGGAGAGGAAGGATGTGGTTAGAGATGCCAGCTGGGCCCCTGGCCTGCAGATTCCTTCTGCTTCCAGATGGAAGGACCTGTGTACAAGTCTAGCAGCCAGCAAGCCCAGCTCTGCTGTCCCCTGCCCCTGTGGCATTCCCTATCCTTGTGCAACTGTCTCCTTGCACTGATCTGTCAGGGCGGCCTGGAGCAAAAAGTGAAGGCCCAGTTTGAATTCTCAAGGGGCTCTGAAGTGCCTGTTCCCTGTGCACTTCCCTGGTGACGAAGGTGCTGGGCTTGGTGTGTTTGACAGGGCTTGCGGGAAAACCTGGGCTTTTGGTGCATGAGGTCTGTGCCGATGTGGTTGAGGTGTGCCCTCCACACACACGTTTGGGTGGGATACGAGTTTGGGAGCCTTGAAACCCTGAGCTAAGGGTGAATTTATCTTTCTGGCACTGGCATGACCAGAGATGTCCTTCTGGGAACGCCTCAGGACAATGGGGCTGTGCTTTAGCATTTTGGCACTGCGTGGTACCGGGGGGCTGTACGAGAGACCATGCTTTCTTTTGCCTCCCCTCCAGCATCACACCTTTTTCTGGGAAGGCATTGATGGTTCCCGAGTCCTGACCCATTTCCCCCCGGGTGACTCCTATGGGATGCACGGGCGAGTGGAGGAGGTGAGTGAGGTCGCCAGACCTACACGTGAAGTGCAGTGCCAGCCCCTTGGGGGCAGACCTGAGGTTCCTAGGAGAGGGCACTGCCTGGGAAGGGAGTGGGATAGCTGGCAGCATTGCTGGACGAACGGTGTTTGGGTGCCTGGCAGTCAATTGCCTGCCTCCGAGATGTGTCCGTGCCTGGTTTTGGCAGTTTGGGCTAGGGAAGAGGGGCAGGTCTGGGCTTTGCACCCTAAAGGCTGACCTGGCTTTCTTGTGTGGAGCTGGGGGAGCTGGGGCTGGGGGCCAGGGCATTGCAGCTGTCCAAAAATCCCGCTAGATGCTGAAAACAGTGAAGAACAACAAGGACAAAGGACGTGTGAACCACAGTGCTCTCCTCTTTGGCTTTGGAGATGGAGGAGGGGGCCCCACGCAGAAGATGCTGGACAGGATGAAGAGAATGAGTGACACGGACGGGCTGCCAAGGTGAGAGGAGAGCTCCCTTCCCTTTTCCTTGCAGGAGTGCTCATTTTGAGCCAGGCCTAGAGTTCAGCAGGGAGCAAGCGGGGCAAGCAGAGGGCTAGGAAGGATTGTCAGGGAGATAAGAGTCTCTCCACCATCAAGAGTTGCAGGAACAGGTACATGGGGTAGCTTTGGACTGCCGGTGAGCCCTCGGGAGAGCTGTGGGGTGAGCGGCCAGTGGAGCAGTGCTGCCTGGCAGCCAGTCCCTGCCTGGGCGGTGTCCAGATCTCCGTGGCAGGCAGCGAGAGCAGCGTGGAGTGGGAGAGGGGTAGGAGGAGGTTGAGGGGAACGCTGAGTGTGGTTGTGTTGGGGTTTCTGACGTTTTGGTTCCTGGGCCATCCCCTTTCTGGTTGGGTGGGTGTTGGTCTCTGCTCCCAGGTAACGGGCGATGGGACGAGGGGAAATGGCCTCAAGTTGTGCCAGGGCAGGTTTAGGGTTTAGTGGTGGGATGGCAGGGTTAGGGTAACAGTTGGGCTTGGTGATCTTAAAGGGCTTTTCCAACCTCAACAATTCTATGATTAGCCGTGTCGCAGGCTTCTCCCCTGGCTCATCGCTGTTTGTCCATCTCTCCCGCAGGGTTCAGTTCTCCACTCCCGACCGACTCTTTTCTGTCCTGGAGAAGGAGTCGTCGCAGCTCTGCACCTGGGTGGGAGAGCTCTTCCTCGAGCTGCACAACGGCACGTACACCACCCAGGCCCAGGTGACTGCGCGCACGGGATGGGGGCGGCCGTCTCTGCCACCCCCGGGCAAGGTGGCCCTTCTCAGTTCTCTTCGCTACTGCTTGGCTCCAGGGTTCGGCCAGTGCCCTTTGGGTCTTCAGCAGTGGGAGCCACCTTGTAGCCAGGACTCTGAAAGGCGGATCTATTATCAGGCTTTCTTCAAGGGGTGAGAAGGAAGCCTGGACACAGCAGGGCCCCCTTAGTCCACAACTGCCACGTCCTCTGCTTTAGCAGATGGTTGCAGAGCTTGGGTGAAGGGTCAGAAGAAGGGGAGGAAGGTGAGAAGAGAGACAGGGGAAGCTATGTCCTGTGCTGGGAGTTTCAGTTTGATCTGTGGTGAAAAATAACTCCCTGGTAATGGCAAACTCCTGACGCCTACAAATATCCGACCTTCCTGCAATGGAGCTGGGCTTTTGCTGCTGGTGTGAGAGATCCGCTCCCAGCTACCAACTTCCTAAGCATCTTCCTTCTCTCCTTGCTTTGACATCAGATAAAGAAGGGGAATCGGGAGTGCGAGCGAATACTCCACGACGTCGAAGTACTCAGCACCTTGGCTCTGGCGTGGGGCGGCGCATTCCAGTATCCTGCCCAGCAGCTGCAGCGGCTCTGGAGGTGAGGAGGCACTGGGGCTGGGGACTTCAGCGTGAAAGCTGGCTGCATTTGGGGTACCGCTCCCCGTCCCCTACAGCTCCTTGTTCCCCCGCCTGAATCTGAGCAGAAATCCTTGCTACCAGTGCACCAAAATCAGCCTGGACCAGTCGGACCGCACTGGTGTGGGCAGTTACTGGGCAGCTTGGTGGGCTGATGGTGGGAGATGCTCGCTTATCTCTCAGTCCCGTTCAGCTGGAGCCAGAAGGGTGGCTGACCACAGCCTTTCTTCATTCGAACTGCCTCTTGGGTGGGTGGGAGCGCAGAGCATCGTTAGGATGTGGGGACCTCTGTGGATTCAGTACTGCAGCGCTGTGTGTACACGGCCCCTTCCATCAACCCATCGGGGCTCCACCTGGAAAGCGTTTTGGTGCTTTGCTTGATTCTGCCGGTGGAAGATAGCTCCAAAGCCTCGCTGCTCTGCTGGCTGGAAGCTTCATTTCCCACCTAAGCTTATTCCTTGCCAGTTTTGACTTGTCTGAACTTGTGCAACAATATATCTGGTAGCCCTGAGGGATAAAAAAAATAGCTCTTACTCCCCATGGCTGTCGTTTACTAAGAGGACACTTGACAAGTCCCAAAATAAAGGGATTTAAAGGATGCTATAGAACAAATCCTTTTCTCTCAAGTGTTTGCTAAACGGGGGGACAAGGAGCAGTTACTAAGTTTGTCCATTTTGCAAACAGGGCTTGCTAAGCCAGAATAAATCCGGAGCTCTCCTGTGCTTCCTCACCTGGTTTCAGTTCTCTGTTTTAGGTTATTGCTGCTCAACCAATTCCATGATGTCTTGCCAGGCAGCTGTATCCAGCTCGTGGTTGAGGATGCCCTGCAAGGCTACGCAGGTGGGCAGAGAGTTTGGCTGGGAGGGCACTGTCTGTTGGAGCATGCTGGGTCCTGCCTGGTGGGGCTGCAGAGGTTTCAATCCTGGACTGCTGGGCGCTGTGGGTCCAGCCTGTGTGGGCACGTGTCTGTAATAGTGCTGATGCAATAGGGAATTTGCAGGGGAGCCAAAAGATGAAAAAAACCATCCTAAGTTATTGACTTAGAATCCTAGAATCGTTTAGGTTGGAAAAGACCTTTAAGATCATCAAGCCCAACCGTTACCCTAACCCTGCCATCCCACCACTAAACCCTGTCCCTAAGCACCTCATCTGCCCGGCTTTCAAATACCTCCAGGAATGGGGACTTGACCCCTTCCCTGGGCAGCCCATTCCAGTGCTTGGCAACCCCTTTGGGGATGAAATTTTTCCTAATGTCTGTCTCTGCTTGCTGCTGGCATGCCAGGATAGACCCCAGCAAAGGCTTGCTCCTGCCTGCCCACAGGCACTTGCAGGAGCTTTACTTTATTACAGCACCATGGTTTTTCAGTTGAGTTCATTGTAGTCTTGTAATAACGAAGTTAAGAATAATTGTAAACTTGAATTACTTACCAATCAATAATAATAATTAATAATCATTAGTAATTGTAGCTTGGAAGTAGCTGAAGCGTGTGTACATTCATGGGAGCACCAGAAACGCTCTCAGATGTGAGAAACTGCCTGGCTGGATCCAGCTCGGGCCTTTTTGTTGCTCAGAGATCCGCGAGGCTGGCACTCGGCTGCAGGAGGAAGCTGTGCAGTCCTTACGCAGGGAACTGCTGGAGCCCGAGGCAGGGAGTGCCGGGAGCACCCTCGTGTTGAACACTTTGCCCTGGGAACGGACTGAGGTGATCGCCAGGACTGGGCCAGCCGGCACAGAGACTTTAGGTATGCCTAACTCAGGGGTAACTCGCGTATCGGAATTTCTTACAGGGGGAGAGACAGCTAACAAAGAAATACTCTGCCTCTCCCTGCCCTGGGGAGGGTTTACTCACTTGTCAAATCACTCCTTGGCATTTTATCCTACTTCAAGTTGTCCCTGAGCTATAGATGAAGAAGAGGAGGGTATGAAAGGAGGTGAGAGCAGCAGGGCTGTGACTTAGTCTGGGGCAGATGTTGGAACAGAACCCCTTTGCTTTCCAGCTCTGGTGACAGTCCCCAGCATGGGCTACGCTGTAGTGAGGGAGCCATTGCTGCCCCCTCAGCCCGTGGCAGTGAGGAAACAGGTAAGCACAACGGTGGTTGTCCTTGGATGGGTGTACCCCCATCAGAGGTTGACTGAGGAGAAATCTAGGGAATCCGGCACGCAGCAAGTCCGCACACTAGGTCTGCAGCTGGAGCACTCAGCTCCCGCAGGCGTGGGTCTGTGAAATCTGTTTCTGTCTGTTCCCCCAAGGAGGATGGCTCCATTGCCATGGAGAACGGGGTGATTGCAGTCTGCCTGGACGCGATGGGGCACCTGACCTCGCTTCGGCTGGTGGACTCCCAGAGGCATGTCTGTCACCCAGTTACTGGACCTGGGCTCCTCAAACCTCTCTCAGGTCACCTTCTTGCTGTGCGTCCTTCTCCGCTGCCAGTTCTTCTTACACTGCTGTTTCTCTGTCCTACTATGTTCCAGAGAGTCAATCCCAGATGGCTGCTATGCCAATCAGTTTGCACTCTTTGATGATGTTCCTTTGTACTGGGATGCCTGGGACGTGATGGATTACCACTTGGAAACCAGGTAGAGGAGCAGCGCATGCAGTACTTGGATTTTGACTTTGCTCTGAGGTTCTTCCCTCCGTGTCAGTCCAAGCTGTAACAAAGCTGTAACAGCATTCCCTCTAGAGAAGTGTGGGAGGCTGGACTGGGATTTGGGAACCAGGATCTACCAGGCTGAGACCAGCTCTGCCTTCATCCCTTTCTCTAGGAAGCCAGTGACAACACTTCTGAAGCCTCTGGAAATCACCCTGGCTGGGGGCCTGCGGGGAAGCGCAAGCTTCTCCCTGCAGATCAGGGAAAGCAGCACCTTGACCCAGGAGATCATCCTGGATGCCACATGCCCCTACCTCCGCTTCCTGACCCAGGTTTGGCCAGCGGCTGCTGTGCGATACAAACATCTGTGCTGTGCAGGGAGGGCCCTGGGGCGCTGAACCTCGTGTCTGAATTACGTCCCCCCTCGGGTTTCCTTCCCTGGAGCTCCCCACTGCCTGTCCTCCTCTGCCTTAGGGGAAGGCAGCCTGAGGGTGGGGATCCTGAGGGACAAGGGTGGAAGAGAGACCCGCCAGTTCATCTGCGTTCAGTCTCTAGCATGGTTTTATTGTGCCTGGTCTGGCCTGGGTGCAAGCTGGCTGCTGTGTTCTGGGGAAGGGTCAGCGCAGCCTCCGCCTGTCAGCCCCCGCAGCGATGTCCTCCTGCTACCGCATTTAGGTTGAGTGGAAGGAGGCTCACAAGTTCCTGAAGGTGGAGTTCCCTCTGCGGGTCCGGAGTACAAACGCCACCTATGAGATCCAGTTTGGACACCTCCAGCGGCCAACGCACTGGAACACGTCCTGGGACTGGGCTCGATTTGAGGTGAGAGGGGGAGGCAGTCTGGTCCCAGGGCTGAGCTGCTCCCCCCATGGCGGGGCTGCTTTTGCTCCCAGGCAGCAGCTCTGTGTGGTGAATACGTCCCTCGGTACCTCCTGCAGGTGTGGGCTCACAAGTGGCTGGATCTCTCCGAGCACGGCTTTGGGGTGGCACTGCTGAACGACTGTAAATACGGGGCATCGGCCCACGGGAACGTCCTCAGCCTCTCACTGTGAGTGGACTCGGGGTGAACATGGAGCTGCAGCCGTCACTTTGCCTTCTGAGGCATCTCTTGGAAGTCAAGGCAATGCCTGGTCCTAAATGATTGCAGTTAATAAGGAAATAGCCTGGTATTAGTCTGAGTGGCTGGTTGCCATCTGAGAACTTTCAGCTGACTTAATTACAATTGACTGAGACAATGTAATTGCTATGAGTTATGCTCATAGATCATTCAGGAGAGATCAGATCTGTATTTTCACCGATCAGATCCATATTTGCACCCAGGAATTTTTCTGTTGCTGGCCAAGACCTACCTCAGGACGGGAGGCTTAAGGAGAGGGAAGGAACAGCAATGTTACGGGTGCATACAAAGCTAAGAGAAACCCCACGTGTTTCAGTTTGACTCTATCAGCCACAAGTTTCATGGGAAAACACCCTTCGAATTTTTTAGCTTCTGGGACTGCCCAGGGTCTTTGCTGTTGCCAGAAAACAGCAGCACATTGGTTTCTACCTCAGGGCCCAGCCTTGAGGTAGCAAGGGGAGGCGGTTGTCTTGTCACGGTGCTCCTCTGGCTCTGCACCGGGTGACAGAGGGTGCTGCCGGGTCACCAGTCTCACCTACCTCGTGTTGCCTTAGGCTGAGAGCTCCCAAGTCCCCCGATGCCACAGCAGATATCGCGTGCCACCAGTTCACCTATGCCGTGATGCCTCACCTGGGTGAGTGACGGGGGGAGCTGGGCCTGGGGGGACATGCGGGGTGGAGGATGCTCCTGTGAGCCTTGGGGTGAGGCTTGGCTAGAGGTTCTTGTGTCGCAGGTTCCTTCCAGGATGCTGGGGTGATCCAGCATGCCTACAACTTGAATTTCCCCCTCCACGTGGTCCCGGCTGGCTCTGCCCTGTGCCTGGCCCAGAGCACCTTTTCTGTCAGCTCACCCGCGGTCGTGCTGGAGACTGTCAAGCAGGCAAGTCCCTGGGGCAGAGCGGGGAGGGCAGGCAGGTTAAGCTGCTGTTATTAAGCATGGCTTGCTCTTTCCCCCACACTGGGTAGCAGGCAGGCTCAGCTGAGTGGAAACTCTGATCCCTCTGGCTTGCGTGTCCTGCTCGGTGAGGACAAGGGGGGTTAGCACCCCTCTCTGCCAGCCCGCGCAGGCGCTTGCACCAGGGATCGCAGTAGTATCCGCATCTGGACATGGGTACTGCGGCCTCAATCATGAGCGCTGCCCGGCAGCAGCTCAGGAACGCACCTGCACACAGGCAGAGCCACTCAGGAGCGATCACTTGGGGTCGGGCTGTACCCCGAGGCATAGGATAGGACGCGCCTGTCTCATCTGTCTTTAAATCCCATCCGCGCTGTCCCCCAAAGGCTGAGGACAGACCCGAAGCCCTGGTGGTTCGGCTGTACGAGGCGCACGGCAGCACGGTTGATGCCTGGCTCCAGACCTCCCTCCCCGTTAAGGAGGCGATGCTGTAAGTCCGTGCTGGAGGGCTAGGAGCGTGTAGGGATGGAGAGTGGTCGCTTCAGCCTCACCCGCTGCTTTCTTCCCCAGCTGCGACCTCCTGGAGCGGCCGGCTGCAGGGGGCCGCCTGCCACTGGAGCAGCGGGGCCTGAGGCTTTCCTTCACGCCCTTCCGCGTGCTCTCCATCCTCCTGGTCTTGAGGCAGTGACGCCAGCAGCCGCCCTTGCTGGTGCCGCAGCAACCCAGATCAACGTGCGAGCTCAAACCGCAGCTTGAGGCTTCCCCGATCCCAAGAGCTGTGCAAGGAGGCAGCGGTTCCAGGAAGGGCAGAGCCTCCCCCTCGCCCCCAACCCAGCCTTCGGAGAGCAGCACTCGAAGAACAATCAGGTTCTTTGAGAAAGGAGGACAGTTGCCCCCTGCTGAACCAGGGAAGGGGGGCTTGAGTGAGTTCCTAGCTAGCTGAAGCATGGGTACGGTTGGAGGACTGGCTGGCCCCGCACAGGCTCTGCTCCAACCCTGGGGGGGTTTGGGGAGCAGCGGCTTTCCCCAGTGGCTCCTCTGTCTTGGCCTTTGTCTTGTCTAGACCCTAGCAGTGAGTGTAAAGACACACTACAGTCGTTACCCTCTCCCTGCGCCTGCCTCTTGCACTGCCCTCGCAGAAGGGGAACACAAGTAAAGCAGAGAATTACATGAAAACAAGCTCCAGCCTGTTTTCTTATTTCCAGATAACCGTGCTGATCTCCCTCCTCCTAGGGGCTCTGTTGTAGCTGCTGCTCTCTTAGTGTCCTCCTCAGCAGGAGCTCACTGCTGGAACTGGGGAGGCAGAGCTTACCTTGATTTTTTTTTGGGGGGGTGTGAGGTGGAGGGGAAGCCTGCTCCAGCCCATCAGGGGAAGAGGCTGGGCACAGGGAGGGTTTATCCTTAGCACAAAAAAAGACATGCACAGTGATTTCTACACAAAATACTTTATTAGTCAGCTAAAAACAGTGATGCAGGCAGCAGCCAGAAAGGGAAGAGGGGAAGGAAGAGGGAATCCACTTTCAGGCAGCGGGAAAGGTCCGAGTCCAGCACAGTGTGCGGTCTGTGGCCCTTATCTCCCTCAAATGCCTGGGGACAACAGGAGGACGTGGGATATATCAGCCCCATCACCAAGCCCAGCTTCTCCTTCCCACGCTGGCAGGATGCAGGGGTAGCAAGCGGGTGTGAGCACAGGTACAGAGTAGCCCCATTTCTCCCCAGCACTAACGCAGGCCCTGGCCAGGCCCTCCCTGAGCTCCTCCTGCAGCTGTAAAAACAACCCTGGGGAGGAGGGCAGCCTGCGGCACTCACACAGCAGGGGCTGTGCCTGCAAGGTGAGAGGGAAACAAGAAGTCAGAGGGCAAGGAGGTGCCTGATTCTGCCCTGCGAAGCCCCACTGTCTCCTGCCCTTTGGCACCCCCCAGTCCCCCTGGCACAAGGGAGCACTCCCACAGCCCCTGCCTGTGAATTTGAAAGCCGCAGGGACTGCCAACCTCACCTCTGCTCCTGCGTGTAGACATCCGATGGCTTCTTTTGGCTTTGACCGGCGCCTCAGGCTCAGACAAGGCTGGAGCAGAGGTAGCTTTCCTTCTACCACGAGCACGTCCCTTCCTCGGCCCATCAGCCAATTCCTCCTCCTCCTGGGCCGACTTTGACTTCAGGGATTTTGCTGTGGCCCTGGGGCGCCGTTTTGAGGCACGTGTGGTGACCTGGGTGGACATCAGAGCCTGAGCTTAGCACACTTCGACCTCCAGCTGATGAGAAACTCCAGGTAGGAGCCCTGCCGTGAATTCAGGAGCAGCCCGAGCAAGACATGGGGAACAGGACAGCCTCTAGACCCAGCAGAAGCCACAACCACAAAGCTTCTTACCTCAGGGGTCAGAGCCTTGGGATCTGCCTTCAGCTGAGTGCGCTTCTTGCGGGACGTCTGCCCTGTGTGAGGAGACATGCCCAGGTTAGGTGGGGTGAGGAGATGGGGCAGAGAGTGCACAGAAAGGCACAGTCACCTTTCAGGGACGCTGTCCTGGGTGACGTGAGCAGAGCTGAGCCGGCTGAGGTGGGGAATTGGCAGGAAGGGCTCCAGGGGGCTCCGCTCCCCTCCCACCAGATTCCCTCCCCTGCCAAAACATTGCTCAGTTCCAGCTTGCAGCCCCAGGCAGAGCACACCCTCCTGCTCCCAGCCTGGCAGGTGAGGAAGGGGATGTGGGTGCTGGCCTGGAAAAGCACCCTGCAGGTGCAAAGGCTGTGCCCAGGTAGGCAGGTGTGCTGGTCGGAAGCCTGGGGCACAGCAGGCTCTGTCCCCCAGGGCCACAGCTGTCACGGGCCTGTCAGTGCCGAGGAGCTTTGCTCCTGCCTTTGCCCCCGGCCTTCCCAGGCTCCAGCCCTCCCGAAGCAAGAGCAGGTCCCACGGGGAGGAGAGAGGACACTCACCTTTGGGAGCCATGGGGCCAGGCTCTCCCTGCAAGGAAGGTGACAGAGCGTTGACTGTGACACAGTCATTCTGCAGGTAGTGGCAGCAGAATCTGTGCCCCTTCTCCACCCCACAGTCAAGACAGCAATAGGGAAACAGCCATGTTTCCCCAGGAAGCCAGGGGAGTCAGACTTGCTCTGCCTGCCCTGCACCTTGGGGACTCTCCTGTCAGCCCCTGCTCCTCCTTCAAGGCCACGCCACGCCGTCTCACCCAGACACGGGGCACAGGAGGGAGGAACAGGGCTGCCAGGCCACCCGAGCCCCCCGTTCCCGCAATCAGCCCCTCTGCTCCAAGCCTGCCTGCCATCCGTTGGCCAGCTGGCCACTGCATGGAGGGTCCTTATTGCTTCCACGTCTAGTGGTCAAAGCAGTTGTTTGGAGAGGGAGACCCCCAG
This sequence comes from Butorides virescens, assembly GCA_017310255.1. NCBI lineage: Eukaryota > Metazoa > Chordata > Aves > Pelecaniformes > Ardeidae > Butorides > Butorides virescens. The sequence goes on along the minus strand of JADKXX010001475.1, from coordinate 9,920 downwards.
CCATGTAGCGTAAAGCTGGGGTGGTTTCAGGAAGCAGAAAATGGGCTGGTGTCCCCTTGGAGGAGTGGGAGAGGGGCACCCAGCCCCAGGCAGTGACCCCAGACTCCTACCTGGAACCATATGGTCCTGCCGTTGCGGTCACGCAGGGAGTTCATGCCAGGCACTAAGTAACACTGCAGCCAGTTCTTGAAAGCAGCGTAGTTATCCGAGTGGTCTGGGTCAAGGAGGTTTTTCTCTGGGAAAGGAGAGAGGGAAAGGACAGAAGTAGAGTGGAAGTGGTGACCATGGTGCTCGGGTGCCCTCCCAAGCCTGCCAGCCCCAGCTGTCCCTGTTCCCCAGCTCCCTGTTCTGTCGCCTCACCCGTCGCGATGACCTCCATGGGCACAGTGTGGCACAGCTCCAGGAGATCTGGGTTCTCCCGCATCAGCTTCAGCTTCTTGCTCAGTGTCAGGGAAGGATTCTGCAGGGGTGGAGAAGGGGAGGGACATCACTTGCCAGCTGCCCCAGCCCCCTCATCAGGGTCCCTCTTCCCCAACACCAGTCAAATTCCCCATCTCCTTTTGCCCTCCTGAGGATGAAGCTGCCACACTTCCCACCACGTGCAGGCTTTGAACTGCACATTAGTGCATTCCCCACAGCTACAAAGACATGAAAGAGGGCTAGCACACAGGAAAACCAGCAGTTTGTAAAAAAAAAAAAAAACAAAACCAAAACAGCCCTTAAGTCATATGTTTTGTTTTCAGCCTCCTTTAGAATAGCCACCTCCTCTCCCCTGAGGCCATGAGCTGGGCTGTGGGCTCTACTGCAGCCTTCCCCAGAGATTTTAAGCTTGCAAAGTGTTTGTTTCCCTCGCCCCTTCCTCTTCACCCACCCCAAATATACCCAGAGACTTCCTGATGGCAGAAGCCAGGCGCTACTGGGCACCAGCACAGCACGCAGGCGTGTGCTGGGGATCCTGTCACAGCTCGTCAGCCTGGCCACGTGTGAACGAACGCCGCAGGCGTGAGGTTACAGAACTGCTGTGCCCCATTTGCCGCTCCGTTGGAGGGGCAGACGTGCTCAGAGATGGGTGTTCATGGCAAAGGACAGTAATGCGATTGAGGAGAAAGATCCCATGCGGCAAGCATTACAGTTGTGAAGGGAAAATGCCTGCTGTCAGGTTGGGAAAGGCTCTGAGCAGCAAACACCTCCCAACAGTGGTGCGAGCAGAGGCTGTGGCAAGCTCTGCAAGGGCCTTGTGACAATGTTCTGCCCCACCAGAGCAAGGAACCAAACAGGAACTGAAACTGGCCCCAAACCCTAGACTGGAACAAGCCCGAAACAGCAGACCTGAACCTGAGCTTTGTGCCCAGGTAAGCCTGAAGCAGAGTGAGAACAAGGCAGACAGCTGAGCCCGGACTAGGGGCTGGAAGCAAACTGAACCACCTCCACCACTGCGGAGCCCAAACCCGAATCAGGAACGTTTCTCAGCTCAGTCCAGCTCCCTGCTCGGGAGGCGAGAAGCTCCTGGGACTCCAGGGTGCTGCTGAGATGTCCTGCAGGGCCACAGGCAAACAAATCCCTGGTGTGGTGTCTGCCTGGCAACCTGCCCCTTGCTGAGCCTGCAAAAGCACCAGGTATTCCCCACCTTCTTCCTCCTCGCCTGCTCCTGATTCTTCAGGGCCTCCAGCACGGTCCGAGCCTTTTCAAAGGGAGGGATCTTCAACCTGAGAGAGCCCGTCTGTTACATACAAGCCTGAACTCTCGGTTCTGGCACTTGCCTTTGTCTACCAGGCAAGCAGGCCCCACCAGCTTTGCCAAGGAGCTGTCAAGCTCTGGCAAACTCCTGGAGCCCAAACCTCCCCAGCAGATTAGCGGGTGCTCACCCCACCTTACCTATACAGGATCTCAGCGCGGAGGTAATTCCCAATTCCATTGAAAAACTTCTGGTTTAAGAGGGCCTCGCAGATGGGTTTGTCAAAAGCCTTGTCATCCAGGTTCTTCAGCACGTTCTCCCTGCAGCAGAGCATGGGGCATGGGGCAGGTCCAGCCGTGCAGTGAAAGCAGCCAAAATAAAGTTGGGGGGGGGGGGGGGGAGGCTTCCCTCGGGCCAGGCGTTAGGTAGCAGGGTGGTGGGATGCTCACCTGAAGGCTTGGTACTCGGAGAGGACGCAGGGCCCGCGGCCCAGCTGCCAGGCGTCACCCAGCCGCCATGAGCCGAAGCGGCGGGCGTCGACGAAGCAGAGGGCGCGCGGGGGGCTCTCGCGGGTGAGGAAGCGGAGGTGGGCATGGCGGGGGAGCTGGGCGGCGGGGCACAGCCGGAACGACCCCGACATGCCGAAGCGAAAGACGAGGTCCTGGGGGGCGGCGGCGGGGCCCAGCGGAGCCAGCGTCAGCCGCAGCTCCTTGCCCCGGGAGGCGGCCGAGATGCTGTAGGCCTCGCTGGAGAAGGGCACCTCCGGGCCCCTGCCCACCGCCGAGCGCTCCACGCCGCCCGAGAACACCACCCCGCCGCACGACTCGTTGATGTAGCGCCCGGCCAGGTGCAACTCCGGGCACTCGGGCATCGCGGCGGCCGCTACAGGACCGGACAGCCCGGCCCGCTCCGCCGCCCCGCGGGGCCGCCCGCCCCTGTTGCCGGGAGACACGCCCAGGCCCCGCCCCGCCCGCCTCCCATTGGCTGCGCGGCGAGAGGAGCACGCTGGGAGTTGTAGTCCCGCCGCGTCGCCAAGGCAACGGCGCCGCCCGCCCCGCAGGGCCCCCGCCGCCCCCGGGAGAAACAGGCGGGACACGGCTCGGCCTTGGCACCGCTGCCTTTATTGGAGCGCCCCCCGCGGACAGCCTCGCCGAGGGCGGCCTGCCCGCACCCCGGCAGCCTCGCTTGGCAGGAGGGCAGGGAAAGCTGCCCCCCGCTGCCCCCTCTCCCCATTCGGGCACGCCGCGTCCTGTCCCGCGATGCCGCGCACCATCGGGCCTTCTCCCGGCCCCTCAGAGAAGGGCGTTCATCAGGGCCTGCGCCTGCTTCAGCTCTGAGGAGAGAGGGAGGAGGCGGCAGGGGAACATCCCCCCTGCCGGGACCGGGGTCCCTGCTGCCACCCCCTCCTCCGGCCTCACCTGCCAGCAGCACCCGGAGCTTGTCGGCCGAGAGGGCCACGGGGACGGCCGCCGTCCCCCCGCGCTCCCCGTCCCGCAGGTTGAAGGTCAGGTGCACCAGGGGCTCGTTGACCTCCTGCAGCTCGCTGGAGCTGAGGGTGTAGTCCACCCGCCAGCGCACCGAGCCCAGCTGGATCACTGGGGGGGGGGCCGGCAGCATCAGCACCCAGGGGCAAGGTCACCCACCCCGGCCTTCCCCGCCCCGTACTCACGCCTCAGGCTGCAGGCCCTCAGGCTCTCCTGGAGGGAGCTCTGCTTCTCCTCGTATGACCGGCACAACCCGCTAGCATGCTCTGCTCCCGAGGAAGAGACAAGACAAATGAAGCGGCCCCTTGCACCGGCTCCGCTGCGGCCGAACCCCGGTAAAGCGCCCGGAGGAGCCCCCCCCGAGGGTCGCGCCCACCTTTGGGCAGCCCCAGCTGCTGCAGCTCGCTCGACAGGGACTCGCCATCCACGTTGTGCTTGGCAGCGCTGGAGAGGATGAAGCCGAGGACAGCGATGGTGGCCTTCACGTCCCCCGACTCTGCGGGCAGGACGAAGGGGTCAAGCCCCGCCACCTGGGGAAGGCGTCCCCTGCCAGGTCACTGCCCGTCCCTGCAGCACCCTGGTCGGGGCCGGGACGGCGATGCTCACCTAATTTAGCATCCGAGGTCAGCTTCAGGATCTTCTCATACTGTGGGAGAGCAGAGCGGTCGGGTGAGCACCGGGTACCCTACCGCCGTGCAACGTTAACGCTCGTAATTCTTACCCTAGCATTAACACTACTAATTTTTAACATCTGCGTTACTGCTACGAGTACCGGCTGGAGGCATTCCTGCTCCCGAGGCTGGCGTGACACACAGGCAAGCCGGGGATATTGCTAATGACGCAATTACGGCGTCGCCACGGAGTGTGTGGGCGGTCCCACTCACCTCGATGGCCTCCCCCAGCAGGTCCCGCAGCACCTGGGCGCAGATCAGCTTCAGCTTCACCGAGGACTGCGGGGGGAGAAGGAGGGTGAGCACCGCGCCCGGGGGGGCAGGGGGACGCGGGGGGGGGGGGGGGCGGGAGAAAGAAGGGGCCGGGCCGGGGCTCCGGGAACTGCCTGGCTGCCCCAGACGCTGGGCTTCGGGGCCGCAGCCCCTGTCCCTGCCCCTGCCTCCCGAGCACGGAGCCGGGGCCCCGCGGGGCGGCGCAGCGCAGTGAGGAGCCGGGAGCTGGGAAACGCCTCGAGCCCGGGTGAGGGGCACCGGGGAGCCGAGCGGGGCCGGGGAGCGGAGCGGGGCCGCGGGGGGGTCCCGGGCCGGGCCCGGCTGCAGCGGGGCCGGGCGGGCCGGAGGCCGGCGGGGGGTGGCTGCGGGCTCGGCGGGGGCTACCCGGACCGACCCCCGCAGGGAGCTGCGCCCCGGGCCGGGACACCCCTTCCCGGGGGCGGCTGCCGGGCGCGGGCCGGGCCCTGAGGGGGAGCCCCGGGACCGGGGGCTTCGGGGGGGGGGGAGCTCGGCCGCGCCGACGGAGGCTGGGGCAGCCCGGGGGAGCCGGGCGGGGAGAGGCGCCCGGCGGGGCCGGACCCCTGGGCAGAGGCCGGGCTCCCCGCCCGCGGGAGAACGAGGCGACCCGGGGCTCCTGCCCGCGCCCGGCTCCCGGCTGGGGACGGCCCGGCCCGGCCCCGGGCCGCTGCCCGGCGGGGCTGGCCCTGCAGCCCGAGGGCACCTCGGTGCGGCCCCGGCTCCCGCAGGCTGCACGGCAGCTCCCGGCGAGCCCAGCCCGGGATGGGGGCTCCAGCTCGGCAGCAGCCCCGGCCCCGGCGCTTCAGGCCAGAGCCAGGGGGTTGGGCTCAGCTTTTATTTATCCCTGCGCTCTCTGTTCCAGCTCCAGCCCCGCCGGCAGTGCCTCAGCTCCGGCTCCAGCCCTGGGCATCTCCACTGCAGAGGCTGGACCCTCCGGGTAAGAGCTGCTCTGGCTGCTCCAGCTGAAGGACGCTCTGGCTCCCGGGTGCCCCAGCCTGGACCAGCCCCAGCCCCACAGTTGGGATTTCTGCCCCTGCCCCATGATCTTTATTCCAGCCCCAGTCCTGCAATGTTTATTTCTGCTCCTACTGCACTCTCACACATTTTATTTCAGCAAAACCTCCAGCCCTACCGTTTTTATTTCAGCCCCAGGATCATTATTTCAGCTCCAGTTCCAGCCCTGAGGTTTTTATTTCAGCTCTGGCCCTGCCTCCTGCCAGCCCCAGGATCTTTATTTCAGCTCAACCTCCAGCTCTGAGGTTTTTGTTTCAGTTTCAAACCTACAGCCTTTATTTCAGCTCCAGCCCTGAAGGATTTATTTCAGCTTTAGTCCTTGGATCTTCATTTCGTCTCCAGCCCTATGGTTTTTATTTTAGCTCCTGCCCTGTCATGTTTCAGCTCCAGCCCTGCCTCCTGTCAGCCCCAGGATCTTTATTGCAGCTCCAGCCCTACACCATTTATTCCAGTTCCAGCTCTGCCTCCTGTCAGCCCCAGCTCCAGGATTGTTTCAGTTCCAGCCCTACAGTTTTTATTTCAGCTCTGTGCTGCCTCTGCTCCAGCCCCACCTCATCCCCCGCCTCAGGGTGGAAGCTGCTCCTGGGTCCCAGGGCCACGCTGAGGCTGTTGACAAAATCACAGCTCTGCCGCTGACCTCGTGGCCATGGGAGCTGCTCCTCCTCTCCCTCTCACCACAATAAAGCCTGGGCCCATGGCCCCTTTCACCCAGAGACCATCTCAGATGTTGAGTTGGGCCTGGTGCAGGCCAGCATCCCGGGCTTTTGGGGCAAACGTGACTGGACCCCCACCTCTGGTGAGGGTCCCATGGCCCTGCTCCCCACCCACCCACAGCAGCTCCCACCCACCCACAGTCCTCCCCCAAGCCAGCCTGTGGGGGCTGGGCACAGCCCTGCAGCCTCTGGTTCCCAGTCCCAAAGGCTGGCACCAGGCCAGGGCTTGAGCCCCAAAAGGAGCCCCCAGACCCCAAACGCAGTACTTAAGCTTTATTTTGAACCAGGTTTTGTATCCACAAGCACTCAGGCTTTATTTTGAACCAGGCTTTGTATCCACAAGCACTCAGGCTTCATTTTCAACCGGGTTTTGCAGCCCCAAATCTGCCCCGGGCTCCTGCCCAGGCTCGGAGCTGCAGCTCCCGCAGCCCCCCTCGGCTGCTGCAACCGGCCCCGAAGCACTGGGCAGCCCCGCTTTCCCCGGCACTCCCGGCTCCATCGGCCCCTCCGGCGCTCCCGCTGCCCCCAGCCCGGCCCCCACTGCAGCCCTCACAGGCAGCAGGGCCCGCCTCCCGCCAGCGCAGCCCGGCCGCGCCCCGACCCCCGCCCCACCCGGCTCCCGCCGCGGTTCCGGCCCCACTCAGGAACTCCCCGACCTCGGACACCGGCCGTTACCCTTCACTGCCCCCACCCGGGCCCTGCTCCCCTGCCGGGCTCCAACCGGCGCCCGCAGCCCCGCCCCAGCACCCCGCCCGCCAGAGCCTGCCCCCCGAGCCACCTCCCGCCCGGGGGGACCGGCCCTGTCACTCCCGCCCCAAGGCCAAGCCGCGGGCCCGCCCGCGCGAACAGAAGCCCTGGGCTGGCCCGCGCCGCCTGCCCGCCCCCGGCCCCGCTCACCGGCGCACCTCGGCCCGCGGAGCGGCAGCACCGCCCGCCCCTCACCGCCCCGCTCGGCCAACCCCGCACACGCGCTCTAAGGCTTCCTGCCCCGCCCAGCCAATCCCGACCCGAGACAGCGCTCGGCCCCGCCAATCCCAGCCCGCCCATTCCCGCCCCGCCCGTTTCCCTCCTGCCGAATCCCGGCCCGGCCCGGCCCGGCCCTTCAACCCGGCCCCGCCCCCTCCCGGCTCCGCTCCACCCAATCGCGGCCCGGCCCTTCAATCCGGCCCCACCGCCTCCAAGCTCCGCTCTGCCCAATCGCGGTCCGGCCCTTCCACCCGGCCCCGCTCCCGCCCGGCTCCACTCCGCCCAATCGCAACCCGCCCCTTCAATCCGCTCCCACAGCCTCCGAGATCGGCTCCGCGCCAATCGCGGCCCGCCCCTTCAATCAGGCCCCGCCCCCTTCTGGCTCCGCTCCGCCCAATCGCAACCCGCCCCTTCAATCCGGCTCTGCTCCTGCATTTCGTTCAAACCACCAGAGCAGGAAACACCGGAAACACCGGAGCTCCCAGCGACGCCGGACCCGCCCGGGCCTCCGGCCGGTCCGCGCTTCCCGTAGCCTCCAGGGAACCGAGGCGGGATCAGGAGCAACGGGCCGGGGAGCCGGGGAGGGGCGGGGCCGGATTGAAGGGGCGGGCCGCGATTGGGCGGAGCGGAGCCGGGAGGAGGCGGGACCGAATGGAAGAGCGGGGCGGGGATTCGGCAGGAGGGAAACGGGCGGGGCGGGAACGGGCGGGCTGGGATTGGCTGGGTGGGGTGGGCGGGGCGGGGGAGCGGCTATAAGAGGGCGTGCGCGGGGGTGGCGGCGGCAGTGGTGGTGTTGCTGCTTTTCTGCAGGCTGAGGGGCGCCGGTGAGCCGGGCAGCGCGGGCGGGAGCCTCTGTTCGTGCGGGAGGGCCCGCGTTATGGCTGCGAATGGGAGTAAGCAGTCGACAGCGCCCGTTCCCGTGGGTGGGCGGTGCCTCCAAGGAAGGCGGGGGTGGGGCCGCGGGCGCCGGGGCGGGGCCCGGTCCGGGAGGGGAGGGGAGGGGAGCGGGGCGGGGCGGGGGTAGCGAAGGGTAACGGCCGGTGCCCGAGGTTGGGGGGTTCCCGAGCGGGGCCGGAGCCGCGGCGGGAGCCGGGGGGGGGCGGGGCGGGGGTCGGGGCGCGGCCGGGCTGCGCTGGCGGGAGGCGGGCCCTGCTGCCTGTGAGGGCTGCGGCGGGGCCGGGCCGGGGGCAGCGGGAGCACCGGAGGGGCCGATGGAGCCGGGAGCGCCGGGGAAAGCGGGGCTGCCCAGTGCCTCGGGGCCGGTTGCAGCAGCCGAGGGGTTCCAGCCGAGGAGGGCTGCGGGAGCTGCAGCTCCGAGCCTGGGCAGGAGCCCGGGGCAGATTTGGGGCTGCAAAACCCGGTTGAAAATGAAGCCTGAGTGCTTGTGGATACAAAGCCTGGTTCAAAATAAAGCCTGAGTGCTGCGTTTGGGGGCTGGGGACTCGTTTCTGGGGCTTAGCCCCTGTCCTATTGCCACCCTCTATGACTGAGGAACCAAAAACTGTGGAGCTGTGTCCAGCCCCTAAATGCCAGCTCTGGGGGAACTGTGGGAGGGGTCGGGGGGGTAGGGCCATAGGACCCTCGAGATGGGGGTCCAGTCACGTTTGCCCCCAAAGCCCAGGACTGCAGCCTCTACCAGGCTGGACTCAAGGTCTGAGATAGTCTCTGGGCAGAAGGGGCCGGGGCCCAGGCGTTACTGGGGGGAGAGGGAGAGGAGGGGCAGCTCCGACGGCCGTGGGGGCAAGGCCAGGGACTGAGCTGTGATGTTCTCAACAGCCCAAGCGCGGCCCTGAGACGCAGGAGCAGCTTCCAACCCGAGGCAGGGAATGATACAGGGCTGGAGCTGGGGCAGCACAGAGCTGAAAAATAAAAACCAGAAGGCAGAGAGCTGAAGCGATGCAGAGACGGAGCTGAAAGAAAATCCTTAGAGCCGGAGCTTGAGCTGAAATAAAGATCCTGGGGCTGAAACACCATAGGGCTAAGAGCTGAAATCACAACTGTAGGGCCGAGAGCTGAAATCACAACCCTAGGGCTGGGGGTTGAGCTGAAATAAAGATGCTGGGGCTGGGGCTGACAAGATGACCCGAGGACTAATGCTGAAATAACTCCTTCAGGGCTGGAGCTGAAATAAATGCTGTAGGTTGAGGTCTGAAATAAAAACTTGAGGGCTAGGGCTAAAATGTGTGAGTATGGAGTTGGAGCAGGAATAATAAACATTGCAGGGCTGGAGCTGAAACACAGATCACGGACCCTGGGGCTGAAATGAAGATCATGGGGCAGGGGCAGAAATCCCAACTGCAGGGCTGGGGCTGGCCCGGGCCGGGGCGTCCGTCAGCGGGAGCCACCAGCAGCCGGAGCAGCCCTTACCCGGAGGGTCCAGCCTCTGCAGTGGAGATGCCCAGGGCTGGAGCCGGAGCTGAGGCACCGCCGGCGGGGCTGGAGCTGGAACAGAGAGCGCAGGGATAAATAAAAGCTGAGCCCAACCCCCTGGCTCTGGCCTGAAGCGCCGGGGCCGGGGCTGCTGCCGAGCTGGAGCCCCCATCCCGGGCTGGGCCCGCCGGGAGCTGCCGTGCAGCCTGCGGGAGCCGGGGCCGCACCGAGGTGCCCTCGGGCTGCAGGGCCAGCCCCGCCGGGCAGCGGCCCGGGGCCGGGCCGGGCCGTCCCGTCCCCAGCCGGGAGCCGGGCGCGGGCAGGAGCCCCGGGTCGCCTCGTTCTCTCGCGGGCGGGGAGCCCGGCCTCTGCCCAGGGGTCCGGCCCCGCCGGGCGCCTCTCCCCGCCCGGCTCCCCCGGGCTGCCCCAGCCTCCGTCGGCGCGGCCCGCTGCAGCCGGGCCCGGCCCGGGGCCCTTCCCCGCCGTGCGGTCCTTAAATGGGCGGGGAAGGGGCGGGGCGAGGGGAAGGGGCGGGGCGAGGGGAAGGGGCGGGGCGAGAAGCCCCCTCCCGCGGGGCGCTGCCCCCACCCGCCCCAGCGCCCCCAGTGCTGGGAGAGTCCCGCGCTGGGTGTCCCTCCCTGCCCCCAGTTTGAGCGTCCCCCGCCCCTGCGCTCCCCGTGCCTGCCGGGCCGGGCCGGGCCCAGGCTGGTAGCAGCTTGGGGGGGGGGGGGGGGGG
>JADKXX010001474.1:0-12208 GCA_017310255.1 Butorides virescens | reverse complement strand
CCCCCCCCTCCCCCCCCGTGAGAGCTCGGTCCCTGCTGAGAGCAAGCAGGCAGCACCCCGCAGCGCGAGCCGGCCTCCCCCGCTGGTCCCCAGCGTTTAGGGGACACGGCAGCTGCTGCACCGCTGTTGCCAGCCCCCGCCGAGCGGAGGAGAAGGGCTCTGCGGCTGCAGGGGAGCCGATGGAGGCGCCCTGCCCTCGTGTCCCCTCAGCATCTTGCCCCGAGGAGGGGGAGAACCGTGTACAAACTCGATGCCGACCTTCGGGGCTGGGGGGGCGGAGGAGGAGGAGAAGAGGGCGGAGGGGGCAGGGGAAGGAGCCCAGCGCCCAGGCACGGCGAGCGAGGTGACCCACGGCGGCGGCGTTCGAGGCACCGGCACTCGGCCGAGCCCAGCGGGTCTCGGCACCCGGCGTGGGGCCGGGGCAGGGGGGGCGCTGCTGCTGGGGCCCTGGGGACACCATGGGGTTCAGGGCCATGGGCAGGGACCCCGCAGCTGCCGCAGACCTGGCAGAATGAGGATGACCACCCCAGCCACCTCCCACCGCCAAACAGCCCCCCTGTGTCATTTCTAGATGGGGCAGGGTATATATTTTTTTTTTTTCTTCCCTGCCCTGTTTTGCTTCGTTACGGTCTGTGTTTTCCAGGCTGCCTCACACTTGCTCAGCCCGTTTGTTGGGATTCCCCCTTTTTTGGTGCGCTCGCTTTCCTGGCGGCAGGTTGGGTGGTTCCTGCCCGCACCTTCGGGTAAGCGTCACTTCTAGAAAACTGGCATTTAAAAAGATTTCTATAGAAACCTTTTTTTCCTCCGAAGTGCAGCAGAACTGGTCTGGTCAGGCTTTGGGTTACGCTTATTACTCTTTGCTCGCGTGCTGGGGAGGTGGGTGACATCCAAGAGGAGGTGAGTCAATTCTGAAGAAGTTCTCAGCCTTTGATTTGCAAAGCCAACCCTACAGAGTTGAGTTGCCGAGCAGCTGCAGCAGCGGCTCTTTTGTGCCTTTGGGCACCTGAGCTCTGACTTTCTCGAGGTTTGGAGACAGAGCAGGTTTTTCCCCCAAGGAACTCGCTGCCTGTGGGTCATTTCCAGGCAGGAGGTGAGGAGCACGCTGTGGGTTCCTCATCTTGCAGAGCACAGGCAAGGGCTGGTTTTAACCCCTCGGAAAGGAGCGGGGGAGCTCAGCACAGCCCTGCTGGCAGCATTCAGCCTCCCTGCTCCCATGGGACCAGCATTCACAGGGGGCAAGTGGTGAGAGGCACCCCAAAGGCAGGATGGGGTCAGCCCTGCCCCTCACCTAGGCTGCAGCAAGGTTCTTCCCCACCATGGGACTGGCCAACCTTTGATTATAAATTAAAATAAAGAAACTGAAATTCCTTTTTGAAGTGAGCATCTTTATGCACAGCCCGCCTTCTGCCTCAGCACAGAGCCCAGCCCCACAGGCTGGGGAAAAGCATGCAGCCAGAATGGAAAAACCCCCAAGCCTTTGGTGGGGAACCCCAAAACACAGTCCCCATCACAGGGTGCTTTGCCAAGTGGGGGGGAAAAGGAAGCACCCAGTGCAGAGGGGAAGGGCTGCTTTACCCAGGGAGCAGCCCAAGGCTTGATTCCCCCAGCCCAAAGAGGGATGCAGCGCCCTGGCCTTTTGACTCCCTAGCAGAGCTGGAGAAGACCAAGCTCAGCTTAGCACTGCCCATTAGCCCAGCAGCACACAGCTTGGGCTGCTCAAAGCCAGGACTGGCTAGGAGGAGCTTACAGCTCTTAAGCAAGCCAGGGTGTAAAGCATAAGCCACAAATCACCTGACAGCCACCCCTTACAGCTCCTACCCCTACCTGCCCCAGGGCAGGAAGGCTCACCCCCACCCCTACAGCAACCACCAAGTTGGGTTTGACATTCTATAAACAGTTTATTAAAGTTCAACATACAAAGTCACTCCTTCATCCACCCTGCCCCCATCCCTCTCAAGGAGCATTTGGCAGCTGCAGGCTGCTGGGCAGGGATGGCTTCTCAGCATCTCTTCCCACCCCCAGCCCCATCAGCTGCATCTTCCCTCATCAGGCAGAGTCATTTTGCCAGTGTGCATGAGCATCCTCTGTGCCCTGCAAGGGAGAAGAGAAGTCACTGTGCCCACCTCCAGCAAGGCTGGGGGGAGGTCTCCTTCCCCACACCCCCCCAAGGGTGGGGTCTCCAACTCCTGGCATTGCCCAGGACCATCACCAGGTACCCCAGGCACCTGTGACCTGCAGAAACACCAGCTGTGCTCCAAGGCTCCAGCTCCAAGGCACAGAAACTAATTCCAGGGACCATAAAGGCCACTTGCCTGTTCAGAGGATGCCCAGAACCCTTGGTTTTCCATTTCCAGAGTCTGGGTCCCTGCTTCAGGGTCTCTTCTGTCCCAGAGGACCATCATGTCCCACCAGCCGAGTCTCCTGGTTCTCAGACACTGGAGAGGAGAGCATGGAGGCTGCAGGCATGCCTGGCCCCATGCTGGTCCCACTGCTCCATGCTCCCCTGGCACAGGGGCTGGGGCTTTGCCCCAGCAGACAGACAGACACAGCCCTTACCACCAGCAGGACAACAGGACCAGTAACGATGCAGAGGCCGCACACAACCATGATGGCCACACCATACTTGGGAAAGCTGGGTTCAGGTGGGGGGGGCTCCAGGGTGTCCTCTGGGGCAGAGCACAGCAGTCAGCACAGCCTGCAGGAGACAAGGGCTCCACCCCACGAGACTGCATCCCCCCACTCTCCTTTGGGGCACAGGAGCAATATATAGGATGCCAAGAACATCTATTCAACAGCTTCCACTCCCTCTCCAGACATCCCTCACCTCCTGTCCTACACCAGCCTGCAGCAGACAGGTCTCTGTCTACATCTCCCCCAGGTTGTACAGGGGGCTAGGGCATGGCTGTTACAGAATTGTACTTGCAGATAACCCATTACAAGCTGGTCACCTCACCAGCCAAGGCATCTCAGTCTCCCTTTGCATAGTTGTCTGGGGATCTACTCTGCTCAGACTGCAGGCACAGAACCACAAGCTGGTGAAGCTTGCTACACCCATACCCCAAAGCTTACCTCCCACAGCAAGAGAGTAGGGGTCCACCTGGAACTCTGAACCAGCCAAAGCCTTGTTTGGCCCAACTGAGAGCACAAGTGCCTCCAAAACTTCCAGGCTGGTTGGAGCAGGGTGCTGGAAGACCATGTCCCCATGGCAGATCAAGGAGCCAGGCCTGCAGACAGGGTTGGAAGAGCTCCATGAGCCCACAGGCATATGCTGGGCTGTGGCCAACATGGGCACAGCCAGTTCCCAGCTGGTTTTTCTCTGAGGGGCCCCAGGAGGGCATCTCTGCACTCAGAGAGGCATGGGCTTTGCATCTGCTCTTTGGGATGGAAGGGGCATCCCTGGGAGTCTGGCAAGTCACTCCTGGGACAATGCGTAAATGCTTGACCTCAGCTGCCTGCTGCAAACCCTTCTGTGGCTGAGGCCATACACCCGACAGCCATGATCTCTTGGTTGATATCTCTAGGGAGACCTCCCTGGCTCTGTACCCCCCTGCCCCAGCAGCCCCTCTGCTCCCACTCACAGGAATCCTCTTATCACCACTTGCAGGAAGCTCTTGTGGTCCTTCAGGGCTCTTGCCACCTGGAAGAGAAGTTTTGCTCAGCTCCCCACCAGCCTTCAGGGTGTTTCCCCTAGCCAGACCACTGCTTCCACAGCCATGGTGGAGCTGGGACAGCCACTACAGCAGGGACACAGGACAGCTGCGGTCCTGCAGCACCTCCAGGTCCCTGGCTGCATTGTGGTGGCCTGAACCACCAAAGGTTCATCAGCAGACAGAAAACATCCTGCCACAAAAGCCTCAGTAGCTGCCTTCAGCAGCTATCAGCCATGGCACTGGAGTTGAGGCTCTGGTTTGGACAACCCCAAAGCAGTCCCTTTTCCTCCAGTGGTCCTCAGCACCTTGGGAGGACCCTGGCCCTCCACACCAGCCATGCCTACCGTATCACCAAGGTCTCTGATGAGCTCCTGGTACTCTACAGCAAGGGGATCCAGGAGGTCCTCGCTGAAACGTCTGTTGGTGATGAGGAAGGAGAGCGGGTAAACCTGCAGGTGAAGCCTGGCTCCTGAAGAGGCAAGACACAAGTGCCAGGTGAGCAGAGCCTGCCAGTGAGCCCTATCACACACAGGGACTGGACTTACCCTCTACTGAGAGGGAGGTCAGGTCCACTGAGCAGGTTGTGAGAGCTGTCAAGGTTTGCAGAATCTCTGCAACATCAGCATGGACAATCGTGTCAAGGTAGAGGTCTCCAGTGATCTCCAGGTCCCCAGTGAGGTTCCTAAGGGGAGAGAAGGGCTCTAAGCAAGGCAGGAGAGCTGGGACCAGGCTCACCAAGCACACCCTTGCTGATCTTTTTTTCCAGCAGCTCATGACTCCTCAGCCCATGGAAGGTACTCTGTTCCAGCATTTGCCACCAACTGCCCATCACCCTTCTGGGTTTCCTAGTGCAGTACAACTCATCCCCTCCATCCCTGCAGCATGGCTCATCAGCTGCAGAGTGCACAAGAGGTACCAGAGGTAATTTAACGAAGAGCTTCAGAGCGCGTAGTTGTGCCCTGTACCTGAGCCGGGCAATAGTGAAGTTCCTCACAGGGTAGAGGGCACTGAGAGACCGAGTGACCTGGATGAAAAGGGGACAACAGCTCACACTCTGCTTTAGCACACCTTATCCCATCACACAGGCAGCACAGCAGCCAGCCTGTGCCCCTTGTCCCAGCACCATCCTTTGGAAGAGCCACCAAGGCTCGCCATACCTTGCTGACCAGCCTCTCTAGGGCATCTGTCCTGCTCCTCCCAAGCTGGAAGACTGTGAGAGAGAGGGACAGCTTCTCTGGGTCCAGATTCTCCAGGCTGAAGCCTGAGAGAGTTTGAGAGACAGTTATGCCCATACCTGTTCCTCCACCTTCCTTGGGAGGTATTGGTCAGCCTTGAGCCAGTCCTCTGCCACATACGGAAAGCAGAAGCCGGCAAGGCAGCTGAGCAAAGAGGAATAGCTTTTGCAATGGGAAGGGCTCAGGACACACCACCTCCCAGGGCAGGAGAAGCAGGTCAAGGAGGGGAAGCCAGAGTTTAGCAGAAGCACTGGACCACACAGCTCCAGCTGCTGCAGATGCAGTCTCCAGCATCCTTAATGCTAGAGGATTTTGCATGGGTCAGGAGAGGGGATGTGAAGGCAAAGCCTGAAGTCCAAACCAGGCACGTTTTGGCTTTGATAGAGGTGTAGGGATGACCCTTGACAGCCAGCAGCAGCTCTGCTGTGGGAAGATCTCCACAGCTTACCACTGGACTGGACAGATTGTGGCTCCAGTTGCCAGCTGAAGATGCTCCTTCCCCTCCTCGCCTCCGTGATGACTGTCCGGATGAGGTGGGAGTTGGTGGGAGCAGGAGCATTCCCCTGGAACAGAGCCTCCCCTTGTACAATCACCGAGCCATTCCTGGGAGGGAGATGAGATGATGGGCAGCCCACATCCCCTTTGGGAGCAGCTTTAGAGCCCCATCACCCTCACATTAACACCCCACCCAAAGAGAGGTCTCAAGTGGCTTTATCTAGAGCTTCAGACACTCTCAACTCCAGACAGTGGCCCTGGGGAGGAAGCATAGCCCCTCACAAGACCCCTCTGGAACATTTTGCCAGGCAAACCCTCCCCCCCTCCAAGCCAAACTCACCCCTCTCCATCTGTTGCCCCAGGGCAGAGCTGCATACTCACATAAACTTGAGGACATTGGCCTGCAGGAAGGTCTCATAGGTGGAGAGCATTTGGTTTAGCTGGAAGAAAGAACCACCCATTAATTGAGAAGCTTTTACAAGCTCCCCCATGCAAAAGGGGCATATACCAGGAGGCATGCAATGAATGTGGAGGGAAGTCAGCTCAATTTGCCCAGGGTAGGGCACACCAGTACCCCAGGGTATGCCAGGCCTCTGGGGACAGGTCATGGCCCCACTGGCATACCCAGGGCTCCCATCAGCCAAAAACCAGCACTCAGGAGGGAACATCCCAGCACCAACACTCTGCACAACAGCCCTGCTAGCTGCCAGCAGTGAGGGGAGCCCAGCCCCACCTCAAATCAAGCATCCCAGTCCAGCTCTGGTGGAACAGTGCCAGGGATTTACTTGTCTCCACCATGCCTAGGTGGGCGATAGACCAAGCCAGGGCTGATGCAGCCCACAGGCTCCTCACCCCAGCAGGGCTCACTGCTGCTGCAGTAGCTTCTTGGCTGCACCCAGAAGTACCGACACCTCCACCGACCAGCGCCTGCACTCACCATCAGCCTCACTTCTTCCTCCAGCTCCCTGTAGCTCTCTGAAGCCCTGCTGCTCAGCGCCTCGGTGTAAGCGATGCCCAACAGCCGGAACCACAAAGGCAGCACGTGCACGGGCAGAGACTGTGCAGGAGAGGGCAGCCCAGGGGGGTGGGATGCAGGGGGCTTCACCCCTGGCAAGCCAGGGTTCCCCATGGTCACCAGCTCAGCTGGGGTGAAAGCCTCTCCTGCAGCTGCAGGGAGATGTTCTCTGGCCATGGAGGGTTGCTGGGAGGTGACAGAGAGACTGGACATGGACTGAGAATCAAGGATTGCTCCTGCTGGTGTGGTCCAAGAGCTGAGCAGGGAGCCAGCAGCATGCACAGCCCCAGTGGAAGTCAGCAGGTAGGATGGAGAGGACAAGGTTGCGGTGCCAGTGCAGCACACAGCCTCGGGGCAGCTCTCTGGAGTGAGGTTCTTGGAGCTGGGAGGAGGCACAGAGCCTGGGCTGGTGTGGGTGGGCGCCAGAGGTCCTGCTGGAGCAGCAGTGGGTCCTACCAATGCCATCCTGGGCTCACTGTGCCCGGCTTCTTCTGCCACCGTCACCTCTCCAGGCAGCATGCTCACATCTGCCACCGTCACAGCCTGGCGTTGCCCTGCAGTGGGTCCATCCTCAGACGCTGTTGTAGAGAAGGGATGGGGAAGCAGGAATGGCCTTGGGGTAGATGTCCCCAGCAGGGAGCCATGGGTCACCCCTGCAGCTCTTAGAGAGGGTGAAGCCACCGTGGCAGCTCCATCCTTGCAGGGAGCTTTGGTCACTCCGGGCTCTGGAATGGCATCAGGGGCTGCCGAGCTCACCCCAGTCGCAGCAGGACCTGCGGTGCTGGCAGCCCTGGTCCAAGCAGGGGAGGGGTGGGCTTCAGCGGATGTCGGCAGAGCCTGCTGCATAGCAGGGGGAGGCAGATCCCTTAGTTTCCCTGAGGTAACAGCA
The DNA here is from genome assembly GCA_017310255.1 of Butorides virescens. Taxonomy (NCBI): domain Eukaryota; kingdom Metazoa; phylum Chordata; class Aves; order Pelecaniformes; family Ardeidae; genus Butorides; species Butorides virescens. Next base: position 4,924 of record JADKXX010001474.1, on the reverse strand, counting down.
GGCCCCCCAGACTCTACTGTAGGAAGGAAAGGAGCCAGCATTTGTGGGTGGTTGACATTGTGAGCCAACACAGCACTGGGAAGTGATGCCAAGACAGCGGCCAGAAGTCCAGACCCATTTCCTGGGACCTTGGCCAGGATGGTGTCCACCAGCAGAGCAGCTTTGCCACGTGGGAAGGTGCCAGCAGCCTGTGTGTCCCAGAGCATCTCGGGGGTCACAGCAGAGGGTGCCCACACAGTGCCAGGGTGCCTCTTGGTCCTTTCTGTTAGCAGAGCTGAGGGCACCCCTGGAATGGGCATGAGGTGAGCAGCAGCGGTGCAGTCCTTGCCCACACCAGGCAGGCCAGGGCTTGGTCTCGTCTCTTCCTTCAGCCCATTGCAGCTCCTCGTTGTGGCTCTGGCGACCGAAGCTCCGCGCTGGACATCAGAGAAGCCACTGGCTGCGGGCTGACCAGAGGCAGGCACGCTGCTGGGAGCCAGCACCGCTGCTGCAGCTCTGGCCCGAGAAGGCGAACGGGTGGCTGCGACCACAGCAGGAGGCTCAGAGCTCACAGCCGGGCTGAGATCGGCTCCACAGGGCACAGTCCGATGGCCAGGGGGTGCCCCAAGGGCCAGCATCTGGTCACCTCTGGGCTGGCCTGCTGTGCCCTGACTCTGGGAGGGAGCACTCATCAGCGCCCATGCATGTGCTGGGGCTTCTGACGGGACCCGAGCCCCCCCAGCAGCCCCTTCAGGCGAGACCAGCTGGGTGGGCACCACCTCCAGCAAGGCAGCACCCGCAGAGGGGCCAGAGGCAGCTGCGGGCAGGGAGGGAGCCTGCTGCCGTGCCGGGGATGCGACAGGGACCCAGGCGCCCTCAGACCCCCACCCCGCACGCCGGGGCTCTGCCGTGCCCCCCGGCTGCCCCAGGCCACAGGCTGAGGTCGCTGCGTTGTCTGCGCCTGGTTCTGTGCCATGGAGGTTTCCCAGAGCAAGGCGGTGGGTGGAGCCAGGCCTGGGGCCACGGGTGGTCCAGAGGAGCCGAGCTGAGCCAGCAGGCACCCCCATGCCAAGCCACGGTGCAGGGGACAGTGTCACGGCCACCGCTGTGCCCAGCCTGAGCCCTTCCCCGTGCCTGGATCCAGGCTGCCACTGTGGTGAGGTCTGAGCCGCCGAGGGAGAGGCAGCGGCTGCAGCCGGTGTCCCCAGGCTCCATCCCTCAGAACTCGTACCGTGGGTCAGGTCTCCTTCGGCCCCTGGGGAGCAGCCTGGGACACCCACAGAGCCCATTGGCACCCTCCCACGCTGTGGCATCGCTGGGTAGCCAAGCGGGTCCCCGTGTGTTGCCACCAGATCATCACCCGTCCCTCTCTGGGAGGCTGGCAAGCCCGGCTGAGCATGGGAAGGTGGTGGGGAGCCCGGGGGGGCCCAGGGAGGAGCAAGCAGAGACCCCAGGCTGCCCAGGAGGGCTGTGGCAGACAGGCAGACGGCCAGCAGCAGGAAGGCTTTGTGCCACAGACCGCTGGTGGCCACACGGGCAGCAGCACCCAGGGCTGTGGCCACAATCCCTTCCCTCTCACCACAGAGCATCATTTTCGGCTGTACAGCAGCAACATCAGTGGGGTCCGGTGGTCCTACCCCTCGGCTCCGCTTGGGTGAGGCCATGGGGAGAGCCCTGCTGCGGAGAGGTACAGCAGGACCTTTAGGCTGGGCCCCTCCAAGCTCCCCCCACCCATCCCCAGCCCACCCCAGTGACAGTGGCTGGCCAGTCCCTGGAGCATCCCACACACCGGGACACCCCTTCTCAAAACATCTCCCTGGTCTCCAGCAGCACTGAGCAGCTTCTCCAGCCCAGGGAAGTTTGTGCCAAGCCTCAGCATCTCCCCAGAGGAGCCAGGGAGGCTCCCAATGCAGAGCAGGGCTGTAGCAGCCAGCCTTGGGCTCAGACATTACCTCACCCCTGCCCAAAGCACCCCCTGGTCTCAGAGCCCCACCAGGGACAGTGAGACTCCAGTACCCCTTACCTGGCACCCAAGGAGAAGAGAGCACCAAGCCCCCACCCCAGCCCCGCGCTTTTATCTCGTTTCCCAAGGAGGGAGGGGGGTGGGTGGGTCCATTCCAGCTGCTCCCCATTAACACACAAACTAATTTGCGCTCCCCCAGCTGAAGCTCTCTCCCTGCTGGAGGGGTCTCATTTCCCTCTGCTCCTCGTTAAGCCCTTGGCAGGAGAAGTAGCGTGCCTGCCGGTTCCCCAAACACCACAGATACTCCTCAAAATGCCCTGTGTGCGGGGAGCGGGTCCTGGCAGTACTGTTCCCTTGCCGGGATGGAGAAATTTGAGCTGAAAAACATGGCTTGGGGCATTTGGCTCTCGGGACGAGGCAGATTTCATGCTTCTGATGGGGGCTCACAGGGGCAGGGTGTCTCGGGGGTCCTGGCTGAATCAGCCTGGGGTGCATCACCCCAGCAGCGGGCAGAAGAGCGCTGGGCGACCGGTGTCAGCCCCACGCACCCCACCACTCTCCTGCCCACACAGACACCTCCAGCAGCACCCCCCTCCCCAGCTGTCACCCGGGGGGGCTCAGGCCGTACCCCTCACCGGCGCCGAGATGTGCTCTGTTACCGACGGGTGGCCCCCAGAGCTCCCTGCACCCCCAGGCACCCGCGGCGGGTGGGACGCTGGGCCCAGCCCTGCGATGGTGGGACGGAGCACATCCCCCGTGGCCTCTTGCAAACGCACCACCGACGGGGTTTGGTGCGCCCAGCTGGCGGGGAGGCGCTGGTGCCGAGTCAGGACAGCAAAGACTAAAGCACGGCGTGTTTGAAAACGAGCCGAAGCCTTTAATCAGGCGAGGCACCTCTGATAATTCATATTACAAAATATTAAATAAAGTGAAGGAACTCTCTTCCCTGGAACCAGTTATATACACATATAAAAAAATTGCAATATTATTAACAAACACTGCTTTCTGAATCGCTTTACAACTCTACGCACAGACCCGGCGTGGCAAGGGAGGGCGAGGAGGGCAGCAGCCCCCCTTTCCCTGTCCCCTGTGCGGCCAGTACATCCCAGTGGAAAACCAGAAAGGCACCCGCAGGAACACTGCAGCGGCAGCTGCTGCCTCCCCCGCTAGCAAACCCACCTTTTGGCTAAAAAAAAAGGGCCTATTGTACAGTTTGGGTAGGGTTTGTTTTTGTTTTTTTCTTTTTTTTCTCTGTTTTCTTAGTTTAAAATAAATATTTCCTGTAGTGAAATAAAAAATCACAATAATCCTCATTTTGTTCCTCCATGCCCTGCGTCAGCTGGAAAAACACCTGAGTGTCGAGTTTGTAAGGCCTCTGCTGTGTACCGCCGCTGCAGAGCCGGCGAGGGGGAGTCCATCCATCCTCGGCCACCGGATCCTTCCCGGGGTGCCCATCAACCTTTCCGTGCCCACGGGATGGAAACCATCTCCCCTTCCAAGGCCTTGCAGCCTCGCCCCTCTCTCCTGCCCCTCCGGTGGCTCCGGAGCTGCCATGTCTCTGTCAAGGTCCTCCCCAAACATGCATCTCCCGTGTTCTCCTTTGGGATGGCTGGGATCTGTGTCATGAAGTGGTTGGGTTTTCTTTAAGAGTCTTTAAACCTTTCTCGCAGCTTTTTTCGGCTACGATGGGGACCGAAACCCCCAGCCCCAACAGCATCGCTCCAGCCGCCTTGGTCCCGCACAGTAAACAGGTGAAGCCACGAGTTTAAATAAAAAGGCAAATATAAATTACTATTTCTTTTTTAAAAAACCCACATAAGGCAGCAGCTCCTTATAAAGGTAAACTCGTAACATTTTTAAAATGTCTTCATTTAAAACCGCCAAAAAAAAAAATCAGTCCTGTAACTACGTAAGTTGTGATTCCCTTGACCCTTAATGTTGTGTTAAGTCTCTGCATAAAGATGAAAAACCAGGAGGAAAGTGTGTTTATTGGGAACGACGGGCATAAAGCAGGAGAGGCGAGGTAGAGAACAGAGGACGGGGCATGGAAAATTATCCCTGCAGCAGCCAGCCTTCTGCCAAGGCTGGGGACGGTGCTGTGGCCGCGGCCACGCTCCTTTCGTGGGGACAGACGCTGCTCCGGCCCCACTGGGACTCCAGCCATTCCCTCCCAGTCCGCCAGCGGCAGCCTGGCCGGTTGTGGATGGCGGTGGGACACCAGGGGCCAGGGTACCACGCCAGCCATCCCTGCTCACAGCCCTGGAGCATCCCTGGGTCATGCGTCCCTGTTCTCCGCCCCGGGCATCGTCCTTGGAGAGTCCCTGTGGTGCCGGTGGCCTCCAGGCACCAGCATCCCCAGAGGACCTGTCCCCATCCACCGCCCCGCCAGCGGGAGCCGAGCACCGGGTCCGCTGGTGATCGCCTGCTTCATCTCGGCATCCCCATCGCTGCCAGGAGAGGACCCGGCTCTGGGGACGGAGGGGACCTTCCCTTCCCCCCATCCTCGCGGGCGGGTGACTCGGCTGTTGCCCTCGGCACATTCCTTAGTGCCTCCTTTCTCTGCCGTCAGCTTCCAGTGCCTCCACGCCAGGGCTACCTGGGGGAGGAACGAGCGGTTAGGGACGGCAGGGTCTTCACCTCCCCATCCCCAATAATCGCCCCCTCCCCGCCACGATTCCCCCCTCCAGGCCAGCCCAGGCAGCGGAGCCACTCGTGCACTCCTCCCGGCCAGCCCACGCTCCCCGTCATCGTGGGAAATACACACAAACACACGCACGCCTTCACGTAGCTACACACAAGTTCTGTAAATACACGCACGCACACAGAGAAGAGGAGTTACCTACTTGGAGGGACGCTGGCCGGCCTGCGGGCTCGAACCTGTAAGAAATAACGTTGTTGGCAATGGCCCGGAGCAGCAGCCAAAGGGCATCGCTCTGGGGAGGGGGGGGGGCGGGGGGGGGGGGGGGGGCGGGGGGGGGGGGA
>JADKXX010001473.1:0-27517 GCA_017310255.1 Butorides virescens | reverse complement strand
TGGGACAGTCGGGGGTGGCAGGTCCGGCACGCGGTGCACACGCTGCTTCGCTCCCAGCGCGTTCCTGAGCCCTTGGAGGGGCAGAGGTGGCCTGGAGATGACCAACACCTCCCCGATATCCACAGGATGACTATTCTCACCCAGGCAGGCAGGGACGACCCCCCCCGGCTCCACCACCACCACCCCAGCTCAAGCTTTCCCCCTCCACAACCCACGGAGAAAAGCCAAATATTCCACTCTGCAGAACCGCCGGCAGGACAAGGATGCTGAGGGACTGTGCAAGCGATGGATGCTCCCACCAAACAGCAGCCTCCGGGAGGCAGATGCGGCTGGAGCTTCCCTAGAAGAGTCCCAGGGACCCACCGGAGCCACCAGCCCTCCGCAGGAGGTGCCGTGCTACCTACCGAGCTGCTGCCTGATGGAGCTGTGCCAGTGGAGGTTCAGCAGGTCCGGGTAGATGTCAGGGAGCTGCTTGAGGGCCAGGAGCTTCAGCATGCGTGATGTGCAGCTCTTCAGCTCCAGGTCCCTCAGGTGCCTCTCCTCCGAGAGCGTGGTGGGGCGCAGCTCCACCTTGTGCTCCTGCAGCACTTGGTCAACGGAGGTCCCGGGGAGCTTGGGGAAGAGCTTCTCCTTCACCACGTGGATGGGAATAAAGACGGCCCCTGCCCGGACTACGTGGGGGAAAGGACACTTGCAAGCGAACATGAAGGTCTCCAGCTGAGAGAGCAGGTTGGTGAGGAGGGCAGCCACGTCCTGGAAAGCCAACCAGATCTCCTTGCCTTTGGTGGGCTTCTGAGGTTCAGGGATCTTGGAGCCGCTCTTGGGCTTGGGGGGGGATTTGGGCATCTCTCCCAGCTCCTCCGCTGGCCCTGCCTTCTTCAACCACTCCCGCAGGAGCTCCGGGGAGGACCTGGACACCGAGCACGCAATAATGTCACAGAGCGAGGTGTGCAGGGTGGTGAAATACTGGCCGGCGGAGGTCTGCGGGGCAGGGGCCTCGCAGTGCCTGGGCAGCGGGACGCCCTCCTCTCCTGGCGCACGGGGGGCTTCGGGCAGCAGGGGCTGCTGCGGGTCCGGGAGAGCCCCCCCCAGAGCAGAGGGGCCAGGCTGCGGGGCTGGGGGGCTGCTGGCCGGCGGGGAGGCGGGGGGTGTCCTGGACGGTGGCGTGGGGATGCTGGCGGAGGGGGCTGGGGGCGGCGGGCTGGGCTGAGGGGTGTGGGGGCTGGCGGCCTGCCGGGGGGGGAACGGCGCTGGGCGGGAGGGAGCGCAGGATCTTGTATTTTTTGAACATGAAGGTGGCCGAGCTCTGGAAGTTGCTCTTGTCCCCTGAGCCCATCTCCAGCAGCAAGGGCAGCACCCGGGGCTTGGCCCCCTCTCCCACCCTCACCTTCCCCCCTGGATCCTCTTTCTCCTCCTCTGCATCTTCCCCCTCCGGCGTCCCCTCCGTGCGTCCGATGGGTCCCTGGGTCTCCCCGGCTTTTGCCAGTCTCTTTTTCAAGCTGAGGTCCAGGGCGATGCTCTCAGGGGCTGGCTCTCCGCTCCCTGCCCTGCCAGGGCTGCCCCCCTGAGACCCCGGGTCTTGGGGTACAAGCTTTGGCTTTTCGGGGACTCTTCCATAACAGCTTTCCCCTTGGCTCTGGACCGTGCCGCTGCCTGTCTTCAGCGCCTGGCCGGGCCCCGTCCCCGCGGGCAGCATGCTGGGCATCACTGCCACATCTCCAAGGGCAGCAGGCTCACGGCTGCTCCCCGTGATTTGGGGTGGGGTGTCACCCCGCAGACGCTCCCTGGAGAAGGGGACCTGGGCCGAGCCCTCAGTGCCCTCCAGGTAGTCTCGGTAAGGTGCCAGGCTGAAGACATTGTTTATCACTGGCATGGGCGGGGAGGAAGGAGAAACCTCGGCGTCTCTCGGGACTTTTGGCCCCTCTGTGGGGGAGGCAGCCGGAGAAGGGGGGATGAGCTCCTTGGCTGCATCCTTGACCTTGCAGGCACCTCCCTTCCCTGCGATGATGGGAGCCGCTGGTTCCCCACGGGGGGTCTCCTGGGGGGCCGGGCTGGCCCTCCTCTTCCCTGGGTAGGGGGGGTCCTGCTCCCCCTGGCTGGCCTTCACCCAGCCCCCTTCTCCTTTGGGAAAGGTCTCTGCCAGCCCACCAGAGCCCCCAGGCACCTTCTCCGGGACGCAGACGGGTTGGAAAGCGCTGTTGTGCCTCCCCACTGCTCGCTGCTGGGGACTGTCCGCCTGGTGCTGCCGGCAGCCCGGCTCCCTGCCGGCCAAGGAGCTGCCGGCTACGGCTGTGTCACCGGGGCTGAAGGCAAAGCCGGGGCTCGGCAAGCAGCCAGCTCGCCGTGGCTGCTCGGCATCCCTCGGCAGCGCCGCCGACTTGGCAGGCGGCGATGCCACCGTACCGGAACCATCTGCCCTCGGCACGTAGGTGTCCACGGGGCTGAGAAAATAGCTCCTTGGGGCTTGGGGCTTAAGGTAAGCGCTGGGAAAGGGCTCCCCGCTTCCTGCAAAGCCCAAGCCTTTGTAGGTGCCAGGCAGGGCGCTGGGCTGCACCTCCAGGGTGGGAGCCGGGGGGTGGTAGAGGAGGGCAGCCTTGTGGAGGGGCAGCGGGTAGCGGGCATGCGGGTAGCACGCCGGTGGCCTCTCCCGGTACGCCGGGCTGGTGGCAGGCGGCTGGAGCTTGAGCCAGGGGTCCGGGCTGAGGCTGGGGACCTCGGGCACCTTCCTCTGGCTGTGGGCAGCGGGGCAGCTGGCTTCCAGGAAGGGGGTACCGGGGGGTCCCCTGTATTTCTCAAAGGCTGCATAGTAGGGGGAGAAGGCGATGGGGGAGCCCACCTTCTCCTTGGTGGGCGGCACCAGGCCAGGGTGCGGCGGTGGGAGGCTGGGGTTGGAGTGGGGACCCCTCTTGTGCAGTCCGGTGCCGCCGCGGGGCTCGCCGGGGTGGAGAGGGTGGTTGGCGGGGGCGGCGGCAGGCAGAGCCCAGTCTGCATTCCCCGGCCTCTGCTGCAGGCTCTCTGCCCGGGATCCCAGTGGCAGAGCCATCCTGGGGTCCACGAAGCACGCCGGGGCTCTGTACACTGGCTTGGGGACAGCCAGGGGGGCTGCCTTGTTCACCGCCACCGGCTTCTTCACCGGGAAGGGGTGCCCCAGAGCCGGCGGCAGGCTGGTCCACTTCTCCCTCGCCATCAGCAGCTCCCGCATGAGGCTGTCCTTGCCCTTCTCAGCACCCAGGGGCTGCAGCCCGCTCGCCAGGCTCTCGGGTCGGTACAGCAGGCAGCTCACCGGCGGCCCCTCCGCCAGCACGGGCTGGCTGCCGGCATCGGTGCCGTAGTGCAGGTAGGCGGCCGCCGGCCTCCAGTGCGCCAGGGGCTGCTCGGGGCCGTCGGGGCTCTGCAGCGGGCAGGAGAAGTAGGAGCCCTTGTAGTTGAAATGGTTTTCGGAGCCAGGGTTGGGCACAGGGCTGGATTTGCAGAGGCTGTCGGGGAAGCCAGTGGCAGGCTCTGTCTCCAGCCGAGGTAGCTTGTTGAAAATCACGGGGTCCAGAGACTCCAAGTGCCGTTTTGAGGCCATTTATATATTGCTGCCGGCGTCCCAACCGGGGCGTGCGGTGGGAGAGGTGAGCTGGCCTTCCTGAGCAGGAGAGAGACAGAAAATAAATGATGAGCAAAGCAGGTCCCCATGGCGAGCACTCAGCCCGGGGGGAACGGCACGGGGTGACAGCCTCCAGCGAGGGCTCCCCACAAGTCAGCTTGCCCACATGGTGGCCGCAGAAAGCGTACTAGTTTTCACACACAGCTTTTCCTCATTCATTTGCGATGCTCAACATCGCACTGGAAGGCTAAAGGAGAGGAGGGAGCCAAGGAATGCCCTGCTGGCCTGGCAGTCAGCCTCTGCCGAGGGCAGTAGGGACTTACTTCCCTTCTCCTGTCCTCCTGGCACCTGGCAGAGATCCCAAAAAAATAAAAACCCACCCCAATTGAGAAGCAACATTTGATCCTCAGCTAGGGATCCGGTCAGGTGCTCCCCTCCCTCGGTGCAGCCCTGCACAAGCCAGGGTGGGAGCCCGAACCTGGGGGGGGGGGGAGATCTTGGCAGGCTGGCCAAGTGTTTCTCCATCCACTTCCATGGAAAAGCCCTGAAAAGCTCTGGCCGCTTTGGTTTCAAAGCCTCAATGAGCGTCTGTTGCAGGCAGCGGGGAGCACAGCCGGGTCAGCTCAGGTGAAGAGCCAGCAGACTGTGGCGAGGCACAAACACAGACTGCCCCAAATCCCCCACCAGTTACTCCTTTCCAAGCTAATTTGAGGCTTTTTCTCCAAGGCAGCAGCCTGCAGCGTGGGGGGACCCTCACCCTAACGGTCTCTTCTGATTTTGGGCTGCTGCTGCGGTGGGGCCCGGGTGCCGGCCCACAGCGTCAGGCAGTGCATGCCAGCAGGTGGAGCTGGCAGACCATCCCAGCATCCTTCCCGGGCATCACCCCGCATCCCCTCAGCATCGCAAGTATCTCCCCAGTATCTCCTGGCATCACCCAGCATCCCTCCAGTACTGCCCAGCATCTCCTGAGCATCCCACTGAGATATCTGAGCATTGCTTGAGCCCCAAGAGCACCACTGAAGCATCACTCAGTATCCCCCCAGCATCACCTGGCATCACCTGAGCATCGTGTACATCACCCAAGCAAGCCCCCAGACCCACCTGAGCATTGCTGGACCATGGCCCAGCATACTCCCAGCATGGCCAGACTTCACCCAGCACCCTCCCAGGCATGGCCAGACATGATCCAGCATCTCCCAGGCATGGCCTGGCATCCCCCAAGCCCACGGATGGACTTACTGACGCAGGATCTCATGTCTGTTCTTCACCCCACCATGGTTTGGTTTTTTTTTTCCCTTTTGTGGCAAGAGTTAGCAGAACAGCAAAGAAGGAAATGGAGGAAGAGAGCGTGGAGATAAGATAAAAACCTTGTCCACAGAAGGGGAAACAGAGCAGATAATGGGGAGACTTGCAAGGGTAGATAAGGGACCCGAGCGTGGTGGCTCCGCTCTGCAGCGCGGCTGGAGCCCAGCGCCGAGCCGCACGCAGCCCGCTCTGGCAAACCACACGCGACGCCCTGCCAGCCCTCCCCACCGGACAGGCACAGCCCTGCCGGGCCACTTACAGGCAGAAACGGGGGTCACAGGCCCACCGGCCACCCAGCCACCAGCGTGGGTGCCCCTGCCCAGCCGCAGCTCAGCGCCCCGCACGCCCGGCCTGGGGGGCGAGGGGACGGCCCCGCGCAGACCTGCCTCCCCCCAGCCCCGGCAGCTCTGGCGTGACCGAGAGGGCCGCACCCCTCTGCCGTTCCTTCGGGTTGGATTTCTTTCCCAAACTTGCACAATTTCTTGCTTTCCAGGGAGGAGGCTGCTTCCCTGGACTGCTCTGAAATCCTCTCTGGAGGGTGGATGCTTCCTGGTGGCCGAGAGGAAGCGCAGCTCCCGTACCCTGGGAAGCAGCCCCCCAGAGAAAGGGGCCGTGGGCGACCGCATCGTTTCCAACAGCTTTGTCCTCAGGAGCCTCAGGGTATTTCCAAGGCATCCAGTACCAATTACATTTGCCATCATGTAGATCCAGGGGAAAAACCACTCCCCTAAAATTGAAAAAGATTGGAGGAAAACCCCAAAACCCCCAAACCCCTGCTTGCCACGCGAGACCCTGGCCCGAGGCAGGAGGTTGGCCTGCGCTGTCCCTCCTCACCCCAGCCGGGGGGGGTTGCTGCAGGCTCCTCCATCACCACATGCTGACTACATTTTTGGGGGGCCCGTGGGCCTGTGACCAGGAGGAGAAGCAGGCTGCACATTGCCCCCCAAAATGAGCCACAGCCTTTCCTTACCGGGAGAGGGATCTCTGGGGAGGGGAGCGTTTAAATCTGTCTCCCCGGGAGATGCTGGCATGGGAGGGAGACGCAGGCATGGGGTCCCTTCCATGCGGTGACAGTGCTCGGGGTGGACAAGCTGGGACAGAAACCCAGGATCTCGTGACTTCCAACATTTCCCTGCTGCTTTTTCCCCTTTCCCTGAAATGCACTGATCTACAAAACCCGCGGCGTCGGGGACGTTGTGCAACTGGCCCCGCAGTCACCGCGGGACCGGGTTACGCTGCCGGGCACGTCGGCAGCACCGATGCAATCGCCCCGTTTCCAAATCTCCTGCAACTGCAGCAGGGGAGACCCCTCTTTGGGAGGGGGGGAGGAAGGAAAAGGCCTCATAACCCCATTACGAGGAGACCTTTCCCCTCGGGAACACCCCAAGCCCTTCCCAGCGATTCAGTGGGAAAGCAGGCAGCGAGCTCCAGCTTCCAGCCTTGCTGGAGGGATGCGGAACATCCCACAGCAGCGGCCAGAGCCAGCCACATGGGTTCTCTGATGTCTCATAGGGGGTGAGCTCATTAACCTCATTAGGGTGAGGGCACTCATGGGCCCCCTCTTCCCATGAAATACACTGGGGCTTTGCCCCGGCCGCTGCCGTCCCTACACCTGCGCCATTTGAGAGGCAAGAAAACAGCTCCCCGCTTGCTGTCACCGTCGGCTCTTCCCCTCTGGGACCATCCCCTCGCAGCCAGCATGGCGATGCCCCCCTTCCTTGCCCCCAGCCACTGGAGAGCTGCTGGGGTCTGTGGGGACGGGAGGGGCACCCGGGAATCGGGGCCTCCTGGGTGAGCGCTAACACGTGCGGCCAGTGCTTGTGATACTGAAACTCCACGGCTGGGGAAAGCAGTGGGCGGATTAAACACAACCGATTTAGTCCTCTTTTTTTTTTTAGTTAATTTTTTTTCCCCTCCCTCTTCTTTGCAGGGCTTTTTTTTCCCAGAAGGGGCCGTTCAGCCAGGAGGGAGAAAAATAAAACCAAATGTAAAGGAGCACGTGCCGCCCTGCTGCGTGCAGGCAAAACCTCCCCGCCGAGCGCCCATGGGCGGCAGCCAGCTTTATCTGCCGCATTTCAGATATCGAAAGGGCACGGGAGGGCTCCCTGGCGTGCCCAGGCCGCCGGGGATGGCTCAGACAGCTTCTTTTGCTCCGACAGCTCCGAACAAGGGTGGCCGTGTGTGTTACCGCCGGGGCAGCCAGGCGCAGCACGCGGCTCCCCGGCGTTTCCTCCCCAGGATGCGATGCCCTAACGCGGCTGTAATAAGCGGGAGCCTCTCATCGCCGCCTCCCGCCTCCTCCATCGCCACGTGATGCAAAGAAACAGCCGCCAACTCCCAGCCAGCCCGCAGGAAGCAGCTATCAAGAAATAAAACCCCAAAATCTCCTAACCCCGCCAGCATCAGACATCCCAGGCCATCCTGCAGCCCCCGCTCAAGACACACGCCCGGGGTCCCGCGGCAGAGGGCCGCCAAGGGAAGCGGCTTCCCCCGTGTCACCCCGAAGCAAGTGGACTTCTCCCCCGGTAAGAAGGCGGTTTCCCGTCCGGCTGCAATACCGGTTTCACAATCGCGGGGACCTTGGGTCCCTGCCGAGGAGGTCACCTTTCCCATCTCTCTGGTGGGCTTGGATGTGATCGCTGGCAAGGCGCCCCCCCACTGGGGTCATCCGGGGGGGGGGGGGGGCAAAGAAGCAGCCTCAGTGGTCTCAGTTCCCTCATTTCATACCTTATCCCTCTCCAAAAAAGTCTGCAGCCCCCAAGCTTCTCCCAGGTAGGCAAAAGCCCAGCCAGAGCCGTCACTCGCCGCAAGCCAGCTGCTTTTTCAGACAGCATCCTCACCGAACACACGCAGCGTGCCGTCGCCTGTGTTGCAATTTAGGTTGCTATTCCTGAAAAAGCCCCAGCAATGTTCACTTTTATAAAAAAAACCCCAAAACTTGATGAAGCGTGTAACAGCCACCAGAAGGGCAGAGCAACCGCCTCCAGAACTACAGCTGAGTATTTAGGGGATTAAACCCGCTCTGATACACGGGTACAGATGCCTCGATCCAACTCCGACCCACCGGTGTCACCTCCCAGGTTGGCCACGGTCACGCTCCCGCCTGGCCATGAGGCATGGACCTGGTGAGGCCTGGATGGCCGCTGTCCGTCCTTCTGTCCCTTCTGCACAGCCACAGCGTTCGTGTAGGCAACGTTCCAGTGACCACCACGATGGCCCCCGGCGGGTTTACGCCCCGGCACGGGAGCCGCGCGGGCGCGTTTGGCCCCTTGCTCCCCAGCCGCACCATCTGAAGCGTGCACAGACGGGTAAAGACCCCCGGGAACTGGCGCCCGGAGCCCACGGAGCTCGAAGCCCGGTTCTCCCTGCATCGCCCAACCGAGGAGCCGATGATCCGGGGGGAGCGGTGGGTGCAGGGCGCGGGGGAGGGGGGGGACCCCCTCCTGCAGGGTTATGCCCCCGGCCGGGAGCTTCGCCCTCCGAGGGGGTACCCAAAGCGGGGTGCGGGGTCCCAGCCGCCCCCCGGCCCCAGCCCGCACCCGCTGCCCTGCCCCAAGCCCACCGAGCAGCGGCCCCGGCCCCGCACTCACCTGCGGCGGCGGCGCGGTGCCTCCCCCGGAGCATCGCTACGGGGCCGGGCGGGGGGCGCGGCGGCGGCGGCGGCAGGGGGGCGGCTGCCGCTGCCCCGCTCGGCCGGCAGCCTGCATTGTGCGGAGGAAGTGGGAGGAGGAGGAGGAGGAGGAGGAGGAGGAGGGGGAGGGCTGGGTGTGCATGTGGGCCGGCCGGAGGAGGGGAAGGGACGGGATGGGACAGCCCAGCCCAGCCCGGCCCAGCCCGGCCCGGCCCAGCCCGCCACATGTGCGCTGAGCTGGTCGGGGCTCTGCCCCGCTCTGCCCGGCGCGCTGTGAGCGGGAACCCTCGGTACAGGGTAATTCCCGCCCCCCCCCCGCCCCGCCCCGTTACGGGGAACCCCCGCAGCGGGGAGACCCTGTTACGGAAGGGTCCCCGTTGCAGCGAGCCCCCCATTACGGAGGAGCAGCCGTATGGGGAGCCTACCCAGGGGGAGAAGCCCCATTAAGGGGAGCCCCCATTGCAGACAGTCCCCATTAGGGAGGACCCTGCAGTACCCATTAGGGAGGACCCCCCATTTAGGGGAGCCCCATTACAGGCAGTCCCTGCATTGTGGGGAGCCCCTGTTAAAGAGTAGCCCCTGTTACAGGCAGAGACGCCCCCCGTAGGGGAGCCCTGGCAGAGGGATACCCCCCCAGCCCGAGCCCACCAGGATCAGGGGCTGGATGCAGGTGTGGGTGCAGCCACAGGGTCCGGGTCTGGCTGGACTTGAGTCCGTCTGTCTGCACACCAGCTCTTGCCCTTCTCGTGTGCAGGGGACAGGGAAGCGGAGGGATCCACCGATGGTCTGGGATGGTTTCTTAGCCGCCCTCACAGTCACCCCGACCCCAAATCAACAGGCTGTCCTCCTGGATTTACACCCCTGCACAGGGGACCCCGACACCGCACTAAGGCTTGAGCCCCAGGCCTATTTGCCAGCATTAAAATTTAGCATTTATCCAAGGAGCCGCACCTGAAAAGGTCCACGCAAACATTCCCCAACTAAAAATTAACCCTCATAAAAGGCCCGTAAAAACGATTAACCCAGTGACACAGATGCTGCCAGACGGCGTTGCCCAAGGCCACGCAGAGCAGCGGTGGCAGAGGCTCAGCGCCCACCGGGAGAGAGAAATAAAGCTTTCGAAGTAAGAAATAACGAGGTCCACTTTTCCAATGGCCCTTTCCTCCAATGAAGTCCAAGCGGCTCCTTGCGCAGCGTGGCGGTGCCTCAAAACACCGTCATCTGCCCGCGGTTTTATGGGAAACCAAAAGCCCCAAGCATCTTCAGATGGCAGGAGAAAGGGGGGGAAAATGGTTCCTTTGGAGGTTTCCCAAGGGAACGATCTTTACATTTACCCCATGTAAAGGCAATGCAATGATTGTCGACGGGGAGATGAATTACGGCAGGAAGGGATCTACCTCAGCCCCAGCTCACTGAGACGTATGAAGCCGCTCATGCTCTTTTTGGCCCCAATTCTGCCCAGGGCTTAGGAATGCGCCTAATTATTAATACAGGTGCTTAAGGACCTTATTGAACCCAGAAGCCAGCGTTTGAATTCTCCCCTCCTTGGCCTCCCAACCATTATTTTTCCCCTTACGGCTTTCTTTAATTTATAGCAGTTTTGTGGCGGCGGCAGCTGATTCCCGCAAAGAACATAAATCGCTGGGAGGAGCCGGCTGCTCTGAGTTTCCAGCCCCTCGAGCTCCGATGTTTACATGCGATCGCTTTGCCTGGAGTTCATCGATCGTGCGCTGCTGTAACATTCAAATTGTAATGCAATTGTATAATAATAATTATTATATATTTAATTATTAGACGTGATATATTAGTATGTTACCTATAATAGTTACATATTAAAATGAGCAGGTGGGAGGATAGTAAAGTTTATTATTTGAGTGATGGTCATAAAAAAAAAATAAATACCAGTGTTAATTTTTACCACACTGGCCAGAATTGCAATTCATGGGACGTGGCAGATAATCCCTTTAAGCCTGAGCTTAACTCTACGCCAGAAACACCCTTCCTCACCCGTATTTGGACACATCGCTGCTGCCAGTCATTCAGCTGAGCTCTTAAAACTTGACCTCACCGAAACCATCTCCCCGGCTTTCGGTCTGATGGGGCTTTTTTTCTGAATCTGTAATTTCTGTAATATCCTTTTTGCTCCTAAGAAGGCTTTTAAAGGCTGTGACGTGCGGCACGAGGTTTTCACAGCGGCCACCTCTAATTTCTAGAGGATGTTTTGTTTTTACAATGACTTATTCCAAAACACACATTATTTCCTATATAATCTCCCTCGTGAAATAACTCAGTGTCTTACATTTCTCTAGAGCATGGCAAGGGGGTTCTACCTGTCTTCTGAGCAAATACCTGCTCTGTTTTCTTCTTTTTTTTTTTTTTTTGCTGTGAATTTCCTTCTCTCTCGACTTCCTGCGTGATTCATCTCTTCATTAGCAACTGAAATCGGCCGAGCGGTGACGAACCTGCTCCTTGCTGAGGCATCAAACCTGCTGGCACCATGAGCACAGCAGACCTCACCCTCAAGAGAAACCACTATTTTTTTATTTTATTTTATTTTTTCTTAATTTTTTTAAGACATAAGCACTTGGGAAAATGGCCTTTGGGGAAAGGTGGGTGGTGATTCCCAGCCCTGGTGCACCCAGGGCGCAGCTGAAACTCTTTGCCCCTCCAACCACCAGCATCCTCTGTGGTGGGCGAGCAGCTGGGGGGCTCGGGGACCTGGCTTGGGGGGACCAGCACGGGCAGCCCCATGGGGTCGATGGGAGCCTGGGGAGGTGAGAGTTTGACTGAATTAGTCAAACTTTGGCCCTGTGGTTTTCAATTTTCTTTTTGAGGCTTCTTAGCCCCGGCAGAGATGGCGTCTATCTTTGGGTTCATCGCTTGGGCGATTTGATCTGTGGTTTGCCGTGCTCGGGCTCCCTCCCAGCGCTCAGGAAGCCTGCTGGCTTCAGATTGCCGCTGCCTCCAGCACACCGGCTCCTGGGACGGGTCCCCAAATGCTGTGCTCGAGGTGGGGCACCCACTCCCGGGGTTCACCCCTTGTGGGCACAGGGATGAGGGGGCTCAGGGTGGGAGCTTGGGCATCAGGCTCCCTCCCCCGGGCAGCATTCGGAGTTCAAGTCATTGCTGCTCACCAGCCATGCCATTTCTCCCGTACCCCAAAAAAGGTCAGTTCTTGTCCCAGCTTGTGCTCCCTAATTTGTCCTGGTACTAATTAAGCCCCTCAGGGGGAGTTAACCCCCTGTAGGAGGGCAGTACCCAGTGTGATGCGGGCCAGGGGTCCAAGTGACGGGGAAGGGTGGGTGGGGGGTGGCTCTGGGGTACCCAGCTCCCAGGCACGGCAAAGACATGTCCAGGGGACAGATCCCTGCCTGTCCTCTTTTCCCACAGCAGATCGGTCCAGGAGCATCTTTGCCTTTATTCCTTTTCCCTCTTCTTTTTTCCTCTTCTCTTTGATTTGCTTCCATGTAAAGTTGTGCTCTAGCTTCTGGAGAGCTGGTAGACTTCAGCTGATCTCTTGGCAACAAGGAGAGGTGAGATTTAAAGGTCATCCACCGCCCACTAAGACCACGGCTACCAAGATTTTAAATACAGCATCCTTCTGAAAAGGCCTCGGGTTTGCTCCTAGGGCCTGGGCAGGCTTTGGAGCAGGACCAGCTGATTATGCGGTGGTGAGAAAAATCCCCCTCACCTCCTCAAATCATCCAGTAACCCCCAAATTATCCAAACAAAGCCCAAGCAGAGAAGGAGAGATGTGTGCTGGACCGGTGTCCCCATGGATGCTTTCACGGAGGACGCCGGGCAGCAGCCATGGGGGTCTGCAGAGGAGCTCACCACCATCCTAGAGTCTCAGCAGCAGTTGTCCCCGGTTTCTTCAAGAGGCCCAGGAGGTTTCCTGGAAATTTCTTTGATTTCTACTCGGTGTTAACCAAAGCGAGTGTGGGAAGGTGGCAGGCGGTTTGCCCCCCCCCGGCCAGGGTGTCTCCCACCAGCAGCTCAGGGGGCTCGAGGGTGATGTTTCGGTTTGTGCAGCTGCACGGCCTCCCCCGCCACAGGACGCGATGGCTTTTTTCGCTCGGGAGCCGTTTTCGAGGGGAGCGGGGGACGGGGTCCTCTTCTGCACCCGGAGCGCATCCCATATGGGATGAAGGCCAATTCCCTGGGGAATCTGGGACACCAGCACCCATCGCTTTGCCCAAGCAGACAAGCGGTGGCTTTAACCCCAGGGCTCCTGCCGGGGACTTCCCAGCCTTGTTAGCAGCTCTCACCTTGGAGACATCCTTGGAGGCAGCAACGTCCTTGATGAAGCTCTAATTATTGAGCTAATTGGAGTAAGAGAGCTGTAGAGACGGTCTTAATTTACACTTTGCCTGCTCCCCACGCTCAGCCCGGCTGCTGGGCCTCCCATCGCGCCGGCAAGCGAAGGAAAACAGGGAGGAAGGGATGGAGCAGTGGCGGGGGAGCCGGAGGGAGGAGGATGGAGGGTGATGAGGGAGGGCTCCCAACAGCTCCCAGAGCACTTGAGTTTAAAATACACTTATCGAGAAGAGGGAAAGGTCAGGCTTTCCTCCTCCTGCACATTGCTTTGGGTGCCAAGACGGGGTTGAAGGCTTGAGCGCTGCCAGCTCTCTCCGAGCCCCCGGCGAGCACTTGGCTGTGCGGGGAGGAGACCCCAGCACCCTCCGAGGCGCCCGCTCCTGCATCTCTCTCGGTTCTGGAAGTCAGACTCCAGGCTCTGAGGGCTGGGAGTTTTTGGAAATGCCCCATGTGGGGCGGGTTGTTTGGTGGCAGGGGACAACTTTGCAGCTTCTCCCACCCCTCCGTGTTCTGGAGCTCCTTCCACCCAGGGTGACGTGACCTTTTAGGATGATTTAAGGAGAAAATAAGGCACAGGCAGGTCCAGTTGCTCGCCCAATATTCTGCCAGCTTCATCTCCTTCAAAACTTTGATTTACATCACATCAGGGCCTCCAGTTATTTGCAAATAAAATATAACAACCTGCACAACTCGCTGCCCCAGGAAAGCAATAAAGACGAGCCCCAGTAAACCATAGATGTAGGTATCTCATTATCGTTAGATAATTACCCGCAGATAATGAGATATCCAAACCCCAGCAACAGCGGAGTGGGTATAAATTCCCAAGGGACATAAAACATCACCTTCCCACCCAGAAGATGGGCAACACCTACGTGATGGCAGTGGAATTGCCATTGCTTCTCTGCCCCAGGCAGGGTGGGAGCCAACCCCACCGGCCAAGAGGGTTTTTCTCTGCTAACCCATATCCTCAGCAAGCTGCTCTCAAAGGGACTTTGCAAACAAAATGAATCCTGTTCTCCCAGGGGGAGGAAATCAAAAATAACCCTGCGGATGAATGAGCAGCACAAAGCAAACTGCTGAGGCTTGAGTACAGTTTGGGAACTGAAAGCTCTCCAGCTCCGTGTCCCCGCTTTAATTATTGCTTCTGCATTCACACGCCGTTCCTCCACTTTAAAAAAAAAAACAAAACCCGGTGTTTCTTTTTGCTTTTGTTTCCCAGCATGGTAGGCTTTGCCCTGTGGAACCCTTGGGAAGGACGCAGGGAGGGAAAAGCCGAGCAGCCCCCGGGGCTCCTGGTTCTGCCGCTGCCACCTTTCTGCAGGTGATGGAGCTTGCAGTGGGATTATGTTATATTCCTGCAAAACACAGCCTCTCCCCTGCTTTAGTCTTTCCTTTCTCGAGTGCAAAAACAAAGCCACCATTTGGCGGTTGGGGAGGCAATGAATTAGGGCTCTTGACAGCTCCCTGCACCCTCAGCAGAGGGGAGGCTTCCTGGAGCGGGACCAGCAGGAACCCGGCCGCATCCGTGATGGGGTGAGCCTGCCGAGTGCCCCGCTGCCAGGCCGTGCCCAAAATCCTCCCACTGGGATGTTCCCAGGAGAGTCCCAGGAGGCGGCCAGAGCAGCTGAGCTGCGGCTCACCCCTCGGAGTGGCTCACAGGCTGATGAAACCCATCCAAAGCCTCGTCAGGAGCCAAGGAAAATCACTCTTGCATCATGCCGTGGGCTTGAAAGCCCCGGGGCTTTGGTGCTGGAGCCTGGCAGCGAGTCCGGCTTGGCCTCGGCATGCTCGGGTGCTCTGACCGCGGGAAGTCCCGGGGCTGGGGCAGCCTCGGGGATGCTCCAGGCACGCTCCCTGCCCTTTTGGAGGGCAGGACATGGGTGCTGGGGTGGCTCACCCGTTCCCTGCCTGCGGGAAGGAAACATCCCCAAACCCTGCGACCCATTTCGTACCCAAGGCAGCCCCATGGCATGGCTTCTCCCCAGCACCGGGGCATGCACAGGAGCTGAGGAGCCTCCTGGGCCATGAGAAAAGGGCTTTCACAGGAATCCCACGCCCAGGAGCAGAGATCCCCAGGCTGGGGTTCCCCTGCAAGCTTCCCTTCTTTTGCCACCTCCTCCTCCAGCCTGGAGGTGCAGCTCCCCGCTCAGGTTTGCTCCTTGGGCACCCAGCTCCCGTCATCTCTAGGGACACCCCCAGCATTCCCCAAAGGCTCTTTTGGAGGAAGAAGAGGGGAGCAGGCAGGGCAGGGAAACTACCTTGTTCAGTGCTTCGTGGTAAGGAATAGATCTGTGGTCTTGAAAAAGGCTTGGATGTGGCAACAAGTGAGCCTGGGGAAGCTGGCGAGCTGCCCTCTGCTCCGGCTAGCAGCGGCTGTGCAGCTCCTGGCCGGGATGAGCACCCACATGTAGAAGCCAGGCCCATGCCCAAGCACCCCACACCTGCCTGGCCTCCAAAATCAAGCCAGGTCTCTTCGCAGGACCCGGTCCCACCACTCTCCCATGCATGAGTATGGCATCCCTCTGGGGATGGCACCAGAGTTCAGCACCCAAAGCCCCCAGGCTCCTGCACCCAAACGGGGCTGATTTAGGCTGGCCTGGGACAGGTAGCCAGGGGCTGGGCAGGGGCAAGGGGTTGCAGGCTTTCCAACTTTTTGGGAAGCTGGCCTCGCTGGCGTGGCTGTGGCAGCTGTTAGCTTGCAGGAGCCTGCTGAGATTGGGATGCTGTCCCCTCCTGGCCCAGTTGCTGGCCAGGGGGTCCCCATGTTCCCAGGGACGGTGCTGCCCAGCCCCTTCCCTCTACGCCCTGGAGGGCTCTTGGAGCCGTAGCTGCCAGGGAGGCTGGCAGCGAGCTAAGAAACCGCGTCCTTTGAAGGTGCAGACCCTCGGAGGCTCTTCCAGCCGCCAGCCCTTCCCCCACAGCACTCTCCGTGTCAGTGGGTTGGGGTCAGGGCGATGCTCGGGAGCTGCCCCGGTGCCAGAGCGAGGAGGCCTGCCGCATCCTCCCACAGAGACGCCCGTCCTCAGGGACCTGCTCTCCCGGAGGGGAAGGGGCTCGGTTACCAGTATACACCAGTGGCCAGGCGCCATGGGGTGCTGTGCAGTGGCCTGGGGGTGCTCGCAAGCCTCCCTGGGCCAAAGGAGCCGGGGAAGGGGCTTGTGTCCATGGGATGCCCAAGGGATCAGGTGAGGACTGGAACATGTGGGATGCCCTCCCCACGCAGCTCGGCTGGAGCTGCAGCCCCCCGGGCCGGAGGAGCAGGAGAGGCGGCAGGGAGAGCCCCCGGGAGGCGGGGGGGTCCCGGGAGGGCGCTGCTGGGCTGCGGCTGTGGGCTCTGGCTGCTGGCGCCTAATGAGCACCATGATGTAACTCTGGGCAAGCCTTGCAAGAGATCAGCCTGAGGAAGTTGCAGTTTCTTTGACGGATTTGTTTACGTCTTTTTTTTTTTTTTTTTTCTTTTTCTTTTTTGCCCGCTCTGGTTGAGGTCACCCAGTTTGAACGTCAGCAACATGTGGACCTTCCCCCCCTTCTCCTCCCAGCCGTGGCCGCAGCGTGCCCGCCCGGCTCGCTCCCAAAGAGAAACCCTCGACCTCTCTGACACTTTCTGCACTCTCAGGAGCAATTGGGGGTTGTGTTTCTTGCTAAACTTGTGGTTTGGCTGCCTCAGAAATGCCACCTATAGCCACAAATGAACTTGATGCGATGACTAAGGAGGCAGCTCTGGCTTGCACGGCCCCTGGGCTTTTTTTGCTGTCGAAGGAGCTGGGAGAGGATGGTGGCTCAAGGCATCGGCCTCTCTGGGGATCTGATGGAGCTGAACATCCTCCCTTTGCCTGGACCAGACCCCACAGCACGGCACAAAACATCCTCACCGAGAATGGACACTCCTTCCCAGTGCAAGGAGAAATGGGCTCACAGGAGTCCAGAGCAAGCGGTCGGTTGCTTTCTCCATGGGCTGTGAGGTCGTGGAGAACGGAGGTGGCCACTGCTGGCCGGGCTGGAAGCTTTTCAGCTCCTCAGCTGCCTTCAGGGCACTGGAATGGTGACACCTCCTCTTGGGAAGGCAGGTGGAGGAGCATGGAGGAGGTGGGAGCATCTCTGGCACTTCCCAACCAGCAGCAGGATCATGGCCACCTTCTCCACCCCAGCAGCCTGGCTTACACAGCCAGGGCAGACAGGGGACGGTACCTCACATGGAGCCACCAAAGGGGAACCATGGGACATGGGGATGGAGGTAGAAGTTGATCGGGCAGAATACAGCCCGCGGGGGCTGACCAACAGCCTGGGCATCAGGCTCCCCAGCCCAGGAGCTGCTCCCCTGTAGGTCCAGGCCATCCCAGACCCCTCTGCCCACCTCCAACCTGCCCTCTCCCTTCCACCAGCAATAACTGGTGAGATTAGGGGGTGAAGATGCCCAGGAACTGATCTGGCTGAAAGATCAGCTGGCAAGAGGGGAAAAAAAGGGGCTGATTTCCAACTGCACACAGTTTCCAACTCCGGTGCAGTCTGCAGCCAGTGCAGCAGACCCGCGAGGTGGGACTCAGTCCCTGGGTTGGGTTTGGTTTGGTTTCCAGCAGCAAACACCAAGCCTGCCAAGTTGTGTCTGTGCCATGGGGGTGGCACGTATACTGCTGCATATGCCTAAAGCCCAGGAGTGGTTTATTGATTTATTCTGTGTGGTTCCCAGTGTGGGAATGCCTACAAGACTCCGTAACCCCTGGACTCTGTTCTCCGTCAGTTTTCTCTGATATCCATGTGCTTGGGTGCCCAGCTGGGGCCAGCCCACAGCTATCGACATATGAGCTGTCTCTCTCTGCTCCAGCCTGCATGGGCCTCCCAGGGACACACTGAGATGCTCCCGAAGTCTTCAAGCCATTTTTGGTTGCCCCCTGGCTGGGGTCAGGGGTGGGTTCCCCTCCCCAGGGTGTTCGTGTGGCTTTGCTGCCGGGACTCTGACCCTCCTTTGCCCGGTGTGGGAGGACAAGCAGCCACACGGCTTCGTGACGAGTTTGGTCCTTTTATTCTCCTCTTCTGCATGCCGAAACCACTGTCTCAGGAGAGCTGGAAACCCTTCAAAGCCTTCTGCAAGGCTTCCCAGCTCTGGGCTGGCTTCAGACCTGCTCTGGAGGTTGCTCTCATTCCTCTAGGATGCTCCAAGGTGGTTTTTCCTCTTCTACTGGGAATTCTCAGCACATGGCACTGATGGAGAAGAGGACACCAAGAGGGATGAAGGTTTTCTAGAGAAAAGCCAAGCTTGGCTGCTGCCAGCGGCACCAAGCCACAGACCTTGGAGGCCTCCCAAAAGGTGCTGCAGGAACCCCGAGGACAGGGATGAGAGGCATCAGGATGCAGCATCCCATGGGACTCATGGCTGTGGTGGTGGTCTCCGGAGCTCAGAGGCTTTTGCCGGCATGGCAGGGAGGTCCCTCTCTTGCAAAGATCATCTCTTCTTCTTCCCCCAGGCCAGCGCTGGGTCTTTCGGCTGGGCTCTTACCAGAGCTCTCCACAGAGCAAGTCATGAGCATCGCTGCTCCTGAGCGACCAAAACTACGTGTGATACAGGCGATAACGACATCAGAGCTGGCGGGAAAGGGCTGCCTTCCTCCTGGTGGGATGTCTTCAAGGAGCTCCATGCAGGAGGGCACGTCACAGGAGGCAAACTGGAGCTGCACATTTTTCCTCTCCTGGGTGGTTTGAGTCAGGGTCTCACTGGAGGGGAGAGCAAGACCCTTTATCTGCTGAGGTGGACTAGGGCTCATCTTCTCCAGCCTGCAGAAACGCAGCTTAATTGCCAAGGTGGGACCAGGAAGAGGAGACTTCTCTGTTTACTCACATAGTTTTAAGGTGAATAACACTCACGTAGCCTGGCTCCGGCTTGACTTCAGTGGGGCTATCAGAGAGCGAGACCATCCCCTCCCTGCTCACCCAGCCCTTGGGTTGTCTGGATGGGCAGAAGAAGCTCTTAAGTGGAAAGGCATGGGGCTTTCAGCCCCCTTCTGCACCCTCCCGGCTGGGGGCCACATAACCCCACTCGTCCGGCACAGCAGCTCTCTGTTCTCTTTTCCTTTCCCTCCCCCTTCGTTTTGGTGTACAAGGAGCTGCTTTGATGCCCTCATGAGACAGATTTTCCACTGATAACTGATTCTTGTGGTTGCTCCTGTGACTGGCTCCTACAGAGTCATTCCTCCCACTGGGGTGAAATCCAGGCGGCTCCAGGTCCCCTGCTCCCGACCCTGCTCAGGGCTGCAAGCCTTGACCCAGGGCTTAGCCCACCCTTGACCAACTTGCCCCCAGGTCTCGGACCACAGATGTGCCCCAGCTGAGCCTCAAAACCCACCTCGCTGGTGGGGTTTCTTGCTCCCCAGCTGTCGTCTGGAGCAGATGGCCAGGAGAAAACATAAGACCTCATTGAACAGAAATTGCTTCTACATTCCTTGAGGCACCCAGCAAACCAAGCTGGTGAAGCTCATCGTGTCCTGGGTGGCTTTCTCTTCAAGGGATTGCTTTTTGAAGCCATCCTTAGTCTTCCGCATCATGCTACCCTATGGCAAAGGGCTCTGTGGCTTAATCGTACGGAGAAGCATCTATTTTGCCTTGCTTTGAACCCGCTGGCTGCTGGTTGCGTTTGATGGCCCTGGTTTTTACACAAGAGGCAGTGAGTAATCACCGCCTCATTTATCTTCTCCGGACTCATCATGGTATTACAGACCTCCCTCCTGTCTGCCCCTGGTGTCTCTTTCCCAGCCTGTTTCATCACCCGTTGCACCGGAGTTTTCATGGAGGTGGGCAGGGGCTGCGGCTCCCCAAGGGTGTTTGCCACAGGGAGCTACCGGGGAAAGGATGCTCGTGGGATATGGGAGCCTCCTTTGCTTGCCGGGGCCACACAGGGTGTGGGGAGGCTCCTCTGGCAACACCTCATGCTCCCCAGCTGCTGCAATGGGAGGTGGGGATGGTTCCCAGGGGTTATTGCCGTAAACTGGATTAGCAGAGGGAGGTTGGGAAATGGCCTGGACCCTCTTGCCCAGGCTGAGGCCGTATTGCAGCAGGAGCCGCAGGCAGGCAGTTACTGCCCCGGCGCTCTGGAACACCTTATTGCCCTCGTACAAACCTCGTTTCACTCACGGGGCTAATGAGGTTTTGTTAGCTGGGGCAATTACAGCCCCATAAAGGGACTGCTCGCCACCTCCCTCCCACCGCCACCTCCCCGCTGCCCCCAAGCCTTCTGCTCGCTCTGCCCTCGCCAGAACAGCCAAGCTTTTTCCTTCCCCTTCCCAAGGAAGCCTCTGAGCCCATTTGCTCTGCAGCGAGAATGAAGAAAAAAACAAAACAAAATAAAACCAAACCAAAAAACCCCCCCAAAAGCCTTTTTTTTCCCCCTCCTTTTCGTCTTGCACCAAACACGCAGTCACAGGGAGCTGTCAGCGCAGGAGCGCTCAGGGTTTTGGCACGGTGGCCACCCAGCAAAATGTAGCTGGCCCATCCCATATATAGCGCAGAGGGTGCCACGGGATCCAGCCCCAGGGAGCCCGCAGCCCCCGCCGAGCCGAGGCAGCCCTGCCTGCCAAGCTGCCGGGGAGCTGGAGATGAACCTGAAGCCGTTCCTTGGCTTGGGAGCTGGCCAAGCTGCCTTAGCCAAGTGTCTTCTTTATTCCCTTCCAGGCTTTTTCCGTGCCTGGGTGTATTTCCAGAGCGCAGAGTCGGGTGGAAAATTACTGGTGATGCTCCAGTGCCAGGTCCCTGCCCCGGCAGGGGTGAGCTAAGGCTGTGCATTCAGCTGGGGAACTCCTTGCCATGGGATGCTGCTGGGGCTGAAACGCCCTGAAGAAGCAGCTAGGTCATTTAGGAAAAGAAACAGGAAGCTATTAAACCCAAATATATCTATTTTTGATTAGAAACACTTCTCTGGAGAGATCTGTAGGTTGCAGCCTGTGGGAGAAGGGTTTTTGCATCCTGGGGCTTGCTCCTTAGAGGCAGGACAAGAAACTACAAATACATCCCAAATGGTACAAAGCAACAGATGAGCCAAGGTAAATCGAGATAAACAACACGCATCAACACCAACGGCCCGAAAACCCGATCGAGGGCCGTGCAAATGCAAAGGGTGAAGAAAGGCTTCGAAGCCGAGGAGCAAACAAGCCGTCAAGTTTCAACCTGCGATCTCAGGTTCTGCAAAGAGGCTTTCCAAGCGAGCGCGCGGCCGGTGTTGCTGTAGGGGAGGGGGTGCATACGCTGGGAAATAAAAGCAAATACCCCACACAGGGGGAGGCCAGCAGCGTCGGCAGAGAGCTTGGGGTGACAGGGAACACTGGGGTTCAGTGCAACGGCTCAGGGAGGGAGGGATGGATGGGTTGCTGCAGGAGCAGGGAGCAAGCCCTGAAGATCTCCTTTCTGCTAACCGGGGCGTGATTCACGGACAGTGAGGCCAGCCAGGCGAGACACCGCTCCTCCAAGGCTTGCAGAGGGGAACATCGCAATCCTCCCATTACGGGAAACCCCTGATTTCAACATGCAAATCAAGGAGCCGAGACCTGGGTGCTGCTCCCAGCTCGGGCACAGCCTCCCCGCAACCCAGGGGCATCCATCCCAGTGCGGTTCCTCATGGGACTTGCACCTGCATCCCTTGATGCCTCCCAACGCCTCTCTGCAGGCATTTTCCTCATTAGAAGGTGCAGCAGAGAAGGCGTGGGACCCCCTTGGGCTCTTTGCAAGGGCAGAGTGGATACCTCGGGGCTCAGGGGTGCTGGCCCAATCCAGTCCCCGTGCTGCAGGGCTCTGGGGAGGCTGAGCCAGGACCAGTGGGAGGAACGGAGCATGCCCTGCTCACATCCAGGTCACTGGAAAATCCCCTTGGCTGGGACAGAAACAGCATGGGGACATCACATACCTTGGAGAGCCGAGCCTGGCCTTTCCCCTCTGCTCCCCTGGCCCTGCACCTCCAGCCTTCCTAATTTTCTTTTGAAACTACCAGTTTTTGCTGGTGTCGGTGAATAGCTTTTTGGGGAGTTCGCTCTTCCAGCCAGGAAGAGCAAGCCCAGGTGTTTGGTGCCCATAAAAAGAAAGCATCTGTTTGGCAAACACGGCAAAGCCATTCATCAACTCCAAATCCCTTCTTCCCACGCAGCAATTTTCAGTGCCTGGAAAAGAAAAAAAAAAAAAAAAAAAAAAGTGAGTGTAATTCTTGGCTGTGCCTACCATGGTGTTTCTGGATGCAGAAAACCTGGAACTTGGGCTGTGGGACCCTCTTCCAGCCTGGTTCGGGTTAGGAGGTCCCACCAGCCAGGTGCTTTGAAGTTCGAGCTCTCCGTCTCCATCCCTCTGTTACTGGGATGGGGACTTCAGGGCTGGTCCCCAGGTTCCCTCAGCAGAGCTTTTCTTGCAAAACCCCCCAGGGAAGATGGCTAGAAGCGGTGGTGGTGGGATAAGCTGTGCTCCTGCTGCCAGGATGGCTTTACCACCCTGGGCATGGAGAGGGACGGCTGCTCGGGGCTTAGGGACGAAAGAAGGCTCTGCCATGTATCTCCCCTTCCCAGTACCCACATCCTCGTCATCTTACCTGGTCATGGAAACCAGTTACAAGGAGGCTTACCCCTGGCTGAGCCCTCCCATGGGGATACCTGCTGCTGTCTGATTTCCAGCAGCTGGATCAGCCCTTCCCACTCGACACCTTCGGGGAATCACAGATTGGCCCCAGCTCAGCATCTCCCCTGGGGCTGGGGGACTCCCAGACAGCAACTGGCCTTGGTGCCACCAAAGTCCCCGGGGATTTCCCAGGGCTGGCCCAGCTGCACCCAGCCCCGCCGGGGTCGGGGCTGAGCAAGAGCAACCAGCTGGGGCTGGGCAGCCTTTGCAAGGGCTCACGCTGCGTCGGCCAGGCTTGGAGAAGGTGCCCCGATGACACCCAGGGATCTCCTCCTCCTCTTGCTTTCCTGTGAGCTTCTCGTGCTTTGCCCATTCCCCTTTAGCCCTGTTCAGCACCCAGAAATGCAGGGGGCACCATCCCAAACCCATGTCCTCCAAGGTGCAGCTAAGCCAGCCCTGCAGCAGGGCAAGTGACGCGACTGCACCCGCACAGGCTGGAGCCTGCCTGTGACCTTCCCCCCATCAGGGCAAGATCCACATCTTAAAAGCCCTCAGGAACCCCTGATCTCTAATCACCTCCTCTATTTATTTATTCTCTCTCTTTGCCATTGCAAATCACCTGCAGCTACATGTTTCCTTTGATTTTTGCTGCAATACAAACCCACTTACCAGGTATATTCTTGGTCAAGTACTTCGATTGCACCACCCCAGTGATCATTGCCATTGAGAAGCTGCTGGAGAGGTGTAACCACTGCTGGAGAGGACAGGTTTTGGCCAGTCCTGCCTTCGCTCTTAATTTCTATCACCCCTGAGGACTCGGTCAGCCTGGCTGATGGTTTGAAAGCTGCTGGGGCACGGTGAGAATATGGCTACGGAGGTGCCTTTGACGTAAGGAATGGTGTACAGCCAGCCCCTGGTCTCTGGCTGCTAAAACATAAAGCAGAAACCCCTCTCTGCCACCAGAAGGACACCAGGTCCCCCTGAGGCACCATGATGCCGCTCAGGATGGGGACCTCCATGGGCCAGATGGTAACAAAACCCAAATGCACAAGCTTTGTCTTCAGGCAGGCAATTAGTGGTCTTGGCTTTGCTTATGCTGCTTGGAGAAGCTCGGTGGCTCTGCAAGACATGGCAGGTCCTGGGCTTTCCAGACCTTTCATCAGTTGGCCGCTGGTATACGTAAATCCCAGCCCAGGGAAATTCTGGGTGGGTTCTCCCTGTTCTTCACGGTTACAAAACCCAGCACTGTCCCACCAAAAGCTCGGCACCAGCAGAAGAGCTGTGCTCAGTGCATGGTCCCATCTGCTCTCCAGGAGGTGGGAGCCCACCTTGGCCTCCATGGGACCTTCTAGCCCCAACAGGACCTTCCAGCCCTTAAGGGATAATGATTTTTTGGGAGAAGGCTCCATTGCCCAGCTTAGCAGTGGCTGTCCCACCACCACTTCATGATACATTTTTTCCCCAACACCCTGCAGCAAGAGGGCAAAATTCCCCATAGCCTTCGGTCCTCCCATCACCCCCCAGGGCAGCACCACCTTGGAGGCTTCCTGGATGGCCGGTCTGACCTCCTCGCTGCTCCAAACATCTCCTCTGCACATGCTAAGCCAAGCGGGTCAGCGGGCGGCCTGGGGCTGGATCACCGTACCCTGCTGGCTTTGTCTCCAAGGGACTGGGGACAGGCTGGGGAGGCAGCCCAGGATGCCCTGTAGCCAACTTCATGGCCACACGGACCAAAGCTTGGAGACACCATCACGGCCTCCATGCTAGGCATGGGATGGTCATAAGATGGTGCCATCCCCAATATCCCCATCACCTTCCTCTGGCCCAAAAAAGCGTGGGCAGCACCCGGGGAGGTCCTCCTCCATGTCACCTGGAAACAAGTCTTGGTATCACCTGCGAGAAGCAGTTCAGAAGTCCGGGAGAAAAAAAGAAATCCCAGAGGATAAATCAATAAACTGCTCCCAAACACAGTTTTAATTGTCATTATTAAAGAGGACTTTGATGGGAGGAAGGAGAGGAGAAGGGCTGGCCATGCTGGCGAGGCTGGGGGAGTGGAGGTAGCTCTCATTAACCCAGTTAAGCAACATGCGTTCGTCTCCAGTTGTTCGCAGGGAGCAAAGATTGAGAAATGAATTGATTGCGCAAAACAGACGTTAACACATTTGTAACCCAAAAACCATGAACTCCCCCCCCCCCAACCCCCACATTCCTGCAGTGACACCCATCAGCTCCACCCAAATACGTGTGGCCGCTGTTGACATCGGTTCAATGAGCACGGGCAGGAGCTGGCAGAGGAACAGGCAAGCCGCCCTGCCGGGAAGGTGGCCATCAGCCACAGAAGCTGGGAGGGGTTTTTTTTTTTGAGCGAACCTTGGAAACACCCACCTTTGCCTTCCTAATTTCAGGGGGCTCTTGCCAATGCCAGCTCATCTTGGGCGTGATCCCCCGCTTTATCTGTGGCTTCCCCATCACCCCCGGGGCTGCTCCTTCCAAGCTCTCCCCACTGATCCGGCTGGGTGGCTGCTCCTTATCGGCACGAGCCAGGGAGCATCGCTTCCCTTCTCCCCTCTGGGGAGGCATGCCAACTGAGATAAGGATCCACCAGCTCCAACGCCAGGGTGGGGAGGGTGAGAGGCCCCCCCCAAAATCACAGAGGTGCCCCCAAGGATGAGTTGGAGGAGACCATTTGCCATCAGACGCCCGCTCTGCTGGAGAGCCCGAGGGCACCTCATGCCGCAGCCGGCCGCCTACGTGGCTGTCGGGCGCCTGTTGCCTGGGCACGCCTGCAAAGGCAGTCCCACAGCTCGTGGAGAGGCAAAAATTAACATAAACCGAGATAAAGCCAAGAGAGGAGGCACGAGAGAAGCGTTGTGCTTCGCCAGCCCTTCCCAAAGCCCTTTTCTTTAGAGCTACAGCGGAAGAAAACTGATTTTCCTCCAAAGCTGGGTGTGGATTGACACCAGTGGAGAAGCGAGACCTTACCACATGCTTGGGAAAAAACAAACCCATATCCATGGGGCTTTGCATCTCATCCTCTTCTGGGCCTGGCAGGATGCTCGGGAGAGCCCCAAAACCAGCCGAGAGGTGCCTGTTTCCACCGCCTCCGCAGCCAGGATGGACCCTGCTCCTGTTTTCAATCAGCCTGCCCAGAAGGGAAGGGAAGGGGAGATGTTGGGATAGTGGACCCTCATTTGGACCATCCCACCCATGCGCCTCCAAGGGAGCAATGCCGGCTCCGTTGGGGGGTTTGGTGGAGCCTGCGGAGCAGGGCTGGGAAGGGCTCGCTGGGAAGCACGGGGGCTCAGCAGGCAAAGGCGAGGAGCCGGAGCCGAAAGGCAGCCTCCCCCAGCACACCGGCCGGGCTGGGACGCGGCCGGCCAGGATTTTCAGCAGCTGAGTGAGCCAGCAAAGCAAACATTAGCAAAGAGCTCCGGAGTCGTGTAAACAAACAACCAATTAAAAGATGAAATAAATCTCCCAGGTACATAACCTTTCTATTTAAACACCAGCCAGGCCTGGAAGAGCTCCAGAGCATCTGACCCAGCGACGCCTGTGATCTATCTGCTGAGCTCCTGTGGGATGAAAGCGGTTGGGTTTCAGGGAGTGGCTTTAACTCCCCCCCCCCGCGCCCCCCATTACATTATTCTGCTTTTCTTCTGTTGGTTTAATTCCAAGGGAAAGCCCCCCCAGCCCCAGTCCTTCTGCATCCCCTTCCCCGTGCAGAGCAGGATCTGGCAAGTCACTGCCTCCCTCCCCATCCCGGTTCCTCTGCCTGTGGGATAGAATTGACTGCATTGACCTGTTAATTATGGAATTTAAGGCAGGTATATGGGAAACACAGGGGTCAGATTAACCCAGCAGCATTAATGGAGCAGTGGGAAGAGAAAAGCAAGGCTTTAGACGGAGGGCAGACCTGGGGAGAGCTCAGCACGAGGTTTTGCAGGGATGAGGATGCTCCTTCCACAACAGGACAGGCCCTGGGTGTTTTAAAGTCAGAAATCCTGAAATAGGCTAAAAATGATGGGTATATGTGGAAGGGATGGCTTGGGTTTTTTCTCCAAGCCCCGTGTTTGGGGGATGCTTATCTTTGCCTTAAAGAGTCAGGGTGGTTTGGCCTCGCACTCTACGCCAGCAGGACAGAGCGAGCAAGGAGCCATTGTCTACAGCAGGAGCCAGGAAAACCACCGAGGAAAAGCAGTCTGCTTTGCAAAACTCACCTTTAAGCAAGGCAAGCTGGGGGCACAGCCACCGTCACCAGAGTTGCTCACCCCTCACTGTGTCCCCATGAGCAGCCCACAAACAGCTCCCGCTGCCGTAGGGCCAAATAAGCACCATTCGCTTAGCTGGTAGCCAAAGGTGATGTTCAGTAGCCAAGTGCTGGGGGGTGAGGGTTATGGTCCAGGCTCAGGGCTTCTGACCTGTTCCAAGGTGTTTGTCCTGATGCTTGCAGGGGTATAAAATAATAAATATATAATAATTCCCCAGCACCCAGGAGAGAAAACAAACCCAACCGCCTGGAGGGCTGCATCCTCCATCACCAAGGGCTTGGCCCAGCCCCCTGTGAACCCCACAGATTCTCCCTAAAGGTTTTACCATGGTTTCTGTCCCCTACAGCTCAGCTGATGGAGGAGCTGATGGAGCCCTGTAGCCGGCTCCCTCCTTTCATCACCCAACACCATGCTCCCCACAAGCCGCTGGAGCCCTCATCTGCTCTCAGACTTCCCCATACAGCCCCTCTGCTGATTCAGGACAGCGGGGGACTCGCCCCGGCCAGCTTCAGCACAGCCTCTAATCCCAGGCTTAATGTTAAGCCCAGGTTTGGGTCCCGCAGAGGACAGCAGGCTTCACCCTCGGCAGAAAGCAAACAGCCCAGCCAAGGTCATGGCCAAGTCACGCTGACCCTTCCCAGGGAGGAGGGGGTGGTGGTGGGAATGCACTGTTTTAATTAGGGTTGCTAATTGGGCTTAAATCCATGCACCTGCAGGCTTTCATTGCCTAAAACTTAGCACAGAGGCTGCAGTGATAAGGGTGGGTAAGGGGGGGGGCGTATCGTATCGTATCGTATCGTATCGTATCGTATCGTATCGTATCGT
>JADKXX010001471.1:0-55038 GCA_017310255.1 Butorides virescens | reverse complement strand
CAGGGTTGCTCAGGGTTACCCCCCAAACCCCACCGTGGCAGGGATGCTCAGCGGCCCACAGCTTCGGTCCTCTCCGAGCCCCCACAGCGGATGGGGCACCCACGTCCGGCAGCACCAACACCACCCACCCCAGGGAGGAATTTATGAGCAGAGAGCAGGGTAGGGGTGAAAAAGAGACCAAAGCCAAGAAAACCTGCCCAGACAGGGAAGTGAAAGCCCCAAAGATAGCGCTCCCACTCTTTCACATCGGGGCTTTCAGTAATCACAACTGCTTTCACTTCTCCTTCGCCCCTCCGCCTGTTCCTCCGCTGGTGGGTTTTGGTTCCTCTCCGCTCCCCCACCACCTTCCCCATTTTGAGGCTGGGCCTTCAAACCACTTCAGCTTTTATTTCCAGTTTCTAAACCGCAGGGGTGCCACCGGTTCCCATGTCCCGCACTGGGTCTCTGCCCTGGCTCGTGAGCTGCCGTCCCCTCTGAGGAGCTGGGGACACGGCGGGGACGGGCAATGCTGCTGCAGGATCCGTGCCAGGATCCATCCCCCCACAGTGGTCCAGCTCGGATGGGTGCTGGGTAAGGGGAGGAAGAGTGAGAAATAAGAAGCAGAGCAGAAGGTGGAGCTCCCTTTCTCCATGGCTTTTCCCAGATCTTTGGCTTCCAATAAAACTCCAATAAACACAACTATTTTACTATTTTGTTAAAGAATCAGCGGACAAAGCCGGCACTGGAGGGAAGCGTGGGGCTTTGCTCTGCTTTTGGCAATTTTAGTGCCAAAGCATGCAAGCACTGGCGAAGGGTCAATATTGACTTTCTGCTGAAGCAACCGGCAGGGTTCATTGACTGGAAGCGTACGGGCGCTCCGGCTCCGAGCCGCACCCTGCCCGTATGGAAGGAGCTTTTCCCCTCACTGTGAAAATCCTTCCATTTAAAAGTAATTTTGTATCAATGCAAAAAAAAACGGCTGCTGTGTGTAACGTCCCCCTCCCCAGGGGCATCCGAGAGCCAAACCTGCTCCGGGACGTGCAGGGTGCCGGGGTTCCCCGGGCGCAGCGAGGCCAGGCTGCAGGCAGGAGCCCCCTGCCCTCGGGACGGGCCAAGAGGTTAATCCCTGAGCGGAGACGTTCCTCGCCCTCGGCACCCTTATCCCGGAGCCACAGGTCTCTCCCACATGCAAACCCATGGCTTTGTTGGCTGTGATCTCCCCTCGCAGTGGTGAGCAGCCAAATTTTGCTGCCTTTTATAAAGGGGCCACGCTTGCCAGGTCAGGGCGTGTTTGCACGGAGGTCGATGTTCGCCAGGGCAGTGGGAAGCTGCCTCCGGGTCAGGGCTTTCCCTGCCATTTCCCTCCCCACACCATCGCCGAAGGAAGCCTCGGCACGGCATCAGCTTCCCCAGCCACGCGTCCGGCAGGCACGTGGCGGTGCCCAGCGGAGTGAGGGGACGAGGGACGATGCTTCCCTCACTTGCCGCTCAGGAGAGGTTGCTCCCAGACCCCACGCCGGCTCCTTATCCTCAGGGAAGCACTGGGGTGGTCTGGAGGGTGGCTGCAGCCCTGGGGGGGTCTGCGGAGCACAGTCAGCACCGTGTAAACACAACAGCGGCTCAGCCCATAAATTATTCCCCGTTACAAAGCATTGCCCCGCTCGGCTGACCCATGCCTGTGGCCTCAGAGCTGCAGCCAATCTGGGGGACGAGAGCCTGGGCAAACTGAGCTGCGCTTTCCTGCAGCAGGGATGGGGGGTTTCCAGCCATTTTTTCGGGTGCACGTTATCATTTTGCCCCTTTTTACACCCAACCCCCCCTCCCCAGGCTTCTGCCAGCTGCAGGCTGGGCTCTCTACCGGCCACATTCCTTTGGGTTGACGTGGCTTTTCTTTCTTCCCCCATCCTTATCACGCTTGAGTTCGTGAATCATATTTCTCCAAAGCTATAAACCACCCAAGCGACCCATGTAAATAAGCGAGACAGAAAGCAGAGCCAGGCACGGGGGTTCGGGCCGCTGTGGGGGGCACAGCTCTCCTGGGGAAAGGCCCTTCCAGCCACGCGAGGAGCCACACCAAAATCCCTTTACCAAAGCTTTTATCACTGCGCCTCGTCCCCCCCCAGGCCACGTATTCTGCTTTCCCTGGTTTCGGGGGTGGTGGCAGGAAGATGGGGTGGCCACTGCCTGCCCCGGCACGCTCGCCCGCCATGCCGGTGGCACGGGAGAGAGGATGCAGGGGGATTTTCTGGCTACCTCCATCATCGGCGGGGCTGGGGCCAGGGCCGGGGGGGGCGAGCGGGTCCCTGGGACGTTCATCCCTCTGCAGCCCTGTGCGGGCAGCCCGGAGCTAGCACTGGCCGTCGGCGACTTGCCGGAGGCTGCACACCACCAGGCTCTCCCGCCTTTCAGCCTGGGCTTTCTTTGCAATCACGCTTGAGGGAATCTGATTTCGGGAGTCTCTGCCCTGCCTCCAGCGAGCCTGGGAGCCTGAGGACAGGAGCAGATTGATTTTGTCTTAACTGCGATGATTCCCCGCCTAAAAGCCACCTTCATTCATCATCTCCCTGGCCAGCATGAAGGCTTTCTGCTGGTTCTGTCCCTTTTGCCCTCCGCTGTCTCCCCAGGGAGTCAGAAAAGCAAGGTACAATGCCAAAGCCAGGATTCCCAGCAAAACAAATCCCGGTCTCCAGCTGAAGGACAACATGACATCCCAGAAACAAAAACCCAAACGGGGCGAGATCCGGCGGGGCACAACTGCCCCAATCGCATTATTTCTGTGCATCTCCGAGCATCTTCAGCCCCTGCATGAATCCCGACGAGTACAGAACCACTGAGCAGCACAGCCCCGGGGAATTCAAGCTTCTAATTAAGCTCAATTACTCCTGGAAACAATTTTTAAAGTGTCCACCGAGGCTGCCGGCCAGGGCAAGAACACTGCACCTGCAAGTTTTAATTGCAAGGTTGTCACCACCAAAGCCAAGCTATCAGCGTGGCTGGTGCCAAGGAGTCTGTGCCGCGTGGTGCCGGGTCCTTCAGCACCATCCTTATCGCAGGCTGGGGCGGCTCGGCGGTTTTTTAACGTCTCCCGACTCAGGAGGGCCGGAGAGGCAGAAGAACTGATGCAGATGGAAAGCAAAATGGTGAAGGCAGGGGCCAGGACCGCTGTGATCCCTTTGGATCCCTTCCTCCGGCTGGCTCTGCTTGTAGCAGAAGCACCCGACGCCCAAGAGGGAGCGGAGCAGGAGCCTGGGTCAGCCAGCGGGAAGGAAGCTGAATCCAAAAACCTCAAACCACCTCCCCAGCAGAGATAGAGCGCTGACCCCCTGGAGCGCCCTGAAGATCCCCGGGGCTGCTGATGGCGCCTGCGGGGGGACAGGACCTGCTGAGCGTGACCAGAGACGCACGGGGAGCCGGGTTTGCAGCTACCCTGGGCTCGGTCTAGGAGGAGATGTTGGGGCAATGGGGACGGCGTTCCCCTGTTCAATGCAAGCGGCCGCCCATGCGACACCCTCCTGTCGGGGAGAGGCAGCATACGCCTGCGTCGAGGGAGGGTTAACGGGGAAGACGGCGGCTGAGGCTGTGAAAGGCTCTGCCAAGGCCCCGACTCACCGATGGGCAGGCTAAAGTCAAATAAATACGGTTCTGGCGTGACCTCTCTCTCGCGCCCGGTGTTCACCCTGCTTCTTTCTCAGCCCCAACACCAATTCATCACCCTCCAGCAGCCACCGCCCTCTCCAAGCACCCGGCCCCGCTGCGGTTGGGGAAGAAAAAAAAGCTTCCTGCCGCCCCGCGCTTTCGAAGATACAGAGCAGGCGGCGTCCCCGCTCGCCGGGCGGGCAGGGCGGCCGGCAGCACCACCGAGGTGCGAACCCCGCCGCCCGGCTCGCTGCAGGCAGGTGTCAAATCCGGAGCCCCGGGGTGCGAAGCTGCCGCACGCAGGCTCTCGAAACCAGGCGCGTCATGGAGACGTGACTGCTTGAAGTCTGAAAGCGGGGAGGTTTTGGCACTTTTTTTTTTTTTTTTTTTGAGTTTTTCTGTTTTTTCTTTTGAGTTGTTTTCTGCAATCCGTTCACGTGCCCTTACTCTTGCTGCAGGCTCCCAGGAGAAAGGCATGGGACGGGACAGGGACAGGGGACGATGCACCTCCCATCCCAAGCGACAGCGGAGGGATGTAGCATCTGGGGAGCCAACTCCTGACCAAAGCACGGCGCTCGGAGCCAGACCATCCAGACGCCAAGCGGCACCACGGCACCTCCGTCCTCCTCCAGTGCCCCTCGAAGCCAAGCAGCAAAGGGATCACAAGGAATTTGGGATGGGGGGGCAAGCAGCCGGAGAAACGGGTGCTCGGAGTCATGTCCAAGCCCAGGCGAGGCTGGGTCTAAGCGCAGGAGAGGAGGGCTGCTGCCCTAGCTAAGCTTTTGTCCCAGCTGCTTATCGCTGCCAAGCCAGTGCTGAGAGAAACAGTTTTAAGCAGCATGAATGAAATTGCAAGGCAGCAGGTTTCGCAGGGACGCTGCCCGGGTCATCAGAGAGTTTCACGGGAAAACGAAACAAAAGATCAGCGTGCGGCTTGAAAAGAAGAGCTGAAGGAAAAGAAAAAAGCAGGCAGGCAGTGTCTCAGGCGTCCCCTATGCACCTGGAACGCAGACAGAGCTGCGAGGGATGGAGATGTCAGCCTGTCCGCCTCGAGGAATTCATCGCTCGTCACCTCTTGCCAACCTCGGTGGCTGAGCGGAGCCCGGCCATACTCATGTGGCCTGCACAAAGCCCTGGTGCTGAATCAGGTCCTTCGCTCATCGCCCCAAGCCTCGTCCTAGAAAGGCATTGTCCCAAAGTCCCCCCCTAAAGCCGAACGACGGCAGATGGGGCTTCCCCCGGCTTCTCCTTCCACCGCTTTTCCGCAGCAAGCAGCCAGCAAAGCGCTCCTGCCTGCGGGCTGCCTGCACCTACCTCGCCGTGGGTGGGGACGCAAAGCTGCTCTTGCTTCAGCCCTCCGCCTCCAAAAAGGAACTTAAACTGTTTCTTCTATTTGCCCCGAAGGAAAGGTGGTTCGGGCACAGGTTTAGCCGACCTGTAATGCTATCACAACCTTCCTCAGGTTAGAAATCATGGCAATTGCGCAGAGGATCATGTAGCGGCACAATTAGTACCTTGTTTCTGCAGCAGAGATGAGAGAGACCGGAGTGGTGTCCTCTACGGGGGAGTTTTGCTGTGTGGGTTTTTCGGCCGCTGTGAAGTCCTCCCCTCATTCCCTCAGGCTCTGCTCAGCTATACATTTCTATTGCTGGCCTATATATTCACAGGACAAAGAATTAGCTCCCTTTCTTCAGGGATCTGTAAGTTCTTTGCAAGCCTTAACTGAAGCCTCTCAACGAGCCCGAGGCAACTCTGTAGTCTTGGCAGTTTCTTTCTGCCTCACCCATCAGCCCACTAGGGCTGCTCAGCTCCGCCTGCTCTCAGGCGACCCAGCATAAAGTTCTGGATCTAAAAACGCCACGTTACCCCCTCCCCGCTGAATGGCACTCCGCAGCACACGCCGCACATCTTCTTGCCCACCTTCTTGGCCAGGAGAAGCCAGACAATACCTGACAACATTTCTGGAGCAGCTCAAGCCAGCAAACCAGGCTCGTTAACAGATGAACACTCTTGTGAAGGATGTGGTGTTCTGACCTGGTAGGAGGAACCTTACTGCTGGATTTTCTGCATTGCCAGGTCACGGACTAGGAGGAAGAATAAGCAATTCCAACTACACAAGATGCCCAGAGCAGAGACCCAAGGTTGAATTACAGTCGCAACTGCCAAAAGTCATCTCTGTAAGTAGGGGAAACAATGTTTGCTACAAAACCCACGGAAACCAAGAAGCATCTCTTCTACTGCCTTCGATAAGCTTAAGGTAAGCACGTCTGCTGGGTGGATCGCTTCCACCGCGCCAAGAACGTGAGCAAACAACGCAGGCCACACCACCAAGGCTTCACTGGCCAAACACAAAGTTCATGGCCACAGTACCACCACGGCCCTTCGCCAGAGCCACAAGCCCTGTGTGCACAAGGACCCTTCTGATTTGATCCCCAGAAGTGCTGAATCCCCAGATCCCTGTCAGTGGAAGAGCCAAAAATGGGAAAGTTCAGAGGTTTTTATTTGTGCGGGATAAGGGAAGCAAACATACCCCGATAACCTCTTCCCTCGTGCGCAGCAGTCTGAAGGTTGCCCCCACAGGCAGAATGCACATTCTGTACCGAAGGCCTTAAATTTGACTGGGTCTAGTTAAAAATAAACTCTCTGGGTCAGCAGCGCTCTGCTACAGCAATGTGTTCGACAGCCCCACTTCGCTCCCTCAGGGGCGGTAGCACATTTCCAAGGAAAGGCTGGACTGAGGGATCCCTGGCTGGTCTGGCCCACAGGGTCACAGGATCTCCCAATTTTTTCATGCCAGTCGGTAAATTTTCAAGCTGAAAAGTATCATCACAGGCACTGTCTGACTTCACTCCCTTGGGAAACACCCACCCTGGCTTTCCCCAAGGGCCCAGCCCATTCATTTCCCGACTTGAGCACCCAGATGGGCAAGCGTCATTTTGGTTCGCAGTTGATGTCTGCATCCCTTTCCAGTCAACAGATACAAAAGGGCAAAGGCTAATTTGGGCACTAGATAGCTTCTTCCAGTGAATATTTTTTCCCATCTCTGATAAAAACCGCATGCAGACACAAGGGGGAAATGCTTTTTGGACAGTGACTCCTGCTGGAAAGGTGAAGCCAGCACAGCTACGGACCAGGCTTTGGAGAGCAGGGGCTGGAAGGGGCTGGCATTATCCCCATCACTGGGAATTGCACAGCACTTTCCTCTCTAGCAGCTCTTGGGTGAACCACTGGACCCAAAATGCATCAGCAATTCCTTCTGCAGCCTCAGCAGAAAGGAGAGCGTGTGAAGGGGTCGAGTGGCCTAAGGGAACGTTACTCCTTCTCTGTGAGATACCACAGAGTTTTCCCACACAAAAGCAGCATGTTCTTGGCTTTGGTTTCTGAAAGTCTGCAGTGATGCACTGCATTTCAGTTTGGCACCAGCTGGAAGGCAACCGTTTCACTCCTTCAGTTGAAGGGCACGCACACCATCTCGACTCAGCTTCCTGTTGGTTTTATCTTCCAGGCATCAGGGAGGCACACAAATACAGTTTACGTGCCAAACCATCAGCCCTGCGTTGGCAAGTCCCGTTCTTTAAGGATCCTTTTCACGCTCTCCACAATGGTCCACACTTCTGCCATGGCACCTCGACCTGCAGGGCAAGAGCAAAACCACACAGTGAAATCCAGGTCATAGCATCATAGAATTGTTTAGGTTGGAAAAGACCTTTAAGATCATCAAGTCCAACCTCATGCTGTCCCCACAGGGGGCTCCCCCCATCCCACCCACCTCACCTCTCCACACCGTACTGGTGCTAACTTTGTTGGGCTCGTAACTCAGAAGTCTAAGCAGGAGCACAAGCTCTTCAGTCAATGGAGAGAGGCAGGAAACCTCAGAAGGCGATTCATATGACCTTAATAAGTACCTCATGTTCTGAATCATCTCCAGAGGTGTCTGCATCTCACCCTTGACCGCACGGAGGGTAACTCTCTTAGCTCACGCTGCCCTAGGGGCAAGTGTGTAAAAGCGCCCCAAAAAAGTGCATGGGTAGCAAAATACCCTATTTCACCTCCTCTCTCCAGTGTAAACATTGTGTGTGTTCAGCACCTTTTTGAAACAGCCTTTGCCTATAAAAAAAAGACTCGCCGAATTCATACCATTCCCGTGACTCTGCAGTTAGACCCACATTAGAGAAAGCTGTCCTGGATTTGCACCAGCTTGAATCTTGGGAGCAATTCTTGGAGGAGACCGAGTGCTAGACAGAACAAAATGTAAAAGCTTTTCCTTTTGGCCTGGTTAGTTGCCAGATGAACACCTAACCTACAGTGCTGTTGCTTCCCTCTGAAATACTTTTAAAAACTTAGGCTCAGAATTTTAAGGCCACAGATCATGAAATCATCTTCCCCAACCTGGTGTACTGAACTCAGCCCTCAGAACTCAGTCCATTCACTCCTGTCATTTCCTTGGGGCTGAGGGAAGATACTTCTCCCAACAGCATTTGTCTCCATTGGAAGACTGAAAAGATGGAAGTCTCCACTGATCATTTGTCCTGCTGGCTAATTGCTCTAACAATTTAAAATACATGCCTTATTGGTTGCCAAAAGTTAGTTCTGGGAGGCTTTGTTTTCCTTTTCCTCTTTTTTTCTGGTCTGCTTCCACAGCTGGCTTAGTGAGTGCACAGATGAACAGCTAAACCAGCAGCCTCCAAAGAAGAGCAACAACTTGCGGGCAGGCAAGAGACGGAGGGGAAGGGGAAAGGCCATCCTGACCAGCAGGGAGAGGTACTCTCCTGTGGCAGATCACAGCCCTGAATCTGGACCCCAGAGGGTCCTCTGTTTTCCAGGGCAGACAAGCCACACGAGCCTTGTCTGGTTCAGAAGGTATAACTGGATTTGCAATGAAGAACGATAGTTTTGGAAGATCAAGCACATTGGGTTTTCCTGCAAAGTAAGACTCATTTTCTGCTACGCCTTTTTCGGACATGTAAATCCCAGGAGGTCTGAAGCATCCTGTAGACAAGCTGCAGGCAGATTTGGGCCCTTCAGATCTCCTAACCTCGAGGACAGGTCCTGCTAAACAAGAGAAATTCCCTGCCTGCCTCTGCATGGTCTGGCAGAGCTACACCCTTCAAGAATGCTTCCAAGGCCTGCCTTTGTCCTCCACCACCCACTTCCTCAACATCTTTGGCAATTCACAGCTGGATTTTTAGGTTTAGCAGAGCAAGATCTTGCTGAGCAGCCTGTCTTACAGCATAGCTTATGCCTACAGGTAGAAATCTGCCAGTGTGCCAGGCTCTAGAAATCCAGCCAAGGATGATAAAGATACTAGCAGTCTGGAAACGTCTTTTGCAAAGGCAAATTGCTGCAGGCTCACATGTGGGACGGCACCTCTCAAAGCTCTCTTTATATCATAGCATGTGGACATCATCAAGGCCAACAGACGGTAGCTTCCATTTAACTATCCAATCAAGGAAGCATTTTAATTGTCAACTCTATTTAATTTGTTATTTTAACTCTCTTTTAGCTGGACTCTACGTCTAAACCCACCCATTTACCAAGGAAGAAAAATTAATCACGTAAAGCTTGTGATGCAGAAACTTGGTGGCAGTCAGGATCTGGCCCATTTCAGGTGAGACCAGACACATGAGTTGAGGAAGATAAACCTATTTTACAGCAAGACAAACCACAATGCCAACAGACAAAACTGGTGCAAACTGAACCTCTTTTCTTCTGCACCAGATGTGCGAGCTTTGCTACCTGATGCTTGGGTGGAAGCTGGGCAAACCCCTTTGTGGACAAAACCCACAAAACCAAAATGAGCGTGGAAGAAGAGGTCTTGGGGTGAAAGGCTTGAAA
This sequence comes from Butorides virescens, assembly GCA_017310255.1. Taxonomy (NCBI): domain Eukaryota; kingdom Metazoa; phylum Chordata; class Aves; order Pelecaniformes; family Ardeidae; genus Butorides; species Butorides virescens. Next base: position 45,588 of record JADKXX010001471.1, on the reverse strand, counting down.
AAAAGAGGGGAAGAGAGGAAAAAGTCAGTGGCAGAGACTGTCTTGGGTCTTCAGAGACCGTCTTGGGTCTTCAGAGACCTTGAGCCCATTACTGCTGTGACTGGTTTTGACTGGGATAGAGTAAATTTTCTTCACAGTAGCTGGTATGGGGCTATGTTTTCGTTTTGTGCTGAGAACAGTGCTGATAATGCAAGGATGTTTTAGCTACTGATGAGCAGTGGTTACACAGAGCCAAGGCCTTTTCCACTTCTCACCCCAACCCACCAGCAAGCAGGCTGGGAGGGCACAAGAAGTTGGGAGGGGACACGGCCAGGATGGCTGATCCCAACTGACCAATTTATTATTATAATTATTATTTTATTCCAATTATTAAACTGTCTTTATCTCAACTCATGTGTTTTCTCACTTGTACCCTTCTGATTCCCTCCCCCCATCCCGCTGGAGGGGAGTGAGCGAGCGGCTGGGTGGTGCTTCATTGCCAGCTGGGGTTAAACCACGACAACTGCTTTGCCATAATTTTCCTGACAACTGCCAGGAACATCCTGGCGTTTGCCAACAGGAAAATCATGTTGTGAACTGACTCACAGGCACAAGCAGAGTCAAGTCAGATGTGGCTACTACTGCCCCAGCTGTCCATGAAGCTCCCTCAGGAGTTTGTTCTCACAGCAGAGATGGCTGAACTGAATACGAAGCAGCTCCCAAACAACTGCTGGTGGAATGAGGTAACTCCCGATCAACGCTGGCTGACTTTGCCATTCTGAGCTACAAACCACAGCAATTTGCACACTGCTTCTCATGTTGCTTGCACATCTCTGTCGCAAGGGCGGCATCCCCCAGGAAAGGGGCAGGGCAGAGCAGCAGAAGATGGAAACCATGTTCACCATCCAGCTCTAACCCCTTTGTGCTGATGAGTCAATACATGTGGCCCTTCTGCATCTCAGATCCCCATCCGCGGAACGGGGATGACAACACCACAGCTCTGCCTCAGGTGCACATTACCCATGGGGAGGCACTCAGCCGCTTACTGCGGGAACAGAGATCTTATAGATGTACTAAAAAAGATGAAAGGAAAAAATAAAGGACAAAGAAGCTATGCCAGATGGCCCTTCCACTTCTGCCAAAATGTCTGCACTGAATGACCTCTTTTGGGCGTTTTCCCTTAACGTTATTACAAGTACGTAAGAAATTTGATGTAATCAGGTCTAAAATCCCAGCGGAAGCATAACTGTCCAGGATATTTCAACTGATGCCTGAGTTACTTGACTACACTTACCTAACTGTAAATATTTCTCAGTCTTCAGCTCCAAAAAAATATTCTCTAGAAGCGCTGCGCCTACCTAAAATTTCAGAAACTAAGCCAGTTCTAGAATGTAACCATTAAGAACGTTTTAACATCCTGTCTTTGCAACAGACTGTTTATTGAACTATCGGACAGAGCAGTTAAAATCCCACCAGAGTTGGGGATGTTAAACAAAAGCACAAGTGTTACTGGGCAGGTAATAGCACATTTGCTATTATGGCTAGACCTGGATGACATTTTACAGACTTGTCCAAAAATATTTCAATAAAATGGATTCGCAATCCATTCATCCACATGACTTGTATAAAACCCCTTCTCCAAACCTCCCAAAAGGCAAAATACCTCCATTTAAAGCAGCTTCTAAAATACAAATGAGACCATTTTTGTAGCATTTCTTAGCACTGCAAGTTACGTCTTTTGAAACTGAGCATGACAACTTTCCCTACCCCCCTCTTTCACTTCACAGATAAAGTCTGATGTCAAAACCCAAATTAAAACTCGACTGGGAAGCTGAAAAGTAACCCAGGCAACAAATAACAACAAATGTTAAATGCACGTCCAGCTACACCCTCAGCCATGTCTGCAAAGCGCTTATTCTCACTGTCTGCTCTCGGGGATAAGATATTATCCCTACCTTAGAGATGAGGAACTGAGGCACGATGAAGACAGCCCACAGTCACAGTATAGGGCAAGGTCAGGACACCCAAATCCCAGGCTGATAATGCTCACCGCAAAGCCTTCCTTCTCTTTGATCTGCTCCCTTCTTGAATGAATATTTCTTTTAAATATCAGGCCTATCTAACGGCTCATTTGAAAGCCTGGCTTGGATGGTCTCTTAAGACTACTTAAAAATCAATGAACAAGAATAACAGATACCAGCTAGCACGGGGCAAAGCTTCAGTTTGTGTAAACCCTGACAGCAAGCACCAACACCTTGAAGGCCATGCAGCAGAAGAACACACATCCCTTCAGGATAAGAGCAGCACTTGTGCAGGAAACCAGTTAGAAGATGCGCAAAAGGACTGACCTTCATCTCCACACACTAGTTTCTTCACCACACAGGGGATCTCTGTGTAGCCAAAGCCTTTCAGCTGCTCCACCTGCTGAGCCGTGATGGGATGCTCCCACATGGCCGTGTTCATAGCTGGGCAGAAGAGCAGAGGTTTGCTCAGATCCCAAGCACGGATGACACAAGTCTGCAAGAGAAGCCAAGAGGTTCAGCTCTGAGATGGGTTGCCTGTCCTCATGCCTTCTCATCGCTTTGCTGCACAGAAGTGCTTTGCCAGCCTGCGTGTCATTTAGAGGGCCAAAAGCCTCAATCTGTCAGCGCAGCTGGACTAACCCACAGGCAGATCCACAGGGCTGCTACTAATTTGTATTACATTCCAGCAAAGCTCATCTCTGACAAGCAAGAAAGATGAGGGAGGCCACAAAGGGGATAGATCCCATCCTACTCCAGCTCTGGGCCAAGCAAGCAGCTCAATCGATAGAGCAAACCGAGCTGGAAGGCGATGCGTGCAGACTGCCAGCCCATGTGGGAGACCGAGAGAAGCTGAGGGGCGGCCACAGATCCTATCAGCTAACCCCCAGGCAACGCTTCTGATAAGCCAGCTGTAGAGCTAAACACAAAGAGTTGGCAAATGAGTCTTTTTTAAATTATATGCCAATTGGATCTGTATCTCCTCACCAGGGAAGCATTGCTGCTTCCAGGACACAAACAGAGGATAACAAGAACACATCTGGGCTGTTGCAGAAGACACTGGCAGATTACAAGCCATCTAGCAACTCCTGCGTGCTACAGGGAATCATATCTGACCCCTCAGTAATACAGAACTTCCAGATAACCCAGAGTCACCTCACCTTATCAAAAGATAAATGCCGCTTGCTCTTAATGCAATGACCATCAGTTTCCCCAGGCCTAGCAGCATTTAAATCGCACAAAGGGAGCTGCCCAGGTAGCAACAGTCCCCGGTGCAGGGTCTCTGCTCAGATTGTAGAGGACTTACGAGACCCCTGCCCATCCTTTTCTATGCCCCATGATTTGAACCCTTCCCAGCACAGGGAAGTCTTCTAGAAATCTGTTCTAACTTGCCAACCAGCACCTCCAGCACTTGGCTTTCCTTTGCCAGAGCTACCTCTTACCTCCCACTAGGCTCTCCGAAAAGTCTGGCAGGAGTTTGTGAAGCCATGCATCCCTAACATCCTTCCTGAGCTCTTCCCTCTGCTACCACCATCACATCTATAGTACCAAGGGGACCCAGAAAGACAAGACACTGCTTGTCCCTCCCACAGCTCTTTCTGGCTTCTCTCAGCTCTCCGTGATCTGCTCACACAAATGAAACCTGTGCTCTGGGTGTACTTTGTTCGTTTATACGCACTCCCTCTCGCCTGAACGACCAAGTTGGTCATGCAGGGCTCCCAGACCAGAGCTGATGCACTGCCCTCCGTTCCTATTTTAGCCTCCTTGCCTTACCGAAGGGTGATACACCACAGCAACATTTACAGATCTGCAGGTTCTGGGCAGATCTTTTGGGTGGTTAATGCTTATGACTTCTCCTAAGGAAGACCTAATGCCTGGACACAAAGCATTCCGCCCCATTGAAGCTCCCCATTGCCAAACAGAGAGGCACACTCTCTTCTAATACACTTTCTGAGCAGCCTTTGAGCCAGAGAACCTTTAATAGCAGAAAAACAAGCCTGAACAAGCAAAGCCCTACAGCTGCAACTGGAAGGTAAGTAAGTGTGAGCATGTTCGAATTTCTGTGCTATGCAGTTAGGTGAGGGAGGAGGTGAGGTAGCAGGAAGTAAACAATTTTATCTGATCTCACAGGTGTCTTTCCAGATTGCATCTAAAAAACGCAGAGAGGAACTCAAAAGTGAGTGCAAGTGTGTATGCGCACGCGCGTGTGTGTACATGCATGACGGAGAGAGGGTGGAGGTAGAAAGAGAGAAATGCTGCCCATCAGAAAAAGCAGGAAAGGCACAAAACAGGGACTGGGAAATAACAGAAGAGACTGACAGCGCCGAAGAATGGAAGGGGATGTAGGTCAGGGAAGGAAAGAACAACTGTTTGGGAAGGAATAGGGGAACCACGCTGGAGGAAGAGAGAGACAAGCGTACGAAGTGGGAGCAGAACACGCAAATCTCACTGTTCTCGACACCGTAGAAGCACAAGAGTTTCCACAAAGAAAGGTCAGACAGTCTAACGCTGGGAGGTGACAGAACTCCCAGTCTGAGCTCCAGTTACTCACCAGCAGGTTGTCACAGATGCCGTTGGCAAGCTTTGCCAGCGTGTTTGCATCAAGAGGTGCCACCAACATAAGGTCAGCCCACCGTCTGAGCTCGATGTGCAGGACTGGGTCTGAACGGCCTTTCCACAGCTGTGGATGAGACAAGATGCAGCTTACTGGACCCTCAGAATGAACGCTGTGAACAACAGGCACTTCATCAACCCCACATTAGTAACCGCCATGTCTACTTAAGGGGAAAGAATTACTCTCACATCAAGCAAGATCTGACAGCATGGGGAATCAGGGACTGCGGCCACAGTGCTCACGTTTCTGACTTCCCTCCTCCTCCGTGCTGCAGCTACGTTTAGGAAGCACGTTTAACAGATGGCACCTACCTGCTTGGTGCTCTCCAAACAGGTATCCTTTCCTGACAGACAACCATTCACACACCCAATAACCGCAGATTTCAACCCATGGGTAAGAGCTTTCCCCATCCACTCTCCATTTACATCATCCCTCAGGTTCAGAAACGTTCGTAAGAGCTCCCTCAACATGAAGCATATCCGAGTGGGGAAAAGAGCTCTGTCCTGTCAGCCAACTGAAGCCAGACAGGACGAAAGCAGGGGTCACATTTCCTCAGGAATCCATGTGATTTAGAAGCCTCACATTTCTTTAAAGTGGCTTTTAACAAGGTATAGACCCCTAACTGCACAAGTTCAATTAGGATGCACACCCCTACACGTGCTCACAGCAGCAAAGTCAACCCTCCTACCTAGAGTAGGGAATAGTTCTGTTGGCTTTCTCTAGGATGGATGAGGTTTAGCCACCTGGGCACTTCCCCTCTTAAGTGAATATTTCTATTTTCACTAAAGCTCTGAGTTGCTCAAGGGAGCCCTGGTCTTTTCTTAAGAGCGCAGTTAACTGGGAAAATGGCAAGAAAAGCAGCAAACAGCATCAGGTGCTTAATCCCCAGAGGACACACACAACCACAGGCCAGCAAGAGGTGCATCAGGGCCACAAACTGTTCCTTCTCTGAGTCACTGGAAACCACAACAAAAAGACAGCATCCGGAAAGCTGGTGCTTCCTGACACCTTTCCCAGCTCCTCCACTCACTTTTTTTTTTTTTTTTTTTTCCTAGAAGCACTGAAAATTGGAGATTTATTTTCAAAATAAGATCTCCTGCAACGAGATGCTGAGCAGGCTTATCTCCCACCCTTCTGTCAGAACAGCATGTTATAAGGGCTCCATGCCTGCTTTCCAGTGTGCCAGCAGACCTCAAAGCCTGACCCGCTCCTCTTCTATCACCCCACCAAGGGTCCCTCAAAAATAACTTTGCCTGGAGCTGTAGCACCCTGGGACCCAGCACCAATCTCCTAGACCACCCAGAAAACTTCCTGACTATTTCCATTAGCACACCTCTCTCCACATAAAAGCGATGCTTGCATGGGAGTGCCTTGGCAAGAGTACTGGTGAAGAGTAGATCACCTTGTACTCAGATTGGTACTGCAGAGTAGAAGTAGAATGTATAGAAAAAACAATGTTGTTTTACAACGAACCTCTCAGGGACTCTCAAAGCATGTCAGCAAAACTGTAGTCAGGAGAAAAAGTTGCTTTACAGGCTCAAGAGATGTTCACAGCCCTGACAGCTGAGCTGTCCCTTACTGGAATGGCTCTTCTGTGTATGTGCATGAGCACAGATGCAGACACCTCCAAGATAAACACCACTTCCACCAGGAGAACCTCGCTAACTTTCAGCCACCAATCACACTGGTGCACGACATCTCCACGTACTGGCCTTCCTCTGTGCTGCTGCACCAGCGTGGCCCTACCAGCACAAGGTGACCCAGTCAGACACCAGGCTGAATTTTAAAGCAGCGTGGGTAGTTTTGTGAGTGTCAGCAATGTCTGTAGATTCAGAATACGTAGTGAGAATTAAGCTGTTGCCTTCATGACAAGTATGACTCATGACAAGCACCAAACAGCCTCACCGCGGCTCTGCAGTGGCTTTCTTGACATTTCCTGATGCTCCTCTCAGAGCGCGGGCAGCGGCCGAGCCCAGGGTGGCAAAAGACCACTTTTAACCGCACTGCCTGCTGCAGGTCTGCTAGGGCGGTACAGAACCCTCCGGTACAGTCAGGGGGGGCCTTTCTTTTCTTCCTCATTTACAGCACGGTTGGAACCACATTCTTTGAAAGCCATATTCCAAAGCATACATTACCAAAACAAAGAAGTGAGTCTTGGCCCAGGATTAAAAAAAAATAAAAAAATAAACATGATCTCTTGCAAAGAAACTTAGAGGAACACTTCTATTTGCTGTTCAGCGCTTGAACAGCTAAGTGAATCTTCCAGGGAGCTTGCTTTTTTCCTGAAGCATGACCCATTGGCCATGGGTGTGTGACAGAACTACTTGAATTACAAAACATGCGGCTAGTGGGGATAGGACAGAAGCCCCTTGCAGCCTCCAAAGGAAGAACAACTCACCTGCCATTCATCTTCATCGCTGTAGAGAGTGACAGGAATCTCCTGGGCATTGTAGAAATGCTTTGCTCTCTCAGTAGTAACCACCTTCACTTCAAGCTAACCGGAAAAGACAGACCAATAGTTAGATTTGAGGACAACCCTGCAAAGCTAGGTAGAGGAGGAAGGCTCAAGCAACAAAGATTTTGAAAGCTGTGTGGATTCTCAGAGGACTTCTCCCTACCATGCTCATGTGCATAACTGCACCTCTTCACAGCTGAAAGACCAGCCCACGGCAGGCGTTCACGGGAGCCAAAGGCTCATCTCTCTGCCACCCTAAAACGGGCAGGGGATTAGTCACCACCTGCCAAACATGTTCACACAGCCAGTTCACAGCAGGGACAGCAGAGAGGATGGAGCAGGTCAGAATGAGATGTGGTTCTGTGCAGAACTTCAAAGAGACAGTAAGAAGCAGCAAACCAAAGCTCTGTGAAAAACGCCTGCCAAAGGGAGTAGGAGAGCATCTTGCTTCAGTGGATTCCCTTAATCACAGCACAGAGGAGTGCCGAGGGGTGGCATGCCTACATGGCACTCACAGGATCACTCTTCCCATGCTGGGAGCCAAGAAGCAGCTCTCCACCAAGAGAAAGCACAGTGCTGAGTGATCAAAAGTCCCGCTGAGGGACAAGCTGGCTAGCTGGGGCTCAGCACCACCAGAGCAAAGCACACACACCTCTGCTGCACAAGGCTTCACAAGAAAGAGTGGCTTTGGAAGACAGAGCATGATTTCTTGGTCTAATGGACAGTGTTGTGCACCTCTCTCTGTCTCCTTCTGCCCTTGCCTCTCTCTCTCGATGATCTCCTGGGATGTAGCTACAGACCACTGGATACTCCTTTTTACAACTGTGTTAATCAGATTTGCTCCAACCAGGGGTAAAAATACCAGAAGCAAGTTGGGGTTGTCTTTTCCAGCTACCTTTCCTATCAAGGTAAGACATTGGCAAGAGGAAAACCTCTGTATAGGTATGTTCATAGCACAGGGTTTCTTGTGCAGCCAAATCAGTGACTTCCACAAAGGAAAGACAGACTGGGTGAAAGTATATGAAGGTTCTCTCCAAAATCTTAGATAACCTTGTTGAAAACCAGTGGAATCTTCAGATATACGGTATATACTGGGGAAACCCTATCCTGTCCCTTGGACGTTTATTTGACATGCACACTTACGAGGTGCTAAGATGCCCTACAAGACGAAATCCTTTCATTGCCTCCTGCAGAAGTCTTAACAAGTGGAAAAGGGTTGGGTTTTTTTCCCCTGCTTTCTACAATTTGCACAACCTGCTCAAAGCTGTAGCTCTGACAAACGTCACAAACAGCCACCTGCCACGTGCAGTGAAGCGGAGGTGCTCTGCACACACCAGGATCAGCCGCAAAGCAGAGGCGGCATCGGAGTGGCTCTGCACACGCTGATCACCCGTGGGGCACATGCAACTGTACTTCTACCTGCAATTCCTCCCAAGGATGTCCCTTAAAAACGGCCAAAACATGGGCCGACACACAGAGGGGAGTGCTCCGAAAAGGCTGTTATTGTGGCAGATGCAGCTCAGGCCACCGATTACAGTGAAAAATAACCCTTTTCCTCATGATTGGCCACTTCAACCACAGTCTGCTCCTTCAAGCAGTTCAGAGTGCAACCCGCTGCGTGGTTCTAGTAGCCCAACAGAGAGATGGGGAGAAACCAGCCTCACCGACAACTCCTTCCTGCTAGAAAACTGCGGCCTGAGGTACCAAACTGATGAAGCACCCAGTTGGTGCACTCTTGCTAAAGCAGACTGCTGAAAACCTCCAACCTCCAAGAAGCTATCTTCGGCGGCAGCGGTTGAAGTGACAAAACATGTTAACCTATCTCCCCAACACTATCTATTCGACTGGGAATGGAGCTGTGTTGATTATGTGCACCCTACATGACTACAGCAACAGCTTAAAGCAGTGGAAAATCCCAGCCTTAGCATATCATGGTCTTCAGTAATTTTTCCCGTTTCCTGAAGAAAAAGTAGTGGGAAAATATAGCTGCACATAACACCAGTATTTGGTACTACACGCTTGGTTCTTCGCCTCTTCTAAACATCTGCTCTTTTTCAAGCAACCCTAGCTTGGAATCGCAGCTGCGTTTCTAGTGCTTTCGAGTGTGAAGATCATATTCACAGCAATCAACCGTATTGTTTCCATATTAACCTTGCCTCACAGGAAGCTGTTTGGAGCCAAGCAGCGACACCCACAAAGGTGCTAACGCTGCTCTCTTCTGTGCCATGGGCTTCAAGGGGGTGTTAACCTCGCAGTCTGCAGGACACTATTTATTTGGTGATTTTAAAGAGCAACGTGCAGTTTAAAGAGGCACATCTGCTCTCTGAAACAGTACCCAGTAGGCCAGGTCTGCATGAAAAGTTTTCAGCAGTAGAATGTCTGTTTGTGGTATTCTTATTTTACAGTTAGCCGTAATGATACATGGGGTTTTAGGTGACCCAACTCTACCTACCTTATGATATATTTTGTCACTTGCTACTTCAGTTGCGTCACTATTCAAAATTTTCTGATCTAGACCAGAAATACCTATCTAAGGCTAAAGGATACACAGAAATCCCCAAAAGACACTCTGCTTTCTTTTCATTTTTTTTTTAAGATAGTTTCATAACCATCTCCAATCTTAAAAAAAAAAACCAAACAAACCATATTTCTTCAAAACATAAGCTCAGGAACAGGGAATTGCTGGCTACTGAGTACTGCATCCAACCCACTACAAGCTAGAGCATACCAGAGGGATATGTTCAAGGACTCTGAGCAGTGGTGACTCCACCGCTCCACCAAGAAACTCTATTAGTTAAATACTCTCCCCAATTAAGGTTTTCTGCTGGGGTGGGCTCCTGGATCTCTTGTTCCAAGCAAGTCCTTCAATCCCTCCAGCTACGTTGGAAAGAGATCAGTGTTCTCAAGATCCCTTTAGTCTACATACGTTTTTTTTTTTCCTTCTATTTACCTGGCACACCCTCTGTTTGCCTGTGGTTATATCTCTGCTTAAACAGTAAAGTCAGTCTAGCCACACTCAAACCCCTTTACTGGAGACAGACTAGTTAAGAGTTCTTTTACTTGGACTGCTTAAGCCAATTCTCCAGAATCAGCTTTACTGCAAAACCGCTCTCCTGTGTCCATGCAGTATTGTTGGACTCTGTTAGATGATTCTCCTGTCACAGCCGTTTCTGCTTGGGGTAAGGGGGTGTGTATGATTGGGGTTTTTTTCCATAACTTTCTCAGCTTTGACAACAAAATCTTTACAGGCAGACCAAGCTTCAGTAACAACTGCTGCAGAAGAGAATGAGTAGCTCCTCTGTTTAATGGCACCTATAAGTTGACCTACAGGCTACCTGGGCAATGAAATGATGTGACAATGCAATTTGAACCTAGAAGTCCAGATGACATCCTGTAGCTTCAAGAGCAATGCATTTCACCCACAGAAAAGTTTGCCATTTCCTTTCTTTATAACTAACCGATATCCTGCCAATATGACTTTTGTTGTATTCCTGCCTGGGCCATTCAAAAATCCTAGGAATCAGCCCGAGACAACGTCTGCCAGTCTAGCACAACCACGAGTTACCCGCAGTGTCCTGACAGGACCCTATGTGCTGCCTCCCCACACCACCAGGTGCAAGGGTAATAACCTGAAAGGTGCAATACAAATTTCCTAGATCTTCAAAGAGATTAAACAAAAGGCAGTAAGACGTAGTCACATCCACCCTCAAGGAAATTGTTAAAGTTCAGCAAGCACAAAATCACACTGCCAAGTTGTTCACCGAGGATCATCTTAGCCAAAACATCAACTTAAAGTAACCACTCCGGTTTCAAGCCTCTGACCACATCTCCTTTGGTATCAAAGCCTTCCTCTGCTCCTGCCCTGCTTCCCCTTCTTTAAAGTTCTGTTCCATCAGTTATGAAATTGATGCAACAGGCTGGTGCAGGACTTAAACTCAATGGAAAAGTTACATTGACTCAGCAGGCTTTAGGATCAGAAATCACATCAGAAACGTGTAAATAAATAATTTTAATTAACAAATTACCAGAAGCTCCTGGGCTGGATACTTCATTTGCACTCTTTATGCTACAAAAGCCCAAAACGAGTGGGCGCAAAGCCTGCAAGAGATGTTACAGAACCTATGGGCCTTCACAGAGAATTCAGGTCCAGCCATCCGCAGTTTTTAATTACAAATCAAATGCTCAGAGAGAGGGAACACGTTTGACCTAGATTCCTACCATGGATCATTTGCATTCTTCCCATCACCTGCCGAGAAGGATGTACCAAGCACCAAGAGCAAAGGAAAAGAGACAACAGTGAAGTCAGTCCCAGAGAGAGAGGATTAGAAGCTGCGTATCCCTCACTAACAAGAACACAGCTGCTGGAGCTGGCCCTCATCTTCATAGAATACCAGGTTGGAAGGGACCTCAAGGATCATCTGGTCCAACCTTTCTAGGCAAGTCTTGTCACCCCCCTTCCTTGGCATCGTATGTCTCTGGCCCTCTCACTCCAGGCTTCACTAATTATTTCAGGTCAAGTAATAAATTAGCCGAGACACCTCTTTGCAACCCACAAGGCCAACCCCACCGGCAGAACAAGTGCCCAACAGCTCACATCATCTTCGGTACCCTTTCCAGCTTGGATATCTGCATCAACCAGATACTTCAGAGTTACTTGGGGATTGCACCTCTTCTGACTCTGTGTTGATGTATCTACAGGTAAAGCCTCCTAAGTCATCCAAAAGAATACTCATTAAGCAATCTAACAAATATGTCTGGATATGTAAATGCACCCTCTTGCTCCTGCCACTCTTTCATTTCACTGCTCCAAAACATTTGCTTTCTTTCTTAAAAGCTAAAGGTTTTCCATGTTGTCCTCTAACTCTATTCTACAGCAAAAGTTAGCACATTTCCCTCCGTGATTCTAGTCGCTAGTGGCCTCTGCTGGACACCTCTGTTACTCCAGACAATAAACTAGTTTTAAAACACAGCAAGGACCTACTCAATTGTTTTTGAGAGAATGAAGCAAGCTGAACTAACCACCAGTGGGGGTGGTGGATGGCTGCAGCCAGGGTGTGCTGGGCTTTGGGGACAGATGGAAACCCAGTAGCCAAGGGCTGTCTGGGGCAGGGACCCAGATATCTTGCTGGTATGCAAATATGATTAGAAGGCAATTGTCTTACTCTCTATATAGTGGACAGCCCAGGGCCCTTCGAGTGCTCCTGCACAGCAGCGGGCTGCATGCCAGGATCTCCCTGTGAGCAGGGTCACTGCTCCAGGCTGAGAGATTCCTTACCCCAACAGATCCTCGGTAAGTGACTAACAGCATGCTAAACTTTGAAATCTTAGCTGAGTGACGTAAAGGGTTGATTGTGCATATATAACCCTTTAGACATAAACCGCTGACCAAGTCTGGGACTGGGGTTGGATCCAGCTGCACCTAGGTTCCTCTCTGAGAAGGAGTTCAGAAAGCAAGGGAGTCCTCCCTCACCCTCACGACTCAACGGGATGGTTCCCCTGACAGTTTTGTCCCCTGTGCAGCAAATAACCAAGCGTACCTTGCCATCGAACCTTGTTAAACCACCACTGCATTTACCATTGAACCTTGTTAACTCACTGGTTTATATCAATAAAGTACATTTTTCCTTCTCTCTCATGCCATCTGCAACAAACTGGCACAGTGGGCAGGATGGCAAATAGTATCACCCATTATTTACGGAGGCAGGGAGCAAATCCAAGTCCTAACTTCCCAGAATAACAGGCTCGAAACAGCTGGCAAGCAATTGAAGAGCTGCAAATGAGGAATGCACTAGCCCAGGGCATGCCCAGAGAGAGATGAAAGGTCAGCCTACTTGGCACTATCTTGAGTCTGATTGAAGCATTCCAGAAACGAGGTAAGGGTGAAAGGAAGAAGCAGTATTTGAACTCCTCTGGCACCAGTCCCCCAAAAGGGAGACAATCCTTTCCTCCCCCCTTAGGGAGGAACCACAGGACATGAAGTGAAAAAACAGGTAGTGCCAGGAAGGCAATTGGGCCTGCCTGTCCGGGAAGTGGAGGCTTATCAATGGGTAAGTGATGATGGCCCATACCTTTTAATTCCAGTTTGTCCTCAAGGACAATTGGTGAAGTTTTTAATAGATACAGGAGCACAAATTTCACCATTAACACAAGATGCCGAGAAACAGGGTGTATGATCTGGAGGGCAAAGAGCAAGTGTTGAGTGTCAAACCACAAAGGTCAATTTATGGCTCCCGGGCAAGAAGCGCATGTTGACTACTTGCTTTGCAATTAAAGCTCATCATGAAAGTATTTTAGGTTTTGAGGTTTTAAACGGATGAACCTGGTCCCTGCCGAACGGCAGCGTGTGGGCCTTCAGCTCAAACATTGATCCCAACCCCGATAGAAATCAGAGGGCTCCAGTGTGGGCACTTCTCACAGCCCCTGCCTTCCCCGAGTCAAAAATCACTGACCTACTGTAATATCTGATCTCTGCCGTGGTATGAAATGGAATTTCTGAAGTCACAGCTGATAGGGAGAAATGACAAATTCTCTCCAGACGTTGCAACCTTCACAGCTACTTCGCAAGCAGCTGCACCACCCTGGATGGCAACACTGGATGTAAAAGATACATTCTTTATGTTCCCTTAAAGGAGGAGGATAAAGAGAAATTTGCTTTCACTTGGGAGGGGATACAATACACCTTTAACAGACTCCCAGGGGGTATAAACATTCACCCACGATTGCTCATGCTGCACTTGCTGAACTTCTACACAGTCTCACTCCCCCAAGAAGTGAAACTGTACCAATCTATAGATGATATTCTCATTGGAGGAACTTCCCCTGAGAAGGCGGGGGAAGCGGCAGCAGCAGCATGGCAAGCACTAAATAAAGGAGAAATTGAGATTCCACCCGGAAAACGTCAGGGATCAAGTAAAGAAGTAAAATTTTTAGGTACTTGGGGGATAGCAAGCAGTGTAGTGATTCTTCCACAGACCTTAAGAAAAACAGAAGAGCTGCAAATGCCCCAATCCAGGAAGGAGTTACAGCAAATAATGGGAACTTTAGGACACTGGAGGAAGCACATACCTGGATTTTCTATCATTTCCCACCCACTATACTCACTCTTATGGAAAGGCAAACCCTGGAGTGGAAATCAGAACATGAAGAGGCAGTCAAAACTCTAACTGAAGAATTAAAAACATACCAGTCACTGGGACCAGTACACCCCTGCAACCCTGTTACAGCCAAATGGGGTTTCACCGAACACACTACTTACTGTAACCTATTCCAAACTGGCCCCCATGGGCCAAAAGAGCTTTAGTGTTTCGCTCAACCGCATTTAAAGAAACAGAACAACAATACTCCTGAATGAGAAAAGGGACTTTTATCTTTAGTCCAAGCAGTTAAACAAGTTGAGAAAATACATCAGGGACAGCCTGTGCAAACTAGAAGCAATCCTAAAAAGGACTGCTGCCCCAGAAGAAGCCGCATGAAACCCCACTATCAGAAAATGGTACACCTACCTACCAGGAGTTGCAGAAAATACGCAATTAAGTGACAGACACGCTAAGTTTCCAAATTGCAGATGCCCATAAACACAGAGCCTTTAGCGGTACAACAACCTTGTAAACCTTAACCCATTCTGGTTGCACTGCCCCTCCCCAAGGGTACACCAACAGAAAACATCTGGTTTACGTCTGCTTCAGCAAAAAGGGCAAATGGTAAATGGCGATATAAGGCTGTTCGTTGCATTATCACAGAATCGTTGAGGTTGGAAAAGCCCTTTAAGATCACTAAGCTCAACCGTTATCCTAACCCTGCCATCCCACCACTAAACCCTGTCTCTAAGCACCTCATCTGCCTGGCTTCTAAATACCCCCAGGTATAGGGAGTCAACCACTCCCCTGGGCAGCCCCTTCCAATGCTTATGTTAAGAAAAATAGATAATTGAAACTATATAGAATTATAGACTTCAAAGAATCAATAGCTATTCTATAAAGATCATAGAAATAGGATTAATGATAAGGTGCTGTGTAACCACAGGTGTGTAAACAATTCCAAGACAAGACTACGCTGTACTCCTCATTTGCCTATTGTATAGCCCCTTCCATGGTTGGATTCTAAGATCCTTCGAGACGGACCAATGCATTCTAAGATCAAGAAGCAGAACTGAGACAGAACATGTTGACCAATGGAAATGAATGGACTTTTAGAAGAATGAAGAATTGAGAACATAGTGAAAACTTACAGTGAACTTTATCTATTATGTAATTGTGTTGGAAGCATATGTAAGATGATAGTTGTAATACCTAGTTGCCACACACTGAGGTGATGGCCCAACTCAAGAGTTGTTAATAAAGGCAAACCTAAAGATACCCACAGTCTGGTGAAATTCTTCAACACTTTACAACTGTTTCAGTGAAGAAATTTTTCCTAGTGTCCAATCTAAACCTCCCCCGGCACAACTTCTCTCTCATTCCATCCGCGACACCCTTAAAACCCAACTTCAAGCTAACTCTTAGGTATAAAGAAGTATGAAATGATAGGAAAAAGTATTAATTGATTTTTAAAAACAGGAAGATCCCTCCTCCAACAGATTTTCAAACCAAAGGGGTGAAAGCCAGCAGGAATTTTCCATTTCAACAGAAGCCATATAATCTCTCCTCGAAAGGAGAAACGGGATAACACCAACTTTACGAGACTTCTACCAAGAGATTTACTCACCCCAGGGATTTTCAGCAGTTCGGCAATGAGGAGAGGCAGCTTCAAGGCAGCCACACTTCCAGTTACACCCACCAGGATACGGGATTTTTTCTGCGGCACAGATGAGCTCTTTTCTGCAGGGAACTCTGGTTCTGGTGGTGAAAAGGTCTCCATGCTCCGAGCAAACTCTACAAGGACAGAAACACAAAGCCACGTGACTAACGGTGCCTCTGACCCAGGCTAGCACAGCAGGGCTCCAATGCCAGTGGATTTCCAAGAGCCTAGATTTAAGCCTGGACTATGCAGGACCCAGAGTAATTCAGCCTGTGGACTCTGATCTGTGAAGCTCCTGAGCATCAGCAGACCTTTAAGCATAGCAGTAGTCTACTCTGCCCATTTAATGACAATTTTCTCTCGGATACAGGTAAACAGAATGCTAAAACCTGCATGGGGAGGCCAAAAAAGTGTTCTGGTGAAGCCCAAGGCCCCCAGAACAAAAGACACACCCTGAGGCATTGAACACGGTCCAGAATTTATAATAAATGCACCTTCCAAGCTGACCGCTGGGAAGACATGCAACCCCCAGCTGAGTCAGTCTCCCTTCACGCTCTCTAATGAGTAATAAATGCAGGGAGGCAGTTTAATCATTAAAAATTTGCCACCTCCCCCCTCCCCCAGGCAAGCGTTATCATCTTCCTTCCTATTTCATTGCTATGTATTTACAGCGGTGATCGAAATGACTCTCTAGCAGATGGGAAGAAATCAAAACGGCCAAGAAGAGGCAGAAGACAACAGCCTCCGAGTGAAAACACCTTCTTGGGGACGTGAAAGTCAGAACTGCTCAAGCAAAGCCATTGGCAGGCTGAGGCGGCCACTTCCGAAGACTTTATCTCGGGTCTCCCGCCTCCTCCCAGCTTCCCGGTGCCGCTGCCACACTGATAAGTCACAAACAACTATTCCAGTGAGGAAGAGTGTTCCTCCGCAGAACCGCCATGCACATCTCTGCTTAATGTAGTAATTAGCAAAGAATGAACCCACTTCTTAAAAACGTCTGGAAGACATGTTTCTAGCGAAGACATCACACTGGGATTCAGTAAAGTTTGTTCAACATTACCAACATCCGCATTATTTGGAGAAAGTGACTTGGAAGCATTTTGGGTAGAGCAAAAAGGAAGAACAAGACGCTTACCCTGCCCTTACCATCAGTAGCAGCTTGGATGCTGGAGCGAGGGGTCTGGATTGAGAGGAATTCAACCCTTCGGTCACTCCTCGGGATGATCCAGCAGTGAGGTTAATTTCGGACCCTTCGCTGGGCGATGCTGATCACACCGGTGCGGGGGTCACATGCTGGGCTCCACCACCAACGGGCACTAGCACAAACGTCCTCTCTAACCCCCTCGCACCCATCAGCTGCAACACAATAACACCACCATCTTTCTTCCACGTGCTCTTCATTACATTAATAAGTTTAACTCAGTCTGGGAGGTTCCTCAGTGCATTTATAAAAAATTGCTCAGAGAGGAGCATGTTGTCAGCTTGAGCTTCTAGGCACCGATTAGCAAAAGTAATTAAAGGAGAGGAAATCCAGCATGCACACTGGCTAGGCAATTTGAACACTGCTGCAACACTTTACATGTTTATCTATACCTAATTAAAATTAACACTGTCACAGCAAGGAGAACACTCACTTCCCTTACGATTACTAAATTAATTTGCCAAAGCATCCATATCTCAAAAGCCTGGAGAAAAAGGTATAATTTTTAAACAGGCAGCTTTCAAACGGGGCTATTAGCAACAAAAAAAAAGTGCAACGTTCCGGGCTGTGCTTTTCTCTTAGCCAAACCCGGCTCTGGGGAATGCAGCTAGGAAGCCATTAGAAAGCAAGCAGCTTACAGGCCTGCTCAGTTATTTCGTTCGCGTTTTAACTCCGCGGTTACGCTGCAAACAGCTTCAGAAGGCCGCTGAGGCGAAGAACAGAACCGAGAAACCCCAGAGAGTACCCAAACGTAAACAAGCAACGCTTATATACCGGTCGGGGCACGACGGAGCACGGTCAGGAGAGCGATAGGCCCCTGAGCTCAAGCCCGGGCGACGGCAGGGGCCGGGCCACGGCCTGCTCCCGCCGAGGCCTACTCCTCCCGCCCCGCCTCGCCGCCCACCGTCGCCCGGCAACGGGAGCGCGACCCCGGCGCGCCCCGGAAGGCGAAGGGCACGCTGGGAGGCGCTGACGTGCCCTCCCCGCCCCGCGCTGATTGGTGCACGATGCGCATGCGCGCCGCTGCGGAAATACGGCAGGAGTACGGCCGCCGCGGGGTGCCCCTGCGCCCCCCGCCCCCCCGGGGCCCGCACCGCCACCCCCGCAGGCACCGCCAGCCCCCGGAGAGCTGCGTTTGGCCGGCTCCGCTGCCCGCGCCTCAGGCGCTCACAGGCAGCCTGAGAGGGGCGGGCAGGCCTCGGCATCGGGGGTGCTTGCGCCCCTCAGCACCCCGGTAGCACCCTCCCACAGCGGCGGGGGGGAAGAGCCCACGTCAGGCATCCCCGCAAGGGCAGGCCGGTGGGTTCAGGCTCCTCCGAGCGCTGCATTAAGGGAGGATCCTCGCTCATAGCACGGTGTTAGAGATGGTGGAGGGCAACAAGGGGCGGAAAAAAAGCGGGAGCGTGGGTGTAAAAGAAGAGCGCCCGAGGGGCGCAGGGACGCAGGCAGCTCCCAGGGACAGATGAGTCCCGGGAGGGGTTACAGACCAGGAGCCAAACCTTTCCTACAGGATTCGGGGCAGCCGCAGAGAGCTGGCAGGGAGAAAAGCAGGTTAGAGGACTGCTGGTTTATTGTCTGAAGCAGGACAGAGCCGGGATGGGTGGTCCCCAACCCCTCCCGGGGTGCTATCACCCAGAGCTGCCTCCTCACCCAGCTGCAGAAACACCCAGCAGCAGCTCTCCCACCCCACGAGTTCCACAACCAAGGCAACCCCCACCAAAAAGCTGCAGCAGACTAAAAATAAGTGCAGCGAGCCAGGGAGGCTAGAGGCGCAAGGGCACATTTCAGGGACTGGCGCTCGCACACCCAGGAGAAATGCCGGAGAGAAGGGTTAGATGCTGAAGCAATGTCTGTTAGTGACAGCTTGTTACAGTTATTATTTATGCATCTGGGTTGTAAATGCAAAAGGTGAAGCCACTTAATCCATCGTTTCTCAGACACAGATGACAGAGCACGTGATTTGGCATAGTAAGTTTTAGGCTAGCTATAAATGAATTGCACAATATTTAAACCTGATTAAGTACATAATAGGCTCAGCAAAGGATTACTTTTCTCCTTATATTTTATACATCTATATACACACACACGCACACACACAGGTATTTTATCGTTAGCTGCGTTTTAGTCTTGTCAAGAGACAACTGCCTACTGCGGAATGACTGAAGTGATACCCTTTAAAAAGGAAACTATTCTTGGGGTGCTTTTCTGGCAAAGAGAAGTTCCCTCTTTGGGGTGACTCTGGTGGGTAGGAGTTGCAGACAGGCATCACCGGACAGCCAGAGGCATCGGGGGATGAGGGGCTGGGGACTTGCAGGGCTCTGGCTGGCTGTGGGGACAAGCGGTGGCACGCCAAGCTCGTTCCCTGCAGCGGGCAGGAGATAAGTATCTCCTGCCAAGAGCCAAGGGGCCGGAGTAGATTCCGTTTGGGCTACTTCTCTAGGACTTGGAGAGAAATTTGGCATGTTTAAAGTGCGTTTAGAGTCTGAAAAGCATCTTGGAGAAGGAGCTTTCCCTACTCCTGCCCCACAGCATCCATCGGCTCCCATTTACAAACCGATCTGTTCCAGGGTCTGCCAGTCACCTTTCCCAGCTGCCACAGCCCAAGAGGTCCTAAGTCTGAGCTCAGCTGCCTCCCGCAAGATTATTTAAATGATAATAATGATTTAATGAGTGCAAGATCATTATTTAAAGCCTGACCTCCCCTAACTGGGCAGGGATTCAGGGCTGACAGGAGCAGCGATCTCTGCACCAGGAAAATACATGGCTGTGTTTCACCGCACTGTTCAGAAGCACAAGTGAGCAGGAATCCTCACCCCCAGCCTGGAGGTTTCCTAAAAATCCTTAAATGAGCACACGCCTCAAAAGCCAACAGGGACAAATCTTGGCCTCGCTATTTACATGGTTGGTGAGACTGGTTATATGTGCTTGACATACGGGGTGGCAAGATTTGACCCAGAGCCTTACCCAAGAATAGGTCCTCCAAGAAACGCTCTGCCAATTTTATAGCTGCGTTTCAAAAATAGAAGCCTTTTTAAAAAAAAAAACCAAACCAAAACAACAACAACAAAACAGCAGACTCAGGATATGTAATCTGGAACAGCACAGTCATACCCCCCAGGGAAAACCTGTCCTCACTCCCCAACACACACACACGGCGTGCCGGGGCTCCTGCCCACAGTCACGCAGGGATACCGGTCTTCCACATCAAAACATTTACATCACCACACACTGAGAGAAGTTGTAGATCCTGAGCCAGGGTGTAAGATTAAGAGTCTCTTGGCTTCCAGCATATCAACAGCAGGATTTAGTGTTTCTTTTTTTTTCCCCCCTTTCTTCTTTTTCTTTTTCCCCCCTTTTTAAATGCTAAATCAGCCAGCCACCTGCTAGTTAAAAGCAAAATAAAAGGGAGAATTCCCAGGATTGCTTGCCCTTGCTGAGGCAGTGGCAAGTGGCTGGATGCTACCAACTGAAAGAGAAAACTCACACGCATCGGAAACCTTATTCCAAGAGGGGAGATGGGTGCTGGTTGCTATTTGTATCTTTCCCTTTTGGGTGGGGTGCGGGGGGGGCTGGTTTTGTGGTTCTAATGTACACCTATCACCACAGTAATTAAAAAACCACCACCATACACTATTTCACAGGGAAAAAGAAGACACATGAACATACACTTACTACCACGCACAACAAGAGCCCTGCAGGTCAACTCACAGCCTCTTCGAAATTAAAAATAAAAGAGAAAAAAGAAGAGCTGAAGACAAGAATGGAGGAAAGGAAAAAAAAAGAAAAAAATCCAAAATTATTTTGTTACAAAGGACGGGGAAAGAAAAAAAACCAAAATGACTTTGTTACAAAGGACGGGAAAAGAAGAACTGTTACAGTACACTCCAGCTTTCTGAAATAGCTGCAGAAACTCAGCTTGGCCATCCTCCTCCTCCTCCCCTTCCCACCCCCCCCCCCCAGATCTTTCTTTCGCCTGAGGACAGAGTCCTGCTGCTCACATCTCGTTGGAGTAGGTGTAGTTCGGGGTGGCCGAGTACTGCGTCTCGTGCTGCATCATGGCCCCCTGTGCCGCCCCCATTGCCGCGCTCTGTGCTGCTTGCTGGACATGGGGGTTCTTCCACGCCCCCGTGGTCCACTCCTCCTGGGCTTTGCTGAAGCTTCCTCCGCTCCCCCGGTAAAACTTGTGCACCTGTAGCAGGTTGGAAAGAGAAAATCCAGAGGTGTTGAGCAACTGCAGCTCACGCTGACCCTCCAAGGGTAGTGGCGAGGGCTCCCCTGAAGCAACACGGCACCCCCGTACCATAGTGAGAGCAATGAAGGAGAAGACCGCCATCCCCGTGAACAGGATGGTGGGGATCAGCATCACCACGGCCGACCCCACATTGGTCCCGAAGAAGGAAATCGCTGCAATCCAGCCGCTGCAAGGAGATGGAAACAACCATTCAGCAACCTGGGGCTTTTCCCAGCTGGCTCTGCACACTGCAGCCTGCCAGCATCCCACCCCTGCAGCCCTCCCAGCTCTTCCAACCCTCTTCCCCAAGGAGAAAAGCTTCTGAAGCACCCGGGATGTTAAAACACCAAGAGGCCACAGCCACCAGCTCAACAGTGACTTGTCCTTGCACCCAACACTAGAGCAGTGTCTTCCTTACCAGACGCCCCAGCCAGGGATTCCCACTGCCTGGATAATGCTGATCACCAGCTGGGCCATGAAGGTGAAGAAGAAGGCCATGAAGCTGAAGGAACTGTCTGTCCTGCAAGAGAAGGCTCAGTCACTCCCTACACCTCCATCCCTGCTGCACTGCGTGGGAAGGGAGACGCTCCCACGTCTCAGACCCTTTCAGGGCAGAAGCGGCTGTGGTTTAGCAAAAGGGTGGTGAGAAGCAGGGCTGCCTGCAAAACAGCAGGCACCAGTGCAAAACGATAGGCAAGGGAGAAACTGCGAGAGGCTGAAGGGGCATCTGGGGAAACCACGGGGCATCGGACCCTCCCCACAGCCCAGCCAGCTCTGCGCATCAGGCAGGAGGGCATCCGTGTCCAGACACGGCTCTCGGCTCACACCACCCCACCATCAGACTCCACCTTCCTGCACAGGGAAGAAATACACCCCCAGTTTTCTAGATTTGGGGATCCTGCACTGGGGATTGACCTCAGCAGCACAGATAATCAACAGAAACACCTCATGGAAAAATATAAAAGAAGCCTCATGGATGGGCAGGAGGGAAAAATTGGTGCCCCAACTGCATCCTCACCACTCCCCCTGAGGCTGCGCAGGGGCACACACAGGGTGTCTTTAAATCATAGAATCATAGAATGTTTTGGGTTGGAAGGGACCCCTAGAGGTCATCTAGTCCAACCCCCCTGCAGTAAGCAGGGACACTGCTAACTAGATCACCTAGTTGGGGTTTTGGCCTTCGGGAAATCCCAAACACCCTTGCTTTGAAGGTTAGAAAGTAAAGCTAAAGGGCTGGACAGATGGAGCAGAAACTCCCCCAAATATTCAGGCAACACCCCAAGCTAAGCACTAACCATTTAGGAAGGAAAACAAAACAAAATAGAAAAAAAAAGACCATGATAAGCCAGGCTGAGGGGTGACCACTTACTTGAAAGCTTTGTAAATAGGTCTAAACCAGCAGACATAGGAGCAGGGCGTAAAGAGAATGAGCCAGAGAATTGCCAGTCCAAAATTAACAGCTCCACCGCCTCCAATGAGCCATGCGAGGCAGCCAACGAGATTCACTGCCAAGGTGATGCTGTTCACTGCAAACACACACACACACACAGAGGGAGCACAGTAGCGTGTATGCAAGGATGTCAGTGCGATGCGAGAGACCCCGACCCCAGGGATGCCCGTGCAGAGGGGCCTCCAGAGGGTTTGGCCAGCTATGCATTACTCTAGCTGGATTTCCCTTAATTTAACTTAAATTAAGCTGGCTGAGTGCGGGGAGCATCCCCAGGCTGGCTTGGGCAAAGGGGGCCTAACCTCAGCTGAGGAGCAGGAGGAAAAAAAAAAAAAAAAAAAAAATCTCTCAGAGTTGTAATGTCTTCAGCAAGTCCAGGGCTGGGCAATGGGGCAGTGCCATATCCCCTCGTTACCGGTGAGCCGGGGCACGTTTCCACCAACAGAAGGAAACTGGAGGAATCAAAGCAAAACTTTTTCACTTGCCTCCAGCCACAGTTTCACTGAAGAGTTGTGCAGGAGTTCCCCAAGCTAACACCCCCTGAGCTGAGTGCTGAAGTCCTGAACTCCTGGCCCCCACCTCACCAGTTCAGGGCAGGGGGTGGTGTTTGCTTCTCCCACCCCTGCTCTGGCTTAAGCGATACAAGGGCCACTGCTATGAAGCCCAGCATAGCAGACACAGGACAAAGCAGAGAAGGCTCATCTGCATTCTGACGCCTCCGATTTTTGAGAATGATTCATTATTCCGACGAGAATTAAAACCCTCCCACCACCGCCCGCAAGAGAGCTGCAGCTGGCGAGAAAGGGAGCTCAGTTGGCCGGGCTGACCAGGCTCTCACTGCTCCCTAAAGCCCCCTAAGGACACCGAGGGGACCTTTCAGCCTCTCTGTGCTTGCATCTGGCTGGGTTTTTGCAGGGGAGTTGGGGAGAAAATGATCCAGAGGGGAGCTCCAGAGACAGAAACCAACACAGACAGGCTCAGGGAGCTCGTGCTCTGTTAAATTACACAGAGCAGGAACAGCCAGACTGAGATGGGGAGGGAATTTAACACCCCCAAGTCAGCTTCTCCAGAGAACCACAACTTTTTTTTCCCCTCCCACTTCACAGAAAAGCCATGCTAACCCTCCTGACACAATGGGGCAAGTTACCCCAGGGTCACCTTCCCAATGGGAAGTGGTCCCCAAAAGCAGGAGCGAGGTATCACCCCGGGGGTGCCAGCCTGGCGCCCTGCCGGAAGCAGAAACATCCAGCCTCTCCAGTGCCAGCTCAGCTCCTCACAACCTGCCCCTGAAGCACAAGGCACTCCCTAGGCACTAATGCTTCCAAAGTTCAGAGAAAACACCTGATTAAGGAACTAAGTTCTTTTAAAAAAGAAAGACGACAATGGTGCCAGCTTGCCCTGCGCTGCACACGTGCATTTCTACGTATGTCAGGGTGTGATCTGTCCTGCCAGCTCTTCTCCCCACCTGGGGCTGGTGAGGAGGAGAGATCCAGGCTGGTTTTAAGAGTTAGGAGACAGTGACAGCTCTGTTAGCACGGCACGCAGAGGCATGCAAGAGGAACAGGCAAGACCTGGCTTTGGGGGAAGCCCCTGACCTCCCCTGTTTCAGGGAGCAGGCACCCTGGCCCTCCAGTCCAAGCGGCATCTCGGCCTGGGGCCGCTGTCGAAGGGCTCAGGGTGGCAGAGAAAGCCCTACCCCAGCCCAGCTGCCAAAGAAGCAGTATGAAGAGGGGAGTAAATCCTTTGGCAGGGGGACACAGGGGTGCTGAGCCGTCCCCTCCTCACAGTGGGCTCCAGCGGGACGTCAAGGTCACCACCGATGGCCCTAGGACACCAAGCCAGCTCTGCACCTCCATCCTGGAGGCTGGAAGGGCTGAAACCCATGGGATGCTGCAGCCCCCAGACCATCCCCAATGGATTTCAACAGGAGACACCTGGCCTGGAGGGGCAGAAGGACTTCCCCTGATCTTGCTCTGCTCTTTCAACTGGTGCCTTCCAGAAGGGCAGCCTTCGGAGAGGAAAACGCAAACACAAATCCACCCAAGCCCTTCCCTGCCCAGTGACTCACACATCCAGAGGTAGTAAAGCCGCTTGGCCATGGTACGATGCTGCGGCGGGATCTCCGCATCGAAGTCCTGGTAGAAGCATGGCTTCAAGGGGATGAACCTCGGCAGGGGAGGGAAGTTGTTCACTTTTTCTGCAATAAAAAGTTGCACCGGCATTGGGCACTGCACACAGCTGAACGTAAATCAAGTCTCCTTAATTAGTCTCATTCAGGCCCAAGAATTGATGAGTTTCATATAGGAATTAAGGATTTCCCCTTGTAACCACCAACGACCCACCCATGAGCATCAAGACAAGTTTAGCCCTCACTGGCCACATGGATCCTGCAAGAGTGGACACCCCACAACCCCACTGGGGACTAACGAGGTGACATTATGGCCAGTAAAGCCCCAGAGGGGCTTCAGGGGTGACGAGCAGCCCCAGCAGAGACACATGCGTGCACACACACACCCACACCCCCCCGTACCTGCCATGCCGGCACGTGCTCAGCCTCTCTGTTCCACAGGAGAAGTTGGGAAAAAGCCTGGGAGCTTTATCAAAGCTGGAGGAAAACGAGAGGAAAAAGCGATGTGAAGCGGTCAGGCACCTCCCCAAAGAGCCTTCACCTTTCCACTGCTCCAAAATAGCTCAAGGACAGGGCACTTTGCTTTATTTATGCACTCTCCTCTCCAGTATTCACAGGTCCAGGCTTACTGCTGGCACCTGGCTGGCAGCAGAATAAATCCTGGCTCCTACGGCCCGAGGCTGACGCACTGGTTAAGGCTGAAGATTAAGAGAAGATCCAGCGATGTGGGGCAGGGCGCAGGCTGAACCTCCCACTCCCGACTGACCTACATCCAGCCCCAGGAGAGGGGCCAGGCTGGGCGGGAGGGATGCAGCCCCACCAGAGGCAGCTGCGGGCAGGTTTGGTTTTTTTTAAATTTTTCTTTTTGCAAAGAGTTCCAGCACAGGAAACTACCTGGCTGCTTCTCGATGGCATCACAGCTCCCATCTCTGCAAGCCCAAGGCAGAAACTAGGCCAAAATGGAGCAGGAAAATCAGCTGAAAATATCAGCTAGAAAAAAATTAAATAAATCAGTGGTGATTGTCACTAATGAGTCACTTGAGTGCCGGCTTAAGGATTACTCATGTCATTTGGCACCTTGTGCGGTAGCTTGCAGGTGGGAGAGGGGGGAGCTCGGCATTCCAGGACCCTGCCATGCTCAGCCCTGTCCCAGCAGTGAAAATTAAGCAAAAATGAAAAGCTGAGGTTTTAAATGTAAGGGTGAAGAGGGCCACTCTGCATATCCCCAGCCTGCCTGCACGGCTCTGCTGGGTGCTACCTGCAGGTTTTGCCCTCTCCCAGGCCATCTCAGGCAGATGAATGGCAGCACTGAACACATTTCTCACGACACAGGGGCCCAGCGCTTTGGCATCCGGAAGATTTGGGGGGTGGGGGTCTCTGACAGGGCAGCCCCCCTGCTACAGCCATCACCCAGCACCAAAACCACCAGCCAGGCACAGCAAACCCCCACGGCTCGCTGGCGTGCCGTCTGCCGGCATCGACAGCCCACGGCCGGCTCCATCCTCCCGGCGCTATAAATACGAGCTGCCTGCCTGCGCGGCTGACGTGTCCCCAGGCAGCGCCTCGGCGACGCGGCCCCCACGCACGTGTGCCGGGAGCGGGGACAGGCAGCCGGGCGTGCCCCCCGGCCCGACGCCTGCCCCGTTGCTGCAAAGAAACAGAAGGTGCTTTTGCAAAATTGAGGGGGGGACACACACAGACACACAGCCCTTTTGCAATGCACCACACGGGTGATAGCACCAAGGAGAAACCCCAACACCCCCTCCAGGTACCTGGAGCGCCAGCCCCTCCGGTGCGATGCTTGGGGAGGGCAAGCAGGGCTCGGCGCCGACGGGGATTGCTGTCCGTGGGTTTCCACGTACCCCACGCATACCCCCCCCCCACACACACACACACAGCCGGGCGCTGACCTCCCAGCAGCGGCCTGGCTAGGGGAGGGCAGTGGCTTGCCCCAGGCTCGGGCCCCCGGCGGGGAATGCACCCACGCAGGTGCGGGTGGCCCCGTGGGCGCCTCCACGCCGCGCACCCCCCCCCCTCAATGGGGTCCCTCGGGGGGGGGAGGGGGCGGTCACCCCCCCTCGGGGAAGCATCCAAGCGCTCCCCCCCGAAGAAGACCTCCCTCCCCACGGCCCCGGGACTCACCCGCGCGGCGTGGCCCGTCCCGTCCCGCGGCGGGTGGCGGCGGCCGCCCGCCCGGCGCTGCTCCTGCCGCAGCGGCCACGTTCTCGCGAGACTGCGGCGGCGGCGCCAGCCCGGCTATGGGCGGCCCCGAGATATCGCGAGAGCGGCGGCCGCCGCCGCTGTCCAGGGTCCTGCCGCCGCCGGCCGGGAGGGGCGGGGCCGGCGGCAGGGGGCGGAGCCTCTATAGGGTTGAGGGTGGGGTCAGCAACCCCCTATGGGGCAGGCGCACCCTCTGTGGGACAGGCAGCAGCCTAAGCGGAGCCTGCAGGCCGCCCCCGGCAGGCCCAAGTTTTAGGGGACCCCACATACACACTCCCGCACCGCTCTCGGCTCTGTGCCACAGCCAGCCAGCATTTTGGGACTATTGCCGCTTTTGAAGTCACCTTGCTCCTCCTTTAAGCACGCACACCAGCGCCACAGCAGCAGGGAGCATGCAGCTCACACGTGCCCAATATGCAGGAGCCAGGCGCGCGGGGTGTGGGCTCTTTGCCATTGCCCACAAGCAACATCGGGGAAGTTGTTATTTTAATGAAAAAACAGCCAAAGAAAAGCC
This sequence comes from Butorides virescens, assembly GCA_017310255.1. Lineage (NCBI taxonomy): Eukaryota > Metazoa > Chordata > Aves > Pelecaniformes > Ardeidae > Butorides > Butorides virescens. The sequence continues at coordinate 18,042 of JADKXX010001471.1, read as the reverse complement.
CGGCCCTGCAGCGAGCGTGCTGGCAGTACCAGAGGAGGTGTTTCTCCCTCTGGGTTACCACCAGTCCCACTCCCAGGGCTGCCGGAGGAGCTGCCGTGCTGCTGGTTTTCCCATCTCCCAGCTCAGCCCCTGCAGGGCTGCTCACTGGGACATCAAAAAAATCCTACATCACTTTTTCCGAGAGCTGGAAGTTTCCCACTGCCCCCATCACCCTGCCTGGGTTCCCGTGGTGGTCTGCCTCGCACCCAGTGCTGCTCCATGCAGTCGTTAATTAACAGCTTGCATGAAAGGCAGAGGAGACACTGATTGATTTGCCAGTGATGCCGAGGATGAGAAGCAAAGGAAGGGACTGGATTGACTCACAGGTGGGCTAGGACGAGGACAAAAAGCTCCTGAAGGGGACATAAACCCCAAATCAGCCTGAGGACTCCATAGGCAGTGTCCCTCATCCTCAGCATCATTGCAAGGAGCCCTGTGCAGGCGACTTGGACCTCCTGCCTCCGTGCTTGGCGAGCATGCCGGTGCAGTGTCACAGAACTGGCTTTACTTAACAACTAAATCGTCCTCCCTTCCCGGGGTCCAACCTCGAGCATCAGCACACTGTCATGCTTTATGGGGCACAGAGGGTCAGCAAGGATAATGTCCCACCGTGGGAAGGTGTGAAGAGAAAGGCAGGGAAGCACCTAAATCTCCACATACCCCAGCAAGCCCTGGTTGCCAAACACCCTTGGCAGATGAACAGCATCACTCTGTGGGGATGCTAGGAAGAAAACCTGGCAGAAACAGGGAAAACACCTAATTCACAGATGGCAAAATAGAGGGGAGCAGGAAAATAAGCATGCCACAGATGACCCCATATCTGAGGGCCCAGCTGCCCACTCTAAGCACCTTCTGGGCCTCAGACCCTGAGCTGCTGATCCCTGTAGAGAGCAGGACCCCTGTGCACCCAGCTCCATCCCCTGCACAACAGTGGGAGAGCAAGGGGTGGGAACACCAACAGCAAGGGGAGAAGTGGAGGGGGTTGTGGATCCCCACTTGGGCCAAGTGCTGCTGCTCATGGGGGCGCTCCAAGATGTGGAGTGCTGCGCTGTCCCTGCCCTGACCTGCCCACAGGTACCCACCTACCCCATGGGCACCAAGCACTCTGGAGTTTTGGATAACCCCAGACCCACTCCCTGGGGAGGATTTCTCAGCAGCCTCAACTCAGTCCCCATTTTACCATCCTTATTTCTCATCTCTGGAGCTTTCTCTGATATGGATTTGCTCTCTAACTGCTTCTTCACTGCTTTAGGTCCCCCAGCGGCTTCCCATCCCATTGATATTTTGGGGACAGCCAACTGCAGAGTTGTTCCTCACCCTCGGCACTACCATATTTCCATCTGCCTATCAGCTTTACAAGCAGAGATCTTCAGAAATGAGATGGAAGCCTGCTCCCCTTGCTCATGGGGGATGTCTGGGGAGCTAAGGGGTTAATACAAGGTCAGAGTAAGACCCTGGCTGCCCAGTGCCCATCCCATGTTACCTGAGCAGGGCAGCAGGAGGAGGATGGTCAGGTTCAACCACAAGTCCAGATCAAGCACCAAGTTCACAGCAAGGCAACAGGTTCAAAGCCAAGCCATGAAGTCAATCTGCAGGTCAAGCCCAGGGTCAGTACACAGGTTACAGTCCAGAGCAGCAGGGACCAGAGATCAGAATAGCTGCAGCTAAACCAGAGACAAGCCACAACTCATACTAAGACTAAATACCCTAGGCTGAGCTTAAATAGAGCTCCTGGGCCAGCGGCAGGATGTGAGTGGGAGGTCTCAGGTGGGGCTGGTCAGGACCATTAGGGCTTATTAACGCCCTCAGGGCCCTTATAGTGTTTCCCTGCTTGTTGTACTGCAGCTTTGCAAAGGGGCTTGCCCCATAGAAGGTTTTTTCCCCCCTTTTATTTTGCTGAATGAAGATTATCTTGAGCTCTGCTGTTTTCTGTTTATGGAAGGTGTTGGCTCAGTTAAGGAAGAGCTGGTGCCACCCTAGGATGCTCCTAGGGTTTCTCTGGCACCTTGAGGCAGCCCCTATACCCTGGGGAGGCTGGGGTTGCATTCTCTGGGACCTGGTCCCAGTGGCTTCCAGACCCCAGTTAGGATCAGGGTGGGGGGCTCTGCAGCTGCAGCACCCCAGGGATCCATCGGCATCCCTCCCTGGGGCTGCAATCAGCCCCAGCATCGGCCTTTCACTGAGTGCAACGTGATGAGCGCCTGAGACCTGAGCCGGGCCGATGTGACGCAGAGATGGATGGTGGCGGTGAGACTTTCCTTGTATCAGATGCTTTGACTTTCCGACCCGCTTCCATGTAGGGCCACCTTGGATGAAAGAAAATATAGAGAGGGCAGGTGGAGGACAGGGGCTCGGGTTACTGCTCCTCTCCAGCTGCCCTCTTCTCCATTTTTTTTTTCCCCCCTTTCTCAGGTTTGGCTGGGGCTGCTGTCAGCTCTGGCTCTGTGCTCTCATCCCCTGCAGCCCTCTCCATCCCTGCCAGCCCTCCCTGCTCGGCTCCTCTGCCAAATATCCCTTCTAACCTCACACCCCCTGTGGGGTTGGGGCCAGGCAAGAGGGTCCTGCAGGGATGGAGACCCTTCCCCCGGGATGGGATGGGACCCCCAGCCCTGTGGGGTGCTGGCAGCCAGTATCACTGGGACATGGGATGCTCAGAGAGAAACTGTAATGGGGAAAGGGAGGAAGAAACTGGTCCCTGGGTCCTGGTGTGACCAGAGCAGGTGCTGAGGGAGGACAGGCAGGTGATACGCAGGGTGTAATTGCTTTATTCCTATTTTTTCTTCCTTCCTGCCTTTACTATTTGCCTCTTCCCCATTTTAAACAACTCCCCATCCTCTTTCTCAGTGGTTTTCCCCCTGTTTTCTCCACCGCTGTGCCTTTGTCCCCCCATCCCTGCTCTCCTCCCTCTCCCACCCTGCCGTTCCCTGTGGCTGAGCTCATTTCAGCTATCCCTTCGCTTGGAATAACCGATCCACTCTGTTGTCCTCCAACAAATAAGCTGACAGGCTAATGAATGGCTTCAGATGGTAATTAGACAAGGGAGTTGCTAATAATGAATTTCATTTACATTTTAAGCACTGGAGAGGAAAAACAAGACCCTGTCATTAAATCCCCCCCCCCCCCCCCCCTGCCCCAGCCTTTGCCTTGGGGGGAGTGCACCCTCCGCAGCCCTTTGGGGGATGCAGAAAGGCTTGGCTGTGATTGCGCCTCGCCTGCCTCCATTTCGGAGGCTGCAATAAGCGGGGTTTGTTAAGCAGCAATTAGAGGCAGCAGCAGCGGCAGGAGGGGGAGAAACTGCTGCTGCTTCCATCCATAGGTGGGGAAGGCACCCCGACGCCACACGAAAAATAGGCCACGGGAGGCAAGTGCTGGTCCTGGGCCAGGAAAGAAGGGCTGGATGGTTCATCCAGCACCAAGGATTCAGCTGGCTGCGAGCTCAGCACCGAGCAGCCCAGACTCGTCTGCAGCCCTGGCGCTGCCGGCCCTTGGTGGCCACATAACCCTCCCATGCCACCAGCAGCGGTTTGCACGCCCAAATAACAACTTGGGGGGGATTTCTCAGCTTCCTCAACCACACACATTTGGCGTGTGGTTGCTAAAATCCTTCCCAATTATTTTCCTAAGGTTTCAGCATCTTTTGAAGGCAGCAATTTCCCTGAGAGGCTTAATCCATCCCTGCCTGCCCAAGGAAGGAGCCCAGCGCCTTCTGCAAGGATGCCACAAACAGTCATCAAGCGGAATGGGGAAAATGACATCATTTTGACTCATACGAGCAAGGGATTCATGGTGGAAGTGCAGCAACTAGGTGTGCTTGCTACGACAGAGTGCCAGGGCAGGACCTGGGGGATGCTCAAAGCCCAAATCTGGCACTGGGGGTGAGCCTGGGAGTGTGGTGTGCCCTGCCTCAGTTTCCCCCTCTCTGCCAAAGGGGCCTCACAGGGTGTTGGCTGGAGCAGGAAAAGGTGCTCTCCCATCTCCTTGGGCTTTCCAGCGCAGCAGGGCACCGCTCTGAGACGGAACATCCCATCCCACGTGGGTGAGACACTGGTGCTCCCATCACCCACAGACCCCCCCCAGCCCCCGTCTAGTGGTTGGATCGGGGGTGCCCCATAGAGAAAGCTGCTCTGGGGACCACAGGGATGCAGGGGCTTGCCCCAGCCGGGAGGGGACGGCCGCATCCCGCCTTGCCACAGCCTTCACCTCTGCAGGCGTGGGATTGATTTATTTATTTATGTATTTTTTCAAGCCCTGCTCAGAGGGAAAACAATCTGGGGGCCTCCAGAGGCCGGTAAGATTTGACTGCAAGTCAATACTCGGCATGTCTTCCCACTGTGCAATGATCCCCCAGCCAGCAGGGCGGGAGGCTGGGCGTGCTGGGGGCAGGCAGGGGACAGGCAGGGTACAGGGGCAGGTGGAGGTCCAGCCTGGGACAGGGACATTGCCTCTGCCTGGGAAGGGACTGGGGCAGCAAGGGAAGATCTTCTGGTCTGTGATGGGGATCTCCTGGGATGTGTTGGCAGTAAATATGACAGTGATCCCACGGTGGGCATGGGAGGGAGAGAAATGCCCCATGAAAACCTGCGATGCCATCTGCCGGGATCTGTGGGTCCCAGTGGCTTCTCTGATGGCTAATAAGGGTTGAGCTCAGGCTGCCAGCTTTCCCAAAGTACCTCCTGCATCTCTGTGCCATCCCCGGGGCACAGCGTGGCTGGGACTCCTGGGCTTTCTGGGGATGCTGCTGGGGAGAGGGGGCAGGCAGGGAAGCAGGCAGGCAGGGAAGCAGGCCAGCCGGCTGCCCGCGCTCTGCTGGCATTCGCAGTTAGCATCCTTGAGCCCAGCAAGGGCTGGGAGAAGGGACCAGGTTCTCTTTAAGGGGGCAGGACTCCGGGAGCATCATGAAGGCAAGAGTGAGCTTCTGCCTCTGCCTTCCACCTTCCCCTCCTTCCCTTCCCTGCCTGCTGCTTCCCTGCCTGCATGCACCCAGCCGGGGACCTGGGCTCCCTGCCCTCCCCTTTGCTTTCCCCGGCTCTCTCGGTGCTGGGCAGGGATGAAGGCAGGAGCTGGGTGCTGGAATGGGAGGCTGAGTGAGGGGAGGAGGAGGAGGACGGGGGGGAGGGGGGGAGGGAGAGGGGGAGGATCTACTAATTACACAGAACAGCTCTGGGGGCTGCTGAAGTCCAGAATGAAGCAAAGAGCAGCAGAAGCGAGTGCTGCAGTGGGAGCAGAGGAGCCCAAGCATCACCGAGAGCCAGAGCCAGCCGTCCTCCCTGCTGGGAGCGACCGGGGGCACCCAGGAGATCCTGCAGCCCTGTCCCCCCCAGGGAACAGCCTCCGGCACAGCCACCGACCCTGCTGCCGGCTCCTCCACAGCCAGCCCCGGGTGAGGAGCGGGGAAGGGGCTGGTTGTCCCGGGGACGCAGGGTTAAACCCAGCCCTCCTGCGGGCTGGGCTGGAGGGCAGCGGAGTCAGCCCTGCCATGGTCGCAGGGGGCTAGGAGCACAAGCCAATCCCTTGGGAAGGGGTGAAGGATGGCTGCCGAAGGAGGGGGAGCCAAGCCCATCGCCCAGTCCAGGATGGAGAACTTCCGAAAGGTGAGGACCTCGGAGGAGGAGAGCCCCTTGCCCTTCCCTGACCTGCCCCCAGACGTGGTGGAGATGAAAGTCAAGGAGGGCAGCAAGATCAGGAACCTGATGAACTTCGCCATGGCCCAGATGGAGCTGAAGGGCAGACGGCAGATCGTCTTCAGTGGCTGCGGCAGGGCAGTCACCAAGACCATCACCTGCGTGGAGATCATGAAGCGGAAGCTGGGAGGTCTTCACCAGGTCACCAAGGTGCGCTACAAAACCTTGCTGGAGGTCTGGGAGAACCAGGACCCGCTGCCTGGCGGCCCGGCGCAGAACCTGACCGTCCACAAGAACGTCCCCTCCATCTGCATCCTCCTCTCCCGAGACCCCCTGGATCCCAACCAGACAGGCTATCAGCCCCCGGAGCCCCAGCACGAGCTGGGGACGCAGCTCGGCGAGGCAGCAGAAGACACGGCCAGCTCCTCCACCAAGGGGCTGAAGCGGCCCCTGCCACCTCCCTGCGAGGAGCTGCTGACCAAGAAGGTTCAGGTACAGGTACCCGACAGCCCGAGGGGCTCAGGGTCCACGGACCAGCAGCCAGAGCACCACCACTGACCCCACCACCTCCTGCCGTGACCAGCCGTATGCCACGGGTATAGGCAGGGATGTGCCCTCTATATAGGCAGGAGATTGTATGGTGGAGAAACTCTGGGGGTTTTAGCCGCTTTGCTGTGGATAAAGGCAGTGCTGTGCTTGCTCTGGGGTCACCGGTGTGCCGCAGCCATACACTGCTGCTGCTCTGGGTGACCCCCGTGCATGGGGGCTTGCTGCTGGGGGTGAGGGGGGTACCATGTCCCCAGATTTGGTGTGAGGGGTAAAGGGTTAAACCTGCTAGCCCTTGGTTATGGCCTGAGGCTGGGGGGGGAGGGGGCTGCTGAGGAGGTGTCAGGAGGAGCTGCTGACCCACATTCGGCCACCCAAAGGCAATGCCACCACCAGCCACATTGCTGCAGTGACTCCCACAGAGCCGGAGCACCCACTGCCTTGCACCCAGGGGTGCCCAGAATGGGGAAGGTGGCTGCACATCACTGCTCCCCATTGCAATGCCTCGGCCATCAGGAGAGACAGTTTTGCCCCAAGCCCGTTGGAATAATTACCTTCATTATCAAACCACTGCAATTACACCCCTTGAGGAGCTGTCAGCTTTATTAATGATGGGCTCCGTGCCCCGTGGCACTGTGATTTATCCCGAATAAAACACACAAACAAGCACCTTCCCTGCGCCTATGGAGCCAAACACTGCGCTGCCTGTGGAATGGCAGAAGAAGATAAACCAACCCTTCTCCTTCTTCTTCCCCCATCAGATATTCAGGTCTTTGCTCTCTCAGAGGTGTTTGCAGGGTCTGGAGCCAGAGTGAAGCCCTGATGTCGGGAGCCAGGGGCAGTGGGGGAGCGCTCGGTGGGCTGTCATCGTGGCTGGATGCGGTGTCTGGTGTAGGACGGGGAGGTTTTGGGGTCATGGGCTTGGCTGCAGAGCCCTCATTGCAGGCTGGCTCCCTGGGAAAGCCCTTTGGAGCAAAATGCCTGCTTCTTTTGGGGGGGCAAAAGAGAATGAATGGAAAATAAAAGCACTTTAGAAATATTTGAAATATGTCTATGGGGATCATCTTGGCTGCTGACCATGGCACAGCGAGGGTGGGACTGTTGCTGCTGCTGAGCCAGGACAGGGGGATCCCAGCCAAACCCTGTCCCAAGGCGGGACAGGAGTGGGACTGGTTTCTCCTATGTGCCTGGGCAGCAGCCTGGCCCCTGCCGGCACAGCAGAGCCTGGCAAAGCCCTGGCGACAGCACCTTTGGCTGGCACATAGGGGACTAGGGCGATGCGGGGAGGGCAGGGGATGGGTTATGGGAGCCAAGCAAGCCCCGATCCACCTGGCTCCCCTTGACCCAGCTCACGCAGCCCACGGTATGAATTAAATCGGTATTAATGAGCGTGCCCTTCCTGAAAACCATCCGGGAGGGGTGCTCCGGCAGCATCTGCATTATCTCCCCGCCTTGCTCCCATGCTCTGGGGACGGTGAGCATCCCCTCTTTTGTCACAGCTTTGCTTGGCTGGGAGCGGGAATGAAAGACGATGAGGGGAGCGAGGAGGAGGAGGAGGAAGCAGGGGGCTGTTTTGTTTGGCAATGACCTTGTTATCTCCCTCAGCAGGCAGCTGTTCCTCCGGGCTGGAGGTTCGCGCTTATCTGCCCTGCCACAGATTGATTCACTTCACTTATCTGCTGCCATGTAGTTGAATATTAATTTCCAATTGTTGGGGGGGGGGGGGTTGTGATTTTTTTTTTTGTTGAATTTGGGGCTAGGAAAGCTTTGGGCTCCATCCCATGCAGCAATCGCTCTCCACTGCAGATACCATTCAGGTTCAACCCTCCGCCCCGCACGCGAGGGGAGCACCAGGTACAGGCTCCTACCCCAAATGTACCAAAAATCACGCTAATAAATAAAAACCTCTACAAATCAGAGCCTAAAGACCGTCACGGCCATGCAGGTGAGAACTAACAGCCCTCCCCAGCCCTGCCTCGCTGTCACGATCTCCCAGCAAGGAGAAAAAGAGGGGAAAAAAAATCAGTCATTTCTCATTATTTTGTTAATGTGCAAAATTATTTTTAATTGATTTTATATGCAGGCGATCTCCAATCTTGCAGGCAACAGGAGCCTGGGGATTTTGCACTCCTCACTGTGCTGGCTGCAGACCAAGGATTTCCCGTGTGAGAAAATTGTTAAAAAAAATAACAACTGTAACCCCAAATACGAAGCATTTAAAATAGCACGATAGCATCACAGATCACAATGAGCTGGTGCTGCATAGCTGAGGCACGGCCCCAGATGCTTGCGAAGGGCAATTTTGGGGGTTATTTTGCTAGCTCAGTGGCATCCTTTGTGGTGGCCTGGGAGCTGGTGGCCGGGGCAGTCCTACCCTCCTGCTAGCCCACGGGGCACCGGTGGCTGAAGGCCAGCACCCTGCAAGCCAGGTGCTGTGACATTTGGGGACAAGGATGCGACAGAGAACACCTTGGCAGGTGCCAGCACTGGGGCAGAGCCAGGCTATGCCGGGCTTTCTGTGCCTTGGAGAGCTGCTGGATTCTGCAACCAGAGCCCAGCAGGGTGCCATTTTCCCGCCTCACTCACTGGGAAGAAGCCGGGCCATTTTCCCTTGCTAGAGTTGGTGGCAAATGGCCATCACAAGCAGGGGCAGGGAAGGGTCCTCCCTCCTGCTTCCCCATAACCCTGATGCACGAGGGGACGCGTGTGTGAGGCATGAGCTCAGTTAACGCGGCTACCAGGTCGCACGCTGGCAACAGCGGCGGGGCAGACAGTTAAGGCACCACAGACACAACCCCTCAGGCACCCCGCGGGCTGCCGCTACGCCCTTTTATGAGGCGGGAGAGGCCGGCAGCCGGCCCCCGCCCGCCCCGTCCCTGCCACAAAATGGCGGCCGGCACCGCCCCGCGGGCGATGCTCTAAGCCCCGCCCCCTGCAGCCTTCCCGCCGTCGGGCGCGGTGCCGTGTTCCTGCGGCGCGGTGTGTCCCTGCGCCGCCGCCGTAGCCGCCGCCTCCCACCCGCCCTCCCCGCCCGCAGCGCGCCCCGTCCGGTGGCAGGAGCGAGCGGCGCGCGTCCCCGGTGCTGCCTCCTCGCCGCCATGCTGGCCGCTGCCGCCGCGCACCTCCGCCGCTGCGCCCTCTCCGGCCTCCGCGCCGCCGTCCGCCGGCCCGCCGGCCCCGCAGGTGAGGGGCCGCCCCGCGTCCTTCACGCCCACCGCCGCTTGACCCCGACCCCACCCCGGTTCGGTTCGGTTCGGTCCCGAGGGGTCCGGCCTCGGCGGGGCCCGGCCGGTGGCGCCGTGTCCTTGTAATGACCCGCAGGCGTCACTCGGGGGCAGGCCGCGCGTGCGGCCTACTGCGCGCCGCCGCCCCCGCGCCCCCCCGCCGTCCCGTTCCCGCCGTCCCCCCGCCGTTACCGGCCCCGCCGCCTCCCGGGGGGCGCCGTGCCCCTTCCTGGGGGCTGTGGCGGGGGCGCCGGCGGCGCCTTCCCCCGGCCTCTCCCGAAGGTGACATTGACGGAGGTCGGCGGTGACCTCCCTCGCCGGGCGGCTCAGCCCCCGGCCCCGGCGGGCACCGAGCCACTCCCCGGCCCCGGGGCCGGTGGGGCGGGCCAGCCCCGCTCCCGGCCGCCTCTTGCTTTCCTGATTAACACCCTCATTAACGGGCAGAGGGAGGAAAAGCAGCCGCAGGCAGCGCGGCGGGAAGGCTGACCGGGCAGCCAGGGCCAAGATACCCAGGCGGTGTCGGTGCATCCCAATTAATAGCTAATTAACAGACAACCATCACGTTAGGAACGCTCGGAGACCTTGTGTGTGCCGCTCCTGCAGCACATGCGAATTAACGGTTGCCATCGGGAGTGGGTTGCTTCAGTTTTTTGGAAAACACAAAGTACTAAGTGGTGGTCGTTCTGTTTGCACGCTGGGGTTTCTTGGGTGCTTCTTAAAACCCTTTTTTTCTTTTAAAATATGTTAAAATTCCTTGCTCGCCGTGCCTTTGTACGGCTGAACCCCAGCTGCTCATCACCCTGGCTTCCCCACGCCCTGGCTAACGCACAGCCTCCGTGTTCTTCTTTTCCAAGGTCTTGTATTGCAAGCGCCCCACTTAACGCTCCTGACCCGACTCGCCCTTTGCTGCCGGCCTCAGCGGTTGTGTTTCGGCAAACCTATGGTCCTGGGTTCATCTCACGAGCCCCCCCCCGCCCTTCCCTGGCTCTGCTGTTCTTGCTGTGGGCTTAGGTTTGCGTGATGTCATGCTTGCAAAATTCTGCATGTAATCCATGCACACCCCTGGGCTTGTCGTTGCCAGCCTGGCCTTCTTTAGTAAATTAATGCTCCTTTTGATGCGTGGTTTTTTTCTGTGCTCATTAATGGGGAAAGCTGACAAATTCTGGCACTCAGGGAAGATTTAACATGCGTTTGTGTAATACTGGGTGATTTTTAGGCCTCTGGGGCTCTTGAAGCTCATTATGTTCCCTTGAAAACCTGCCTTTGCAAACGTACAAGCGCCCTTTGCCTTTTCCTCGAGTTGGGGATCTCCAGGCGGGTGCGTCGGCGCGGTTTGACTGTCTGCACATGCACTGGGTGTGTGACAGTGACCTTGATGGACCCCACGTGAAATGTGAGGCGCCCAGCCAGCTCCTGTGGCGCTTCTGCTTTCCCAGGGCGGCTCGCAGAGCCTGCCCTCCAGTACACTCTTCCAGCCCGGGACCTAGGTGTAAATGTTAGCATGGAAGACAAAGGGCGATAAGGAAACCTAGCAGCAGTGGAAAAATACCCCCTGGGAACCCAGAGTTCAAATTCTTGCAGTGGCTTTTTTTATTCTTCTTCAGGATCCTTTTAGTTCTAACCAAGTTGTTTCTTTGTTTAAGACTAAAGGGAATGGTTTTGTGGAGCACTCGGTGGAAGGAGGCTTTAGTTTTTTGACTCAAAGATGGCATTTGGGGATCTCCATCTTGGCCTTTCTCAAACTGAGATTTGCCGTTTCTCTGTAGGATTTGCTTTGTGTGTAGGAAAAAAAGGATTCTTCCCTGAAACGGCCAGCATCTGGGGGCTTTTCAGTGGTGTCCTCTCTCTGCCCAGGGCGCAGGAGCATTTACGGGGAAGTGCTCCTGCTATGAGCTCAGTTGTGCACGTGATTTATTGGAGAAGGCAGGGTCAAAGATCTGTTTTGGAGCTGGGAAGAGGATGGGGAATCTCCCTGTGGAATAGCAAAAGAGCTTTATAATTCTGGCTTGGCCTGTTGCTTACCTCATTATTATTACCTCTTCCCTTACCTATTTATGTAGATAAAACAAGGGAAAACATTGTTGTGGTTTGGGAAGCATTGCGTACCCCAGAATTGCTGCTGAAATGTTGGACCACCTTAAATTCTGGTAAAAGTCTGAATTGCATTCTGATTGGGCTGTCAGTTCATGCGCCTAAAGATATTCCTGGAAATTGTTATGGTTTGTTCCCTTGTATTTTAACCTAGAATTAGGGTGCTGCTTCGCGGTGTGCTACTTGCCCTGATCTCCGAAGTAGGAAAGTATTTCTGGGAGGGGTGCAGAAACGCAACCCGGTTTCAGGGCTTTCTTCTTTTCAATAAAATTTTGTGGTTGGTTGACGCAGGTAGTTCATGCTAGGTTAAGAAAGAAAAAGTGACGGGCTAGGTCCAACTGCCTCCGAAGTGAAGCTTCGGACTGGCAAGGTCATATCTGGTGTTATGACCTCTCTGCAAAGATTAGTGGAGTGAAATTACCAGCAGGGAGAAGGGAGCAGTCCCTAGCCACGGGCTGTTTTGCCGGTAAGGCAGCTTGCAGAGTGCTCACGCTTTGCAGGGAGGGCACCCAGTCCCGCTCAGCTGCTGGCTGTACCCCAGGTTTTAGTTCCTTTTGGAAAGCCTTTGTGGATTAAAAAACCAGACCAGCAAAAAAGCAATTTGCTATAGTGCTGAGGGAAGAAGTGAGTTTGTAATTGTATCAGCCTTATTTGCCCGCTGGAGTAGAGCCCGCTTTTCTGCCTTATTCATTATGAAATATTAACGGTGACTACAGATCCAGGAGCTTTATCTTGGATAGACACAGGGACAGCATTAATTTTGGTTTCTCCTTCAACTCTTCAACAGCCTGCAATAGCTTTCATCCCTTGCGCTCTTGAGAGCCTTTATAATTGGGCCATTTTGCACAGATTCCTAAAACCGCTTTGAAACACAGCTCTGAACTTGTGGTGGAACCAGAGACCTGCAGCTCATTGCTCTCGAGTCGTCCATCGCAGTCAGTCTGTCAGTTAGGAAATCTGCTTTTCCTGGATTACAAAATTGGTTATGGAGCAATGTCAGGACTTGCCTACAGTGGGAAGTTCCTCCAGAATAAACCAGCGTATTCATCTTAAGTGGGTGACACTGTAACTAATAGGATATAGGGGGTTATTCCTGGAAAGAATGCCACTGAAAAACTGATTCATGTCGCTGCGCTCACCGCACGGACAAGCCCTGTGCTTTTGAGAAGGGTTGAATGCGGGGAACAGAACAGTTGCGCTACCTCAGAGAGTCTGCTGATGAAGGACGTGGATGTTACGATTCGCTGGCTTGCTCCGTTCTCGGAAGAGCGAAAATTCCTCTGTCTTATGGCAACAGGGCAGGTGGATAAACTCTTAAGGACTGGTTATACAGAATTGTTTCTCTTGCGTCTCCCCATCTCTTAAATAATCCTACTCTGGCCAAAGGGTCTGGGAATGCTTTGGAATTGTGATGTAAAACAGAAAATACACACTTTGCCCCAAAACAAGTAACAGGTATTTAATAAGTTGTATTCATCCGGTGCTTATCCAGGCTGAGGACTGATATGGACTGACTGTAGTGAGTGAAATACATATTTAATGGCTTTTGGTCTCCTGCCCAGGACTAGAGTACCCTTATTTTCTGCTTGCTCAAAGCCTCTTCCTTCCTTTTTTGCATTCAGCTGTACTGCATGCCCGCTGCTACTCTCATGGGTCACAAGAATCAGATGAAGAATTTGATGCTCGCTGGGTGACGTATTTCAACAAGCCAGATATCGATGCCTGGGAGCTCAGGAAAGGTATGTTGAATGAAAAGGGAAGAGTAACATGGAATAAGCTTTGCAATAGTTTTGTGACCAGAAATAACAACTTGGTTTTACTTTGCTGTTGGAGAGCAAAAATAGTTCAACTTACAGAAGTGATACAGGCGAGAACCCACTGTTCCTGCAAACAGTGACAACTGGGAGTTTGGTGTGGGAGAGCAATCCTGTAAATACCCAGACAGGGCAAGGCGCAGTGTGAGCCTTTCTTTATCTGGTCTGAGTCATTTGGGCTGCTCCGCCTGCGGTTGGTGTGCTGCTGTTTGCTCAGCTCTGAGCCCCTTGCAGCGGGTGATGGCACCTTGCCAACCAAACAAGAGGGTTGGAAGGAACCAGGGCATGCAGAATGGGTGAGGGTGGGGGGTACAAGGTGGTGGGAGTCCAGGCTCTATAAATTTTAGTGCCCCAGACTACACATTGTAACACCCAGGCGGGGGAGAGAGAAACGTTTGCTCTGAGGAAAGCGTATTTGAGCTCAAGTGTTGCCTAGCATGTAACCACATGCATTTTCCTTTGGACTTTGGCTTAGTGGCTTGGCCATCACTCACTGTAGACTGTTTGTCTGGTTGCCTCCAGTTGTTATTTGCTGTGGCGTTGCCAATTCCTGTTAAACTACCCCAATTAGGGCTTAAAAATGTGTTTGCATAACAGCCAGAGGAATTGTTGCAGCATCACCTGCATGATGAGGTGTTGGGCTCTTCCCTTTGAAAGGAGAGGAAGGGAATAGACAGCAGCTCAAGTTTGAGTTTTATTACACCTGTAGGAATGAAATAATTTGGATTTCTTACTGATTCCATAACTGATGTGCCGTGGTACAGACAACAACTCCTTTTGGGAGCGTGGATGAAACTGGCCCACTAGGTTTTCATTAAATCCACTTAAAATCTACAGTAGTGAGCAACAGTAAGAGGGAGAAGAGCAAAAGAAAACCCTTGGCTGTGTGTGTCCCCAGAATAGCGGTGAAAATCATAATCAGCTTCTAATGGTGACTGGTGTTGTGGTAGTACTTAATTCTTTCATGAGGAGGAGCAAAATAATGCTCGGCAAGTCCCTTTCGGCAGCTGCTTGCTGAGCTAATGGCAAGTTCCTCTTGGTGTTTCTTTATATCCACAGGCATAAACACGCTTGTGGGTTATGACCTGGTTCCGGAACCAAAAATCATCGATGCAGCTCTCAGGGCATGCAGACGGTTAAATGACTTTGCCAGTGCTGTCCGCATCTTAGAAGTTGTAAAGGTGAGTGGAGTGGCAGCCGAGGGCGTAACTGCTGTGTTCCCGTTGCTGAGAGCCCAGCAGCGGAAGAGTTTTTCTTAGCTCACTGTTAGTGGTGCAAAGGGAAACCGCTGTTTCCTGCTGCCAGAATCAATAGCTTCATTATGAGCACATGCTCGCTGGCTTGAAATAATTGTTTTGAGGGAAGAGTACTCAACAGCACAGCTTCACAGGTACAACATTTTTACTTTTGTACTTTCTTGATGCTGGTGGGAAAGTCTTTTAAGGATTTTTTTTAATAATAGAAAAATCTACAGCAAAGGCAGCTTCCTGGCTTCTTAAAGTACTAAATACTGAGGTGGCTGGGAGCAGTAACCCAGGAAACTGCATAGGCTTGAAAAACAACATAATCCAGCGCCTTGAAACCCGAGCCCAGCCTTTGCTTAACAAGGAGTGAGAATGGTGGGCATGGAGGCAGGAGTTTGATTTCAGTCGTAGAGGCCAGCAGCTACACTCTTCTGACTGTTTTTTGCCACAGCTGAGGAGGACTGGCATGGAGGTCTTTGCTGCTAGCTGCTATATCCACTTGCTTCAAACTCTACCCCACAATCAGTTGCTTCTTGGTTTGCCATTTCTGCGTTCTGTAGAACTGAAACTCTTTCAGTGGCTTTAGGGACATGAGACCAATGGGAGAATCTTCATAGGTTTTCCTTATTTCTTTTTCTTTTTTTTTTCCTGACCTTTTGTCCCCACCATCTAGGGGACAGTTCAGTTTATCAGAACTTGGGGACAAGCAGATGCTCTTCCTGCAGCTACACCTAAATATTACTCAAGGGGTGGGGATGTTTTTCCCCTGATTTCTAAGCAAGTTAAATTTTCTCCCAGCTCTGCCCAAAAGCTGATTTCCCCCCTGCCCTGCCCCCATTTTACTGACGGGATATTATTTTTGTTCCGTTTCCTAAGGTGTAAGCAGTCTTTGGGCTGGTTTGCGAAGCATCCCTTGCTCAAGGAGCTTGGCTTGGCCTTTAGTTTTGTGCAGCGTGATGCCCACGTCACGGGCCACATCAGCCTGATGTTAAGTGAGAGAAAGGTGTCGAGTGTTAAGAATAACCTGCGAGTGCCCTAAAGGGGAGTTCAGCGCTATTCTGGGGTGCTTTGCAGACGCAATCAGTTGGTAGGAGGACTTCCTGGTATAGCTGTATGCCAGCCTTGTTTACCTGACACGCAGATGAAGCTGGGCTGTGCTCTCCTGTCCTTGTGAGTGGTGGATCAGGCCACGGACCCTTGTATGAACACACATTTTGATTGCAAACCTGGCTGGTGTATGGTGGACCCTTGACAACAGCTTGCTGTCAAAATAACACCTTTCCTTTCCACCTAGGACAAGGCAGGACCTCACAAGGACATCTATCCTTACGTTATCCAGGAGCTTAGACCAACTTTGAGTGAACTGGGAATCTCCACTCCAGAGGAACTGGGCCTAGACAAAGCATAAACCTTATTGGTAAGGGATGCAGTCACTGCTGAGACTCTTGGCATGGGACTCCTGTACCCTGAGACTCTCCTGGCAAAGAGAGAGTCCTCTTCCCCACCTTCTCAGGGCTGTGAAAGGCCATCAAGCTCAGGCTCCTAACATGATTCTCCAAATATCTCTATAACTACAGATCTCCTAGAAAAGGTAGTAACCCTTCTCAAAGAAGGCTTAAAAAAAACCCCAAACCAGTGCATTTGCTTGAGAAGGGAATGGGGTGCTTGGCAACTGTACCCAGCCTCCCAGAAATTTCTAGCTAGCAGTTGCAGAGATGAGGGGTATTGCAGCACTTTGCTGGCAGTGTGTCAGCCTTTGCTCCTCATCAGCTTTTTCCCCCAGAAGCATTTTTAGCAAATAGTGGGATCATTTCCTCTGGAAATGCACAAACTTTCATTTTATTGTCACAGTGTAGCCAATTTAGAAAGCTGGGAGACACTAATTACTAGCTTATGCTAGAAAATGGGCCCTGCTGATGGTACTCACCCAACAACACTGATGTTTCTTCACGTTACCCTTAAAATAGCATCTTTTTCTGTAATTAAACACTAATTTGGAGGGCCCCTTGCGTACAGAATAAACAGACGAGCTGTAGCATAGCCAGAGCTTAAGGGCTCTGTGTGCAGAACAGTCGGGAGCCTCCATGGATGATTTCAGGATTCATCCTGATTGCAGTGGCCTCAAGGCTCAGAAAGCTGCTTGTTTAACTGTCTTTTTAGAGCTGAACTTCTGAGCACGTTCTGAACTTGAAAACAACTGTAACAAAGTTGTTTACCTCTGTGTGATAAATACCAGGCCCTTGCACGAACTGCAGCGTACAAAGGTGGTGGCACTAAGCAGCAGCTTCTCTGGCTAACAAGGAGCTGTCATTAAGTATAGGCAAGACCTAAGGTGCTAGAATCCCAGACTAAAATGAAGCCCTAAATAAAAATCCTCATGGAAGTGAAGTTCTGCAAAGGCAGTCTCTTAACTCAGTGCCTTCAGGACATGGCCAGTGTCATACTCCGGCCTTTTTTTAATACTATGCTTAGAATAGAGCTATCGGGTGCCAGGCTGCAAATAGCGCTTAGGTCTGGATCTTTAAATCCCTGCCCTTCTTCTTGCCCTGGGATATGAAGTTGGAGGATGCAGTAATGGCATCTGGAAGCTGTGGGTGGTTAAATTGGGCTTTGAGTGTGAAAGCAAGCAATGAAAATAACACATCTGAGACTCCATGGAAACTTGGTGGAGGTAATGGGCTGCTGTTTTAATGGCTTTTCTCTTCTTTTCTGTTCCAGGTGCATTGCTCGAGCATTTTACTGATGCTACCTGATTGTACACGGTCACCTGGAGACACAAATGTTAAAATATTACCTTATTTCAAATAACTTCTTCCTTTATTGAGTCACGATGTGTGCGTGATGTGAAGTTGGACCTAATAAAGGAAAGAATGGTTTGACTGATGTGGTAGCGGTGGCTTGTGTGATTATTTCTTTTGGCTCATTATGGGGAAGAGGAAGAAGGAAACTTCTTAAGGGTTGGAAGAACTTATAAATGGTTATTTGCTTGGCCAAGCGTGTGGCTGTGGCCTTGCCCCCTGTTTCAGGAAGGGAGAGGACCTCTCCGGGGGGCATGGTGGCCCTCTCCTAGGCACGGAGGAGGAGAACAAGGACTTGCAAAGCTCTCCCTGCCCTCGGAGGAGTCGTTTTCCCTGATGAGGTCGGGGCTTAATGAAGCCACAGAGGGGGGTGGGAGGCTCCTGGTGGCAAGGGGTGTCGAGCCGGGCTGGAAGCCTGGGCTGGGGGAGGTGTTGCTCCCACGGGCCAGCTTTCAGGGGGAGGGAGGGGAAAAAACAAAACAGGAAAGGCAAAGCTCCTCTGTTTTAGTTAATTTTTCCCCCGGAAAAGGGGGATTTTTGAGGAAAAAGCATGATCTGGGGCAGGGAAGCGGTTCCCGGTAGCACAGCGGGTTCAGAGCAGCGGCCGTGCATGGTGGGCCCTCCCCCTGACCCGGTGCTGTGTCCCGGTGCCTCCCGGGGGTCGC
>JADKXX010001470.1:0-31149 GCA_017310255.1 Butorides virescens | reverse complement strand
TATAGGGCTGGGGTATGTGCATCGGGGCAGTATGGGGTATGTACATCATGGCTATAGGGCTGGGGTATGTGCATCGGGGCTATAGGGCTGGAGTATGTGCATTGGGGCAGTATGGGGTATGTACATCATGGCTATAGGACTGGGGTATGTGAGTGGGGCGCAGTATATGGCTGGGGCACATGCACAGAGGAGCAATATAGGGCTGGAGTAGGCGCATTTGGCTGGGGGTTGTAGGCATGGCGGCACGGTGCAGGGCAGGGTGGAAGCAGAGCGTGTGCAGGGGGGCTGTATAGGGTGGGTATGTGTTATATATGCTATAGCACGTACAGAGGGATACAGGGGCGTGGGCAGAAGTTTGCTGCCTCCCTGGTTAATCCCGCTGGCTCGGGCAGCCCTGGCTCCCTGTGCATGGAGTCATTCCTGCGTGTAAGGCTCTGCCCTGCTAATTCTGGTTTAAGATCCTGACGCTAATCCTGGCTGTGCTGTCCGATCACCCCCCGGGTCCTCTGCCTTGTTTCTTCGTCAGCTGTTTCCTCTAATTCCCCGTCCCTCCTGCACCGAGACTCTGCTCGTTTTCTGACTGTTCCTCTCTTTTCTTTATTAGTTATGATACTTGTAGAACTTTTTTCCTGCCCATTGGCATTTAGCAGCGCTGGGTCTCCTTGACGATAAATGCTTTGCGGGGGGAGGAAGGCTTTTCCTTAAAGCCCCGACTCTCAGACCTGATTATATGACCCTGCTGTTGTTTTAACAACATGGTTTTATTATTGCAAGAGCAGAAGCTTGAACGGCTCAAAACCTGCGAAGAAATTAAAATAAAGCATCCCTGTATTTTATCTGGTGAACCTGCTAATTAAATCTCCCCCATTGCATCATCTTCCCAGTATTCTTGGAGTTTGTGCTCACAAATAAACTGCCCATGGCCATGTGCGCTTTTAACTTAGCATTGCCATTCCCAAATAATCCCTTCATCTTCTAATAGATCTGCTTATCCCCTTTCCCCTCCTGCAGCATGGGGCTGGGGAGGAGGAGCCCGGTCCCCTCCCAGCTCTCCCCAGTCGATGCCATGGCAGATTTCCCTGCTGACCCTGAGTTCCCAGCAACAACCAGGCACTCTGAGATGACGGCAGTTTATTTCATCCCCATAGACAGATGCTACTAATTTTGCTTCTTCCCCTTTTGGTTTTTTTTAGCTGATTTGGGCTGAAAACAAGAGGCTGAGCAAGGTGACGGATGCGGTGGAGAAAAGGGGGCCATATATCATGAGCAAGCCTCCCTCCGTTCATGCCAAGCTGCGTAAGTGATGCTCACTGTCACCCCAGGGACTCTGCTGGGATGTGGGGAGCCATCTGCACCTCTCGCCCAGGGTGGGAGTGACTGAAAGCCTTTTTATTCCTTGGTGGGATAAAACCATAAAAAAAACCCCAAACAAATAAAAACCTATAGGCACTGCCTATGGAAAGCACTGCAATGCCCCTGTGCTCTCCCTAGGACCCCCCTGCAATGTGTGTCCCCCCCCAAAAAAAAGTCTCTTGGGGGAATCCTTGGGTATTTTTATCTCTGCCCTTGTGCTTGGCTTTCAGAGAGGCAGCGGGAGCTGGCGAAGGCAGCGCTGCGAAGGCAGGGGCTGCTGGGGGGACCCGCACCACACCAGCTGAAGCCGGCAGCTAAAAGGTCTGACCCCATTTTTGGTTGGGTTTTTTTTGTTTTTTCTTTTCCCAAGATGTGTTTTTCACATTCCTTGGGGAGACTTGGAAACTCGGCAGATTAAAATATGAGTTTGGGACTTGCGCCTGCTGGCTCTGTTGTGGCCGGCAAGCGTCCGATATAATAAAAGAGAGCACTTTTCCTGCAAAAGTTGCTCTAGCAGGGGCCGTGCTCCTCCTTCTCTTTGTTTTGGGGACGGTTTAGTGTTAAGGAGGTAATTGGGTAGCCTAGAGCTTAGATGGAGTTTATTCTTAGCTGGTGGTGGCCCTGGACAGAGCCAGGCTGAGAAGAGACACTCGGGACCAGGAGTCCTGCCCTGGTTCCTCAGTCCCTCAGCTCCATGCCTGCAGTCCCACACCAAAATGTCTTAGAGACTTGTTCCTCTGCTTTCCGGCAGGTTGGTGAAGTTTAACAAGGGCTACACGGCACTCAGCCAGACGGCGGATGAAAGCCTGGTCTCCCTTGATTCGGACAGGTGGGGATTGGGTGAATTATCCCAGAATTTTTGGGGGGAGAGGGGTGTTGCAGGCTGAGAGCTGGCTTTGGCGGGGGGAATTGATTTTCCTTGTCACTTGTAGAGCATCCCCGATTGCACCAGGCACTTCTCAGCAGTGAAACATTCGCGTTGTCCCAAATTATTTAAGAAATCTCTTGGGGTTACTCTGCCAGCTCCCTTTCCCCCCTGCCACCGAGATTCCCTTGGCTGTATCCCAAGCAAAGATGCCGCTTCCCAGCTGCCTCTGACCGTTTCCTTCTTCTCTTAGTGACGGGGAGCTGGGATCCAGATGTTCCTCAGGCTACTCCTCTGCCGAGGCAAGTCCCGGGGTTTGACCCCGACGGCGCGGTCCCCGCGGATTCCCTTGCCCCCATTACACCTTGGGGTCTGTAGAGGGGCTGAAATGAAGCATCACCCTATGGGGTGTGCATGCGTGTGTCCGTCCCACAGAGCCCTCTGCTTTGCAAACCGCTGCCTCTCCTGCCCCATACGTTTAAGCCATGCATAAATCCCCCTTTTGCCAGCCCCAGGGGGCAGCTGAAGAGCTCCATCATACAAAGGTGTTGCAGCCTGCAGGGTGTTTTGGGGTTCACGGGGTGTGCATTGGGGTGCCGCAGCCCAGACAAAGCTCTTTGGTCTTTTGCTTTTGTCTGCTCTGCTCTGGTTGTGCTGCTTCTGCCCATGCAAAAGCACTGGAAGGAGGAGGCGATGCCCTTCTTGCTTGGGGCCCTACCCTTTGCAAGCCCTGGGACCTAAATTTTAACTAAACGGGGACTAATTTTAGCCAGCTCTGCCTCCTTTGTTCCCCCCCAGCAGGTGAACCAGGACCTGAGCCGGCAGCTGCTGCAGGATGGGTACCACCTTGACGAGGTCCCCGACGATGAAGATCTGGATCTCATCCCCCCAAAACCCGTCCCCTCCTCTTCTTGCCCCTGTTGTTTTGGAGAAAATCTCTCCTGCGTGATCCAGTAGATACCACTTAGCCGGGGCTGTGCAAGAACAGGTCAAAAGCCAGCGCTTTCTTTGTCCCGTGGGATGGCTGTTGGTGTCAGTGTCCCATGCCAGGATGGTGACACAAGGACTGAACGATGCTGTGATGCCGCTTGTGGTGAGCGGCAGCAGCCAACCAACCCCAAAGGACTTTTCCTTACGCTCAGCGATATTGGGGAGAGGTGGCACGGTGACGTTTAGGTGGCTGGATGGGACCTGTCGCCTGGCCGGGGTGGGGAGGGAGGAGAGGCAGAGCTAGGGCACCTCTGTGGGGGTATAAAGGGAAGGAATTGGGACGTGCAGCAGCTCTTTGGTTTGCCTGACCTCCTCTTTTCCTCTTTTAATTGGCCACGTTGAGCTGGCCCTGGCCCTGGCCCCAGCCCTCCCTAATGAAGAGGCAGTCGATGGTGGGGTCGAACTGCCATGGCATGGGACTGGGCCAGGAAGCCCCAAGACCCCTTTTCTATTTATTTTTGCTTTAGTCACCCCTCCTCCCCAGCAGGCTGAGGCCAAGCCAGTGAGGTTGGGGTCGGCTGCCAGAGAGCTGCTTCATTTACCTATCTCGTGCTGCTTGCAATTAATTGCTGCCGGGTTGCCTCCTCCCAAAGCCTGGGCTGACCTGAACCAAAGATTGCTGCTCTGGCGGAGAAGATAAGATGGGGAGAAACCCAACGGAGCGGCTTGGGGCAGGCTGCTGAGCTTTAGGCATCCGCATTTGTTATATCCACCAGCAGCTACCGCTCGGGATGGGACCTCCCTGCTTTCCGCCTCTCGAGGGACCCGTTCCAAGTCCACGGGTTCTGGGTTCAGAGCTGATGGCTTGTTCCAGTTCTCCCCAAAGCCACTTTGACGCGGACAAGGGGCGGCGCAGAGCCCCTGTGCCAGCTCTACGCACGTCCCTTGGGGTGCAGATTTGGGGGGGCTGGGGAGTCTACCCGCTGCGAACCTTAAAGCTGCCTTAAGTCATGGTCCTGCTGTACTAGAGGACAATCAGCATCTCATAAAGAAACCTTATTTAAATATTTGATGTCTAGAGACCTGAACTGTTTGTTTGTGGTTTTGTTTTGGTTTTTTTTTTGTATTTTCCTTGTTGAAGGGAGCACTCAATAAACTGGATCTCATTACTCGGAGTGTGTATTGGTGCTGTGGCGGGGGGGGGCTGAGCCCCACTCCCTCCCAGCAGCCCTGCTCAGGGCTGGGGGGATGACTCCTTCCCTCCACCTCTGGTCCCCAAGCCCTGCAAACACCACAGCTTCTCCCCCTCCTCCTCCTGCTCCCTCTACCACGCTGAGGACAAAGTCACCACTTTATTCACAGCACAGGAGGCTCTCCGGCTCCATCACCCTTGCCCAGCAGCCCCCTTTTCACAGCTCAGAGGACTGCCTGCCCTCGGCCAGGCACGGGAAGAGCCCACCTGGCACCCAGGAGCAGCAGAAAGCCTCAGCATCACATTCGCAGGAGGGAGCAGCAGCTCCTAGAAGCTGGGCAGAGATGCTCGAGATCCGGGGTGCAGACCTCAGGCCTCCCTGCTGCTGCTTCTTGGCGAGAAGGAAAAGGGGGGGAACAAAAAATAATAAAAGGAGCACCCAGAGGGGATGATGCTATGGGGATGTGGCTAACAAACTGTGAGTGGAGATGCTCTTCCTCTGCCCGCTCTGCTCCGTGCCACGTCCAAGGAGTCTTATTCGTGGAGCTGCTCTCTATACATTGGGTGCGGGCTGTTTTGGGGGGTTTAATAGGTGGAGGGGAAACTTCCAAGCGAGACGGCTTTGCCCAGGCCAGTTTCTATCTACTCAAATGTGGAGTGGTGAGGGAAGGTGTCTGGGTCCTGCTCAGAGGAGGCAGCAGGCTCGGAAGAGCAGCATCCCGTCCGGCGAGGAGAGGTGGAGGGAGATGCTCTCGTTGGCAGAGATGAAGAGCACAGAGCCGCGACGCAGAGTCATTTCGGAGGCTGCAGCTGTGGAGGTGCCCACGGCCATCCCTTGGATCACCAGCAAGATGCTGGCAGAGTCCACCGCGGAGACGAGGTACAGCTTGATGGAGGCGGGGATCTGCAATGGAAAGGGTCACCGTGGCACGAGTCCCTCGCCAATTCTCTTCTCTTTGGAGAGCTGGAAGGGGGTCATCCCTGTTCCCACCCTGCAGCCACCTTTGCTGTGCCCAGACCACCCCGTGTCACCTGCAGCAGCCCAAACCCGGGAACCTTAGCCTAGCTGAGGACACCCAAGCTGCACCCCCGAGACCTCTCCCTGGTTCTCCCTCTGCCTGGAGCTGCTGGAGAAGGTGAGCGAGCTCTAGGCAGGGGGAACAGGGGAGGGAGAGGAGCTTGTAGTGCTGCCTGGGGATGCCACAAGCATCCCCAGCACCCCCAAGCATCCCTCCACCCTCCCTAGAGCACTAGCTACAAGGTCGAGTAAACCCATGCCAGGAAAACCCCAGTCAACACCGAGAGGTCCTACCAAGAGCACAGGAGAAAGCTGGTGTCCCTCCGGCTCCGTGTCCCCAAAGTGGGCCCGTGGCCGCTCACCTCTATCCTCATGATGGCGAAGTCTGGCACAGGCGGGTCATAGAGGTAGACGCTGGGGTCGAGCTGGCTCTGCGCGGCCGGGAAGATCTTGGAGCTGCTGGGTGCCGGCGTGTAGTTGAGCATCTCGCACAAGGTGAGGACGTCGATGAATTTGGGGGTGAGCCCGGCGCGTACTGTGTTATCTGAGCATGCCATGCACTCCACGCAGTCTGCGGGGCCGAGGCAGCTGCTGTCAGCCCATCCCAGCCCTCCCGCACATCCCAGAGCAGGGGGGCTCCAACCTTGTGCAGAAGACCCTGGCCACCCTGGGGGACAGTCCCTGTGGGGGCCCGGGTTGGGAAAGCCCACTGCAATGCTCACCTCCGTGCAGGTAGGCGTGGGGCTCGTTGGCTCCCAGGAACATGGCCTCCCCCGGCTCCAGCCTTACCAGGTTGAGGAAATAAATGGTGAAGCAGCCGATGTCCCCCGGGTACTGGGAGTGCAGCCGCAGCAGCAGGTCCCCATTGCTCCCTGACGTGTCCTTCCCCTCCGCTGCTGCATGGGCAGAGACCAGGCGGGATGCTGGGGAGGGGGCTGGCAGGGTGCCCCGTCCCCTCCCCTAAACACAGGTCCCCTCAAAACCATTCTGGGGGGCCACGGCAGGCAGCCAGGACCCACCTTCCTGGGAGATCCTCTTCACCAGCATGTTCAGCTGGTCAACGAAGAACTTCTTCTCGCTCTTCATCAGGCGGGTGAAGCAGACGCGGAGGGCGGCTGAGACGCCGCGGGGGTCATCGCTCCCACTGCGCTCCAGCTGCTCCGCCGCCACCTCCCCGATCAGCGCCCGCAGCTCAGGGATGGCTGCCGGGGTGGCCAGGCCAAGTCAGCCCCAGTGGCCACCACCACGGGGAGCCCAGCACCCCCATCCATCCCAAGGTATCACTGCCACCATCCCCACCCCAAACCCACCACGGGGAGGGAAGGTGGCATTGGGCTCTACCTCGTGACCGCCATCCTTACTCTGGAGGAAGGAGACGATCTCCTCCACTGGCCGAAAGCCGCACAAGCCCTCGAAGGGGGTGAGAGCGATGGCCATTTCAGGCTTGTGGTTGGCGTCGGGGTAGTGCTCGGGGAACTGGGCGTGCAGCTTCGCCGCCAGCTCCTAGAGAGGGGGACAGAGGAGCTGGATGACCTCCACAGGGACGTGGGGTCCGTCTGGGGCTGCCTCCCCGCCTCCCCCCCCCCCCAGGGTTCTCCTTACCTTGTTGGGGTGCGCCTGGATGGAGAGAGCCGTGTTGACCGACAGCACCTTGAAGAGGAAGGGCAGGCAGCCCTGGAAGGCGTCCTTCACCTTCGCCCCCAGGCAGGCGGGGTTGTCGGCAATCCACTGGCCCAGGGTCTTTTGGGGGATGCGGTTATCCCGGATTACGGCATCACCCCGGGGATGCGCACCCATCCAGAGCTGTGGGAGACAGACAGACAGACCCCTGAGCCGGCCAGCTAATGGGATGACTTGGGCTTTTCTGGA
Organism: Butorides virescens; assembly: GCA_017310255.1. Classification (NCBI taxonomy): domain Eukaryota; kingdom Metazoa; phylum Chordata; class Aves; order Pelecaniformes; family Ardeidae; genus Butorides; species Butorides virescens. Next base: position 23,922 of record JADKXX010001470.1, on the reverse strand, counting down.
GGCTCTTTGGCCCCGGAGGTGGTCAGTGTGGCCAAGGCAGCTCCCTCAGGGGCTGAGTCACGCTGGGCTTCTCCTCTCCTCCCCGCCAGGGATACCGGGCAGGGGAGCCGCAGCCGGTTGGGACAGACAGATGGATGGGCCAGGACAGATGCAGGGCCAGACACTCACCTCCGCGTAGGGCCGGTCGGGCTGGATCTGGACCAGGGGGTCACTGCTGGCCAGCAGCTTGGCCACCTCACTCTCCAGGCCCATCTTGCCCCAGGAGTAGCTCTGCACAGCGCAGGAGAGGGGGAACACTGTGGGAGGGAAGGCAGGCATTAGGGGGGGACACAGAAATAACTTCCTGCCCCGCAAAAACCCTCCCAGGCGGTGGGGGTCGGAAGCCGGGCAGCCCCAAGCCCCCTGGTGTAGGGCCAGCGGGGGCCAGGGCAGGCTGGGGACCGAGTGCTTTGGGAGGGAGGGGGTGTTTTGGGGGGAGGCAGTTTGGAATCATCATATAGGGGCTGGGGGCGTCTCCAGGCTGCCGGCGGGCGTCTCGGTGCTTCTGCCCCACCACCCTGGGGGTCCCCGGCGAGGGGTGTGTCTCCATCCCGAGGGGGGTGACCTGCCCACCCACAGGTCCCCATCCCCGCGGGGGCGCCCCTCGCCCCGCCACCCCCCGGGCCCCGCTCACCGCGGATCTCCGCCATGGCTGGGCCGGCACGGCAGGGCACGGCGCGGCAGGGGAGGGCAGGGCAGGCCGGGAGCCGTAGTCCCGCGGCGGCGGCACCGCCTCCCCCGGCTGGGCTGGGCGGGGCAGCGCCCTACGCGCACCCTATAGCGGCCATAGGGGAGCGCGGTATGGGGCTGCGCCCAGCCCCAGCACCGGCACTGCCCACCCGCATGAACCCCTGCGGGCTCGGGGAGGGGTGGGGTGGGGGGAACTACAGGTGCTGCTAGAGCCGATATTCTATAGGGGATGAGCTATAGGGGACAGGCTATAGGTGACGGCCTATAGGGCTATGGGGGACGGGCTGTGGGCGCTACAGGGACACCCCCTGCAGAGCCTGCCCCGCCATGGGCCCCGCTATAGGTGACCCCCCTGCAGAGCGCGGCCCCGCCTATAGGGTAACACTCCCCCCCCGCCGCGCTATAGGCGGCGACCGCTGTTGTGACGTCACGCGGCCCCGCCCCGCGGGAGCCGCCCGTCCCGGCGGGGTCACGGCGCCTGCGCGGCGGGCGGGGCGCTCAGCTGATTGGGCGGTGCAGGAGCCCCGGCTGCCCCGGAAGTGCCTGGCGCGGCGGCGGCGGCGGGAGCGCGGAGCGGAGCAGCGGGGACCGCGCCCATGTCGGGCTTCGATACCAACCCGTTCGCCGACCCGGTGGACATCAACCCCTTCCAGGTGGGCACCGGGCCCGGGCGGCCCCTTCCTTCCCTCCCCCAGCCCGCCGCCTCCCCCGCCGGCGGGACGTGGCACTGACTGAAGCGTCGCTGGCCAATGGCAGCGCCGCTTCTTCCCTCCGCGGCCAATCAGCGAGAGGGGGGTGGGATTGTGGGGGGGGGTCCGGCCGTGCTGGGAGCGGGACCCCCGCGCCGCCGCTCGTCCTGCCCCCGCCTTGCCCGCCGCCCGAGCCCGGGGGGGTGTCCCCGCCAACCGGGGGCGGTCCCTGCTAGCCGGGGTCCTCCCCTCCCCAGCCCCCTGGGGTCGGCCCGGGCCCTGCCCGCCGTCGCTTGCTCGAAGGCTGCCTTTCTCCCCCCGTCCCCTTTCGAGGAAGGGGGCTCGGGTCGGCCTGTGCTTCGAGCCCCGGTCGTCCGTCATCCCCCCGCACCTCTCCAGGTTTTTGGAGGGGGGTTCATTGCTTGGAGGGTGCTGGAATGGCTGCGGATACCTAAAACATAGAGATATTAAAAATAATTGAGGCAGAGACCTCTCTTGGCCATGCTACACAGTGCTCCGAGCGACTGCTGGGCCTCTTTGGGGTCTGTTTTTAACGTGCTGAGGCCCCGGCTCTTAAGGCCGAGCCTACAAGGCAAATTTGGCAGCAGCTTTGTGGGGCCAAAAGCCTTCGAGGTTCTTGGAGACATTGTCCCCTTCTGCGGGGTTTCCCCTCTCCGGGATGAAGCTCCACGCTGTGAAGCGCGGGGCCGGTTACACAGGTTGCTGGTGGGGAACGGCCTCCCGGACCCGACTGGCACGGCGGTGGTGTGAAAGCAAGCGCCTGGGCTTCGGCGTCCATCGGTGAGCTGTTGCTGTTTGGCTGGGCCATCACCTGCGGGAAAGGGCGATTTCCCGACCTCTGGTTTCGTGGCCAAGCCAAAGTGAAATCGCTTGTTGATTGGGCACGGTGTTTTGGGGTATCCGGAGTGAAATCGGAAGGGAAAAATCCTTTCTCGCCCTCGCCTTGGCTTTAACATGCTACAGAGTGTCTCAGGAAGAGTTTGGATGACTGCGTTCCTGTAATATTCCTTCCGTTTGGGGGGGGAATACAGGGTGTCTCCTACGCACGGTCACTGTCCCTGCAGGGATTTATTGCTTTGGCACTGAGGAAGTAAACATTCTGTTGCCTTAAGCACTTTATAGCTGGCCCCGGTATCTGACCGAACAGGGCTGTGCTCGAGCTTTACTTGCTGTTTAAACAAAAAAGATTGGGTGTGATTTACACCAGGTAACTCTGACGTCAGGCTTACTTTTTAATGAGGACAAACGTACATTGCGCGGTGGGTGCCCCTGCAGTTGTCTGACGGCTCTTTGCAGCTATGGCTGGTCTTTGTGGGACGTTTTATATCCTCTTTTTGGGAGCATGAGGTTTTGCATTCACCTTTGTCCCTTTTTTTTTTTTTTTTTTTTAAAAAAGAAAAATTTCCCTAGTAGCTGGACATGAGGAATCTCTATCTGCTGCTGCCCGGAGCCTCGAAGCTCCATTTCTCCCATTTGAAAATGGTATCCTGTGATGTAGGACAGTGCTGCCCTGGCCTAGTAAATCCAATGAAACGAGCCCATTCCCTGACGGGGTTTGGATCCGCGTGCTGGCCAGGTGCTGTGCAGGGCTGGGGGGACGGTTTGCCCGCCTGGCAGGCACTGACATCCACTTCCACATGCTCTGGAGAGCTTGCTGAAAAACTAGAAGCATCTTCACCCTCCCAGTCTTGTCACGCTGACAAATATCTTGGGCAGAGCACCAGGGTTGCCTTTCCCTGTCATGGATCCCAATATAGCGCTTCATACTCTGTGAATCCTGACATAACTGGGGGTCTTTGCCTTTTAAGGAGACTTTGTTCATGATGTTCAATAAGCTTGGTATAAAATAAGCTGGTTTGGTCCCGTTAAAAATATCTCTGGCTCTTCTGTTACTTGTAACCGGTTAGCGAGAGATGATTAACTGCCATCATATATTCAGTAACCTGTTAGAAGTGGCAGCTATCTCCAAAACGATGATGCAGGCTTCAGACAGGGCTGGAAACTTCCATCCTTTTTAGAGATATTGATGATAAAATCCTTGAAGTTTCTCTCAGTGCATCTCCCAGGCCATGTCAGTGCTCCGAGGTCCTGTGCCAGTGGCTGACTGCAGGACCAGCGATTTTTGGGGCAGTTGCTCTGATGTTTAGACAACCACATTAAGTTCTAGGTGATTCTTTTTTGAGCTCTCTTGCCTTGATCTCATGTAGCGAGGCATCTTGTTTTGCTTCTTTAATCTGTGGGAACATAAAGAAATGGAAGAGCATCCTTTCTTGCACAAACCTGTCATACCAACATCTTCCAGGAGCTCTGTCAGCTGGTACAGTGCGACAGCAGCTTCATGTTTGTATTAAACGCTGCGTTTAAAAACAGCTTTAATCTTCACATCAGCGCAGTTTGGTCCAAAGGTGAAATTATTCTGCACTGGGGGATTTCCAGTCATGAAAAATGGCATCAGGTATCCCTTACCACTGATGGAAGCAATGGTAGGAGGGGCAACAAATGGGGATCTGCTCGCTGGTATCCTGCAGATCAATCTAATAATTGACTTGTGAGCACAAAGTGTGTGGCTGGATGTACTTATTAAATGAAACAGAATAGCTGGAGAAGTAAGAGGGCCATCAGGTGCTCAGGCTCGTCCTTAGCTCTGATGCAGGAAGCAAGTTGAGAAGAATTGCTCGAGTTTAACTGGGGATCCCAACAACTCAGCCCTCCGAAAGGGAAGGCACATGGGGCCTTCGGAGCAGAGAGGAATGCGCCGTTACTTCCTTGGAGTAGGGACAGATGGGTATCGTGGCTTCAGGCGGTTCTGTGGCTGAATTAAGGCCCCATTTGACAGCATAAAGAGTCAGGCTTGTGCTTGTTTCAAGAGGGTCAACTGTCTTTTAGTCTGTAGCTTGCAGAAAATAACTGTAAAATGTGAAGTTTGTGGGCAACTTCTCATTCATCTCCTCTGCCTTTCTCGTGCTTACTCATCCTTCACGCTGCGTAGTCCAGGCTTGCAGAAGTTGGTGCTTTTATCACCCTCTGTTTCACGGCTGCCGTTTTCCTTCCTGCCCTATCCAGGGCACGGAGGCACATGTCCAAACACACTTCAGCTTTGTCGCAAATTCCCTGCTCTTTGTATATCTATTTTAGACATGCTTGCACAATAGCAAGCGAGTTAAGCTGAGCTGCTCTGCCTTGGCCATACTGCCTAATTAACTTTTTTTTTGTTTTTAAGCTGTGCAATAAGATGAGAGGTCGTTTCCCTTGGGAATCAAACTGCTCTGCAGCTGGAAGCAGTGGTGCTGCTCTCCCTGCCCTGCTCAGCCTGCCCTTTCCATTGCAGTGCTGCGCTGGTGAGCCTCCGCTTCATTTAGGAGCTTGCTTTTTGAATGGAGGTGAGCGATGGGAAGAGAAGAACGTGTGTTTTGCCTCCGTGTTCTGGCTTTTCTCCTTATTCCCGAGCGTGTTCCTACCAGCCTGACCATTCAGGCTCTTCAGATGGTTATGCAGCCTTTGCTTTCTTCTTTCCATACCTCTAAGGGAGTTTCTCTTCCTTGTGCAGTCATCTTCCGCTGGACTTTAGTCAGGCTGGGACCTCGCCTGGTCTGGATTAAAGGGTATCGAGCTAGCACACAGTAGCTGTTGTGCGTTAACTGACTTGTTGCACGCTTCTGTCGATGGCCCGTGCGCCTGCAAAACTCTGGAGGAGCAAGGAGTGAAATAAAACCCCTGCCTTGAGTCCTGGCAGTCCTTATTTCCAGCAGGGCGGTTCGGCTGGTGCTCCCCACTTTTTCCTTCTGTTTTTTTAACAGCCCTACCTGGCTGAGGAGTTGTACTTCATCAAAGTGACACCCGAAACCTCCTCATCTGAGATCCCCTCAGCCCCGGGGTGATTCATAAACTAGCGCAACCTGCTGCGTAGGGAGTGCCTGCTACGAGGAGATGTGTGAAGTTACTCATTAACTGTTCTGTGCACATCGTGCTCAGCAGAAGGCTGTGCTGGAACCCCGGGGAACGGCTGCAGTGGCTTGCAGACAAGCCCAATGACTTCTCTGCAGCGCACGGACTCGGTCGGCCTCTGCGTGCCTCGATTGCTTGCTCTTGCCTTGTCACAGCCTCAATTGCTTCTCACCCCATTAACCACAAAATTAAAATGACTGATTTTGAGACACGAGTTGCTGAGGGAGGGAGGGATAAAAAGCCACTTTTAAATTTATTATTCTTTTTTTTTCCCCCCACACCCAGCTATCAGGTTGCCAGGTTGTTCTCTCAGTAGGATTTCCAAGTTCAAAAAGGAACTCGTTTCTCTAATAGCTGGAGCGAGAAACACTCCAGAGGTCTGCATCTGGCTATTGAAGAGGGCTTTTTTTATGGAAAGTAGCATGCATAAAAGACAAAATAAAAATAGCTTTTTGTGAGGCTCAGCTGTGCTTTGGTGGATCCTCCTTCACTTTGTGGTGCGGGTGAGCTTTGGGTTGCTGGATACCTGGGACCACCTCCTTCTCTGACCACAAGTGAATGAATCTGTGTCCCGCTTCAGGTCTCTGGAAATTGGGAATAACTCGCTGTAGGTGAGGAGTAGGAATCTGCAGAAAGGCCCCTGTGCCAAAAGCTTGTTGTAGTTCTCTCAAATATACGCCTTGGCTGAACAGGAGATTACTTCTGCCCACAAACCTTGCCTTGCTGATAGTCATCGTCTTGGGTATTTAAATTCATTGCCAACCAAGGCCATCCACCAGTGGCAGGGGCTGTGTTTCACCCTATCCATCCCGTTCCCAGTTAACGGAGTAGATGGAAGGCAGGCAGTGTGGATCGCGTATATGGCCTGTGTCCGATGCTGATGTGTCTCTTGCTCTCTCTCCTTTCAGGATCCCTCGGTGACACAGCTCACAAACACTAGCCAAAGTGGCTTGGATGAATTCAACCCCTTTTCTGAGAGCTCCCAGCTGGTACGTGCCACGTGTCTCTGCACTAGGCAGCTTGGTGGTGGTTTTAGCCGTGTAGAAGGTCCCTTGCTAGGTGCAGCTTAAAAGAAAAAGCTGATTTCCCCAGGGACAGTAGTTCATTGCCCACATGGCAAGCTGCATGCGAGCACTCCTGCACTGGAGCACTAAAACTCCCAGCTGGAGCTCTCGCATGGAACAGCTCCTCTCAAACTCGCTGCTGGCTGACAGTGAAGCTGTGTGAAGTGTGAAGGGGAAAATGCTTTGTGGCAGGAGGCATCAATATTTATTTGGTCTCTGGGTTGGGAGCTGAACTGCTGTGGCGATACCGTTGATGGATCGCTGCAAGAGCTTCATTCGTATTTCCTGGCCGCTGCCATGTGCGAGATAGGAAAAGGAGAACAGGAAACCAGGGTAAAGCAATGTTTGCGGTTTAAACAACTGATCAAAATCCCGTTTTGTTTCTCCTTTTCCTAATGGCTGTAATCCTCAGGTGCTGCTCCCTCAGTGCATTAAGGAACTAACAAACTCTTGAAAACGCAGAGTTGCTTCCTGTGGGTGCTTTCTCTTCTAGAGGTGCTAAAACTTGAACTATCCTTTGCTAAAAGAAGCCATGTGTGATGCTTTTTTTTGCCTTGTTGCTTGTGATTTCTATGCAGACAAATGCAGCACGGACGACACCAGCCACGCAGCCCTCTGGCCGCTCACAGCCTGCTGTTCTGCAGACATCCGTGGAGCCCACTCCGCAGGTACGGCATCTCCTCGCTGCCACCTTCCCAGGAGCTGGGCTGGAGAGCAGGAAGGAGCTCCTGTGGGCCTCTGGAGGCATGCGGGAACAGGAGAGGAAGGGGGTTCTCTGGGGTTAGGTGTGGGAAGCTGCAGGTGATCTTTTAAACTTGCACTTCCACCTACCTTGCGAAGCAGATCTCTGTAGAGGACACATACACACAATTCTTCTGCAATTTTTTTTTTTTTTTTTTTCCCCCTCTGCCTCTGGTGGCAGAACTCACTTTGCCTTGTATCCTGTTTGCTTTGGCTTCCCTCTGCAAACACCAAGGCGTAGCCTGCTAATGCTTTTAGCTTAGCTCTGGTGACTGGTCAGACACGCTCGGTTCCAGGATTGTAAATGCAGTCTGGCTATACGCTGCAGTCGTTGCTTAGATCATCTAGCAAGTACCTGACAGCTAGGACCACTTCATCCAAAGAGCAGAGAAGCCGAGGAGAAAGGATCAGTTCTCAGAATAGCAAACAGAGATGTTTAAGAGGTGTGGTAGATGGCTGGCTTGCCTTTCCTTTGAACCTCTTCTACTAGCTGGGAAGGGAATTGTCCTGGTAAACTCGGGATTCCTGCTCGCTGCTCTGTTGCAAGGCACTTGGAGCAATGAGGCAAACTGGGAGGTAGAAGAAGCTGCGAGAAAAGCATAGCTTTGCTGAAAGGAAAGGGTGCAGAGGATGGGCAACAGACTGGATAGCCTCTCAAGGGCTCTTCCAGCCCTGTCTTCCCATGGGATAAGAGAGGAACGTCTGGGTAGAGTTCTGCATTGCTCTTGATTTTTGTCCCACAGCAGGTAAGGCAGGAAGCCTCAAGATGTTTCAGATCAGCCACGGGTATTCAGCTTTCAAATTGTGCATAACCCTTGCTATTGAATCGCCTTTGCTTCCGTTCCAGTTTGGCATCTGGTGTGTTTGCTGGTGGTATTGCTGCTGCCTTGGCTAGGGAAGGACTTAACTTTTTCTCCCCTTCCTTTAGGCTGTGGCTGCGGCAGCACAGGCTGGGCTTCTTCAGCAGCAGGCGGAATTAGAGAGGAAGGCAGCTGAGTTGGAGAAGAAGGAAAGGGAATTGCAGAGTAACGCAGCCAGCATTAATCGTGAGTAGTGCTTGTGTGATGCCCAAGGAAGCCTGGATCGCTTGGTTTGTCAGGATCTGATGAAGGCTCAGCCTGTCCGAGTGCATGCAGCTTTTTACAAGCCGCCTGTCTTTCCTCTAGTCTGCGCAGCTGTGCCAACCCTCTTGGGTCTGTACCTGTCATCCCATAACTTAGCAAGGTGGGAAAGAGCTCAGAGATGAGATGCTGGAGACCAGCTCTGGTGGGTCTCTGCCCCTGAGCATGCTCTCAGTGTCTGTTTGGCCACGTTAAGTTCTTCAAACACCAGTTTCCTATCCGTATCTGATCTGTTGTGTGATGCTTCCATGTTAAGGCTTTACACTGAGAGGAATAAAGCTTTTTTTTTTTTTCCCCCCCCAGTCTCGAGGCTCTCTTAGCCACAGCAAAACAATATTTTCCCCCAATCTTGGTTTTAGGTGGCTGAAACTGGTCTTGTAGCGCTGAGTGGCAGTGGTTGCCGGGGCCTTTGCAGGGGAATTCTGCCTCCCACGGAGGAAAACCCTCAAACTGGGCTGGTCTGCCAGCAGCACTAACACATCCCTGCTATGCTGTCTGTTTAAATGTAGTTACTTACAGAGACCGAGCCTCTTCCAAGGTTTTCACGTCAGTATGTATGAATGGCTCCTTGCAAATTGTGGTGTGCGAATTAGTCTTCTGATGAGAGAAGAGCAAGTGAAGGACTGTTCCCTTCTCCTTTCTGCAGCGAGGCAAAACAACTGGCCACCTCTTCCCAAGAAGTGTCCGATCAAGCCGTGTTTTTATCAGGATTTTTCTGCAGACATCCCAGCTGACTACCAGCGGATATGCAAGATGCTGTATTACTTGTGGATGCGTAAGTAATAGCTTGAACTGCAATAAAACCTCTTTAAAGGAGATTCTGTATGAAATGCTGAGCTTTGACCTACAGTAAGTTCTGTAGGTGTTGTCTGCAAGGGTAAAATGATGTCTTCCTTCCTTTTTTGTGAAGACAGCTGTAAAGCACTCTGAGTTTATGCTTTGGGAATAGCTCATTCGTGACAGAAGTTTGGTGGTTGTTGTTTAATGGAGACTTCAACAACTCTCCCCAGACTCTGAAAAAGAGCGGTAGCGCAGTTCAGAGAGTGGGTGCAAAACAGTCTCAACAGTGTTTGTCGATTCTGGTGCTCTGAAAAGATTTAAGATGCAGTTGTAAGCAGCAGGATCAGATGAGGTCCTTAGGTTAAGCTGTTTGCCTTTCAAGGGAGGCAAGGAAATTAGATGGCCCAAAGTCTCCTTAATTTCTGCAGAGCTCCATGTGTTCAGTGAGAGATTAGGGATGCTGTTGAGTTTTCCAGGAACCTACTGATGTGTTGTGGTTTGGTTTTCTTTTTTTTTCTCTCTCCCATCCTGAACAGTGCATTCGATTACCCTGCTCTTAAACCTGCTTGCTTGCCTGGCATGGTTCACAGTCCAGACAGAAAGAGGAGTAGACTTTGGTCTCTCGATCCTGTGGTTTATTTTATTCACTCCTTGTGCCTTTCTCTGTTGGTACAGACCAATTTACAAGGCTTTCAGGCAAGTACTATTTTCTTCTATAGTGGGGATACATCTTTTCATGGGAGGAGCTTTGGTTTTATCTGTTCTGATCGTATGTTGCCTGCAGGATTTTTCCAGCTCTTTGCATCATTAAATAGATCAAACCCACTTGTTCCCTAAACACATGAGAAGTATCTAATGGAACTTAATTATGGTGGTCCTTCGCCTTGAAATCCAAGCCTAGCCCATCATAGGGTCCTACCTTTTTTAGTAATTTCTGAGAAACTGTTTGGTACCTTAATGTGTTGAGCACACTGTGTGCGTTAAGGACTCTGCCTTCACCCCACCTTGCACTGGGCAGAGCCATGATTTTGCGATACATGGTGGACATGTTGTAAGTTGTGCCCCTGCATAAGTTCCTCCTGAAATCACCTCCCCTTAGCAGCTTTCCCCTGGAGAAAGGAGTTTGCTGAAATTGTTTCCCTCCACTTAAAGAAGGGAGTCTGCACAGGGACTGTGTCCCTGGGTTTCACTCCTGTTGCCTTCTCTTCTGCAGGTCTGACAGCTCCTTCAGCTTCTTCGTCTTCTTTTTCATCTTCTTCTGCCAAATAGCAATCTACATCATCCAGGCTGTTGGTATTCCTGGCTGGGGAGACAGGTAAGCTTGGCTTCATGGGCTGCTGTGTCACAGCCCTGCACGGATGCTTTTTCTCACCAGGCCTGTGACTGTCGGAAGCTCCGGGCTCCGATTCTGACAGCTATCTGTTCCTTCCCCTGTGGTTTTCCTCTCTCGCCTGATATGCAGCTTTTGGCAGGTCCCAGCTGGGCTGCCTCTCTCCTCTGCTCTTCTGTCCTAGTCCCAGCAAAGGTGTGTACCTTTGCTGCTGCTGAAAGGAGAATGTGCAATCCCCCACACCTCCTCTGCTGCCTTCCCCCTCGCTTAATGCACACAATACTTCATCCCCTCTTGATGCTGAGCCTCTACTGTTGACCACATCTGCCTTGTGTTAAAACGGAGCCTTCCCTGATGGAGGCTGCAGCGTGGGGCTGAGTGATCTCTCTGACCTGGAGTCTGGGTATGGCTTAACCCAATACCGCTGCTAGCAGCCCGAGTCTGTCTGCAAACTCTTCCTGAATTTCTCTTGAGTGTGTTTTTGGTGGGCTGTGCTTAAAAAAAAAAAAAAAAAAAAAAGCAGCAGGGATGATTTTATTCTCACCCTTTTTTTGATGGCATTGTACAGAGGGAAATCTGGGCTTCTGGAGTGGGTCCAACAAGCCTGTTGCCAGCAGTTGCCCCTACAGTGAAAAAGCACTGGCTTTCTTTTCGCCTTGCTGCGTTGGCCGCCGATCAGATTCCCAAGTTACTGTGAACAGTGAAAAGGTTAACAGCTAGTGGTTTTTCTCCTGAGGGGGAGCCTTCAGGTGCTGAGTGCAGTGAAACCGCTGTCTATTTTTGCCCCGCTGCCTGCAGAAGGGCTCACGGGCAAAGCTGTCCTCGTGCTCCCTCCCTTGCCTTCGTCATGGGGGACTGGGAGGGGGCAGTCCCTTTTTAGCCTGACTTTGGGAGAGTGTGCGTTGAGCTTTCTGCTGTGTTTCCTTGAGCCAGGCAGCGCATTTATTTTTGGCTGTTGTGCATGTCGTGCCTTTCCGCTTCCTCGTCATGAGCAAGAAGTTGGTGTGGCGCGTCAAATTGGGAGGGTTTGGCTCGCTTGGTTCCCCCTCTCCTGCTGGCACATGGCTTGCTTGGTTTAGCATTTGGAAAGATTCCTTTCTCTGGCACCCAGAAGGGTGTTTTGAGTGAGGCATCTCAGTGTTTTCTCCCACAGCCAAGCACTGATAACTCCCGCCAATCCCCCCTGCCCCTTCCCTTCAACAACTGCCAGTTCCTTCCTTTCTATAGCTCTTTACTTCATCCCTTCCCTCCCAGCGCTTTCGTCCCTGCCCCACAGAGCCGTCATGGCGAGATGTAGGTCCAGGCTCCAGATCTGCCAGCTAATCTCTTCCAATTTAGATGTACCAGCCTATCTTTGTACTACTTGGCTGAATTTTGAGAAGGCGTTCATGGAAATGACTTGATTTATGACAGTGCCAAGGGTATTGATTGCTGCCTAAGGCAGGGGTGGGCCAGGGCTGTAACGCCGTGGGGGGCGATCGCGATTCTCTTGTGTAGAGGTGGATTGCTTTTAAAAAATGACAACAAAAATTCTGGCCCCCAAACAAGTGCCTGGATGAGCTCTGGGTCCCTGATCCCACAGCCATTAGGTTTGGGTTTGCGCTTTCCCATCACCCTCCCCCAAGGGCTCCTGTGTGACCATCGGTGCCTCTTCCTCTGCTCCCTCTCATCCTGTGCGTCGGACGCTCCCCAGGCTCACCCCACTCTCCTCCCTCTTGCAGCGGGTGGATTGCGGCGCTGTCTGAGCTGCACGGGAACCTGGCCGTGGCTATTATCATGATGGTGGTGGCAGGATTCTTCACGCTGTGCGCGGTTCTCTCGCTCTTCCTCCTGAAGCAGGTGAGTGCGGCTCGGGGGGGAGGGCGAGGTCTGGGCTGAATCGCAGATCCACCGGTCGGGCTGCTCCCAGGGTATCCTGGGGTTGCCACCTCCTCTCATCTGTCTGGCAATTTAGCTTGCTTTTGAAGGCTTAATTGGGGCACCATCAGGTCAAGACCTTTTAATCAAAGTATCTTTGCTTGTGCTTCCTGCATTGATACCAAGCCCCTTGAACACTAAGGGGACTTGCAGGTGGGAAAGCAGCCTTTGGGCATGGATGCTTCAGCGAGGCACACCATTAACCATGCACGTGAAGGACCTTAGGATAAAGGAGGGGGTAGGAAGGCTTGCTGCGTTGGCTGCTGTCCAGAGAAGACGACCAGCGAGGTCCCAAATGTCACCCAAAAGTGGACATCAAATTTCTTGCACCTCCCTTTAGCTTGAGTCCATCCAGAGTTGGTTGAGCAGAGAAGGCCATTGCTTTGCTGGGGTATCCAGGGCTTTATGGTCACTGCTGCCGCAACGTTGTGGGACTCTTCAGAGCCTAGTGGGATCCAAACGAGCGCCTTCCTGCTGGCTCCCAAACGCAAACCCCGCTTCCTCCTCCTGATCCACCGCACAAGGGTTGCATTTCTGCAGTTAACAGCAGAAGTGTAGCTTTGGGAAAGGCAAGGACAGATTGAACCAGTCCTGTTCCTATTGCATCCTCCTCCTTTTCTCCTAAATTGTATTTTGGAGGACATACCTGATGCTTGTGGCTGCAGGCACCTTCAGGTCCTGCCCTGCCAGCGTCTGTAAATGCAGGGGTTAAGTGTCCCTTCTGTCACAGTGCAGGGAGAGGAGTTTTTGGCCCAATACGTGCCATTTTGCTGAGAGCTCCACGTTTTACTGCAAATGAGGGTCTCCTGAAATCTGCAGCATCATGTGCTGGGTGAGATGGAGCTGGTGGCTCCAGCCCATCCTCTCTAGCCACCAAGAGAGCCAGTTAGCAACGGAGCCAAGGAAAAGCAAGCAGCAGCCCATACCTGCAGGCTGACTTTTCTTTTTTCCCCCCCTGTCTTTCTGTTTCCCAGGTGCATTCCCTGTATCGGCGCACAGGAGCCAGTTTCCAAAGGGCCCAGGAAGAGTTTTCCCAAGGCATCCTCACCAACAGGGGCTTCCAGAACGCAGCAGCTGGGGCAGCCTCCTCAGCTGCACAGAGTGCTTTCCGGGGAAACTAGCCCCCTTCCTGGGGCTGCCTCCCCATCGCCTCCTCTGCCATTGTCACCCCAACCTTTGTTTTTTGTTATTTTGGTTTGTTTTTGTTTTTTTTTTTTCCCTAAAGATGCACTTTTCGGGAGTACCATGTTAGCTCTGTGATGCCGACTCCAGATGAGAAGAGGTCTGGTTTGGCTTTGGTTTTTTTTTTTTAAGCTTCAGCTGGCCTATGTTTATAACAATTCGTTTTCCCTGTCTTGTTTTAGGGTGTGGGGAGATAGGGGAGACATTCTCTGAAGCAAATATATAAATATATTTCTCTATCCAGGACACACCAAGAGTTTGTCTCTTCCTCCCCTCACCCTGTCCGTAGCCGGAAGGCAAGGGGAAGCAGGTTTTTGATTTTACACTCTCTCTTCTGTTGTTCCTTCACTGTGAATAATTTGATTATCTGCTGGTTTGGGGGGGGCGGGGGTTGTAACTTGCATGGTAGTTCCAGTCGTTAATTTTAAGAGCAGAAACTGTACTTTTGGTTTATTACACTTCCACAATGCTGCATTTTGACCTCTTAACTGCTCGGCTTCCTGAGAGTTGGGGCAATGTGGCACAAGGGAAAATACGGGAGCAGGGGGAGGTTGGAGAGGAGGGGAAATGTCTTTCTCCTTGTTCCCCTGTGGCAGATATGGCAGATGATACCCCATCTGTGGCAGGTACCCCCTTCACTTCCACGAGATGGCCCTCAGGGCTCCTGTGCCCTTTTGCCAGCGCCCACAGCCCTGGGGCATGGAGAGAAGGGATCAGCGGGCACTGATTTTTCACCGTGGCCTTAAAGCAGGGAAGGGAGGGGAAAAGGGATTTTTTTTGTTGGGGAGCAGTGGCACTGAAGACGCCAGCTCAAACACCATGCGGTGCCTGCACTGTCCTCCACCGGAGCTTGAGAGCACGAATGCATTTTTCTTTCACCAGGAGCAATCCCTCTCTGCCTTCCTCCTCCCACGTATTACTACTTTCTTTGTTTTCCAGCGGGGAAAGGACTGGTTTGATGTGTGTTTAGCTTTGAAAGCTCCGTCCTGACAGGGGCTGTCCCTTTGGATGGGGGTGAGGTGCTGGGGTTGAGGTGCTGGTTGCTGTCAATATAGGAGTTGGGGGACGGGGTGGGGGTGTGTGTGTGTTATTTGCAGACTTCGTGCTGCCCCTTTCTGTCCCCTCCTGCCCAGGGAAGGGGGCTGTGTTTTGTGCCCCCCATCCTTCACTGGCACAGTGTGCACTGGGGGGCTGGGGAGGAGGGGGCCTGCCCGCCGCCCCCCCCCCCCCAACCTCCTCATCCCGGCAATCGGCGTTTTTAGACCCCCTTCCTCATGTATTTTTTTTCCATGTTAAAAAATAATAAAATTAATAATAAAATGTGTATGTGCCGAAAGGAACGGCCCCCTGCTGCCTGGGGGGGCGGGGTCAGGGGCGGGCTGGGGGCGTGGTCGGGGCGAGAGGGGGCGGGGCCTGCGCCGGGGGGCGCTGGGAAGGCGGAAGCGGGGCCGGGGCCGGGGCGGGCATGGCCGGGGCCGGCTGGGCCCCGCCGCGCTTGGACGAATTCATCCTCACCGAGCGCCTCGGCGCCGGCACCTACGCCACCGTCTACAAGGCCTACAGGAAGGTAGGGCCGGGCCCGCTGCGACGACCCCTCCCACAGCACTTCCAAATCTGCCCACCCCTCCTTCCAGCCCCCCCAAATCTGCCCCCCTCTCCCCCGTGGGACCCCGCTTTTCGCAGCCTTCCATGTGGGGCACCGCCCTCTAGCCCCTGTAGGGGCCCCATCACCCCCTTGCCGGGAGCCCCCTCCGCCCGGGGCGCCTCTGGCAGGCCGGGGAAGGCCCCCCGGGGTGGCTGTTCGGGTGGGGGGTAGCCCCCGGGGTGGCCGTTTGGGTGGGGGGTACGGGGGGGCTGCAGGGCTGGCTCCCCTCGGCAGAGGGACACGCGCGAGGTGGTGGCCATCAAGTGTGTGAGCAAGCGGAGCCTCAACCGGGCATCGGTGGAGAACCTGCTGACAGAGATCGAGATCCTGAAGACCATCCGCCACCCGCACATCGTGGAGCTCAAGGACTTCCAGGTGGGGCTGGGGGCTTCCCCGGGGCCAGCATCCATCCGGCTCGGCTCCTGGGGTCTGTCCTGGCTCCCCAAGGGTGTGTATCCCGGCAAACAGGTCCAGGCGGGCCCTGCGTGGCTGGGATCCATGGCGGGAGCAGCCGGGGCGGCTTGACGTGGGTCCTCTTGCCTTGCAGTGGGACAGCGACCACATCTACCTGATCATGGAGTTCTGCGCGGGGGGGGACCTCTCCCGCTTCATCCGGACGCGCAGGATCCTCCCGGAGAAGGTGGCACGCATCTTCCTGCAGCAGCTTGGTAAGGGCCCCTCCCTCGGGGTTTTGGGGGGGTGACACACATGGCTGCGGTGGCATCCCCCCTGCCACGTGCCCGTTTGCCCACCCAGCCTGCGCCCTGAAGTTCCTCCATGACCGCAACATCTCCCACCTGGACCTAAAGCCGCAGAACATCCTCCTGAGCACCCCGGAGAACCCCCAGCTGAAGCTGGCAGGTCAGGGCAGGTCCCTGGGGAGGGGCCAGGGGTGGCAATTCCTTCCCCCTGCCCCTCTCCCCCGAGCTCTACTCGCCCTCTCCCCCACAGATTTCGGGTTTGCGCAGCACATGTCGCCATGGGATGAGAAGCACGTTCTGCGGGGCTCCCCGCTCTACATGGCCCCCGAGATGATCTGCCGCCAGCAGTATGACGCCCGGGTGGACCTGTGGTCGGTGGGCGTCATCCTTTATGGTGGGCTTTTGCTTTTATCCCCCCACCCCAGGGCTTGGCTTGGGGCCGGTTTCGTCCTCTCCATCTCCCCCTTTTTCCCCCCTCTGCAGAAGCACTTTTCGGGAGGCCGCCCTTCGCCTCCCGCTCCTTCGCTGAGCTGGAGGAGAAGATCCGCAGCGACCGGGCAGTTGAGGTAACGCAGGGTCGGACAGAGCCAGGTGGGATCTCACTGCCTGTCCCTGTGCTGGGGCTGCAGCAGGGATCGGTGGTGTCAGCCCCCTTCCCTCCCCAGCTGCCCAGCCGGCCCCCGCTCTCCCCGGAATGCCGGGATCTCTTAGGACAGCTCTTGGAGAGGGACCCTTTGAAGCGCATCTCCTTCGAGCGCTTCTTCGCCCACCCTTTCGTGGATATGGAGCATGTCCCTGGCCCCGAGAGCCTCGGCAAGGCGGTGAGCAGGGTGCTGGGGTGCTGCTCCCTGGGGATGCGGGGGGGGCCGAGCCCTGAGCACCCCCCTCCCCATCTCCCCCAGACCGACCTGGTGGTGGAGGCGGTGAAGAAGGATCAGGAGGGGGACACCTCTGCTGCCCTCTCCCTCTACTGCAAAGCCCTGGAGTATTTTGTGCCAGCTCTGCACTGTGAGTCCACCCTTTTCAGGTGGCTGCATGGGTCCCGGGTGGTGCTGGGGGGGGCAGCACCCTGGGGGAGGCCAGTTTGCAGCCCACCCACCCCGTTGTTCGGTTGCTTTCTGCCCCCTCCAGATGAAAGCGATGCTCGCCGGAAAGAAGCCATCCGCGCCAAGGTGAGCCAAAAGTCCTTGGGGAGGTGGGAGACAGCAGCCCCCCCCCGCCTTCCCTGCCCCCATCCTCTGCCTCCACAGCGGGGGTCCCCTCACCCCCTGCTGTGGGCAGGTAGGGCAGTACATCTCCCGAGCAGAGGAGCTGAAGGCGTTGGTCACCTCCAGCAGCAAGAACCTCCTGCAGGAAGGGAACCCAGCCAGAGCACTCCTTAAAGGTAGCGGGTTTTGGGGGGACACCCCCCCAGCCCTGCCCTGGCATCAGCAGAGCAGGAAGGGGGCACCCGGTGGGGTTTTAGGCTGAAGGGTGCCTCCCGGGGGTGCTCCCCAATGCAGCGTCCCCTCTTGCAGAGATGGCCAAGGACAAGCCTCGGCTCTGCGCTGCGCTGGAAATGGCTTCTGCCGCCATTGCTAAGGTGACTCGTGAATTTGGGGGTCCCCTTGGGTGGGAGGGGAAAGAGCAAACCCGGGTGGGGAGGGAGCTGCCGTATCCCCCCACCTGCAGCCTGACCACCAGGGTCTCTTGCAGGAGGAGGAAGGCAAAGATGACGGTGACACCCTGGAGCTCTACCAGCAGAGCCTGGGGGACCTGCTGCTCCTCCTGGCCGGTGAGTTGTGGCCACGGCCTGGCGCTGCGGGGCAGGGACAGATCCTGTGCCCGTGGCTGATGTGGCGGTGCATCCCTCTTTCCCTCTGCAGCGGAGCCTGCGGGGAGGCGACGGGAGCTGCTCCACGCCGAGGTGAGTGCCTGCCGTGGGACAGCGGCGTGTCCCCATCAGCGCGGCTCTGAAGGGACTTCTCTTTCTCTCCGCCAGATCCAGACCCTGATGGCCCGAGCCGAGTACCTGAAAGATCAGATGAAGGTATGGCTGCTTGGGGGGGGGGGCTGTGGAGCATGCCTGGAGGGGCTCCCAAGCCTGCTTTGCGGGGTTACAGGCTGGAAACACTCCTTTCCCCGGCAGATGCGGGAGGCGCGATCCATGGGCAAGGAGGCGCTGGCAGAACCCGTCCGGAGCAGTGAGTCCCCATCTCCATCCTCCATCCCCTCTCATCCCTTCGGAGGGAGCTTGGGTGAAAAGGGCCTGGGGAAGCGTCCCCTCTCATGGCTGCGGTCCCACGGCGGGGAATATCCCTACCGCTGCCGCAGCCATGGGGATATTCCTGCCCGTGGGTAATCCTGACCTGGCACACACTCCTCTCCCCCCCCAGCATGGGGTCAACCGTGCCCAAGCCCACCCGGGCTGGGTGACGGTGCGTGCAGGCGAGTGAGAGCCCTCTGTGCCCCCCGGCACAGCCTGTACCTTGCAGTGATGCCCGCCAGCGGGGCGAGGAAAGACGAGGCTTTCATCCCGACCGCACCGGGGGCTCACCTGTGGGCTTCCACCCCCAGAGGGTCCCACGGGTGGGTCCGCGGGGCCATCTGCCCCTCTCCCCGGGTGCTGGCGTCAGCTCATTTCCCGACAGCCCTGCCTCGACCGTCTGCTGCCGCAGCCTCCCCCGGCCACGGCAGGCAGGTTATTCCACTCCAATTCCCTCCGCTGGCTGCGACGGGCTGGGTATTTTTATCCCAGCACCCAGGCTCCGGCAGAATATCCCCCCTGCCAATGGTATGCGTCTCTCTGCCTTTTCGGCTGGGTGTTTCTTCCACCTCCCACATTCTTCTGGGGGAGCCCCGAGCGTACACACAGCCCGGCCCCCGGCAGAACCCTGCCGGTAGCTCCAGGCTGTCGGTGACGGCAGCAGCCAGGGGGTTGGGGACGCTGCCTGCGCCTGCCCTCCCCTGTGCCTTTCTCAGCCAGCAACTACCTCTCTGTGCCCACCGCCGCTCGCCCGGCCTCAAGCACCCAATTTTGCACTGTCCCAGCCCAGCCGTACCTCCTGCTCGCTGCCGGAGCGTCGGGGTGGAGGCTTTTGCTTCCCTAAACCCGCCCGCACTGGAGTCTGGCACGCACCCTCTTGCCTTCACCATTTGTGTCATGAGGTGTTAGCGGTGCTCAGCGGGGACGGGTGGATTCTGCCTGCTCCTTGGCGGTTATAGTTGTCAAATAAAACAGATGAGCTGAAATCAATCACCTTCAGGGACAGAGTCACACGGCTGCCCGCAGCGATACCTCCCCGAAGGCAGAGCCTGGGCGTCCTGCCTGCTCCACTCCTGAGGGCTCTGACAACCCGAATATCCAAATTATATTCCCGGGAGCCCTCCCAGCCCTGCAGAAGTCACTGACCCTGGGTGGTGAGGTCTGCCTGTCCTGCAAAGCAAGGGACTTGTCTCAAAAATCTACTGTATTTCAAGGGAATGTAATTTATTGTCTTTAATAAACACTTACTTTTGTTTTCTCCAATTACTCCAGTCTTGGCTTTGTGCTTTAAGACCCGAGGGGTCCCTGGCCCAGCCCAGGACCAGAGCCAAGGGGGGGGTCCCCCCCCTCTTCCAGCCTGCGCTGGCTGGGAGCGCCCTACCTCCCCGTCCTCCCTGGGGACACGAGGCTGCCAAAGCAAGGTTTGACCTTGTTTTCGCTTCAGATATTTTTTATTTTGTGTGTGTGCATGTGTGTGTGTGCATGCGCGTGTAAAACATCAAGCAGAGCGACACGAAGGGTTACGTAAAATCACATTTTCTCCAATAGATTTTTATGGCGGGTGAGGAGGCTGGGCTGGGTATGGAGGTGTGGGGGAAAGGCAGAGGGGCTAGAGGAAATGATGGGGTGAATTTTGGGGAGCCCTGGGGATGGTCCCAGCCGTGACCCCAGCACGGCTCCTCCAGAGGCTGCCCCAGACGCTGCCCCACAGTGTGTTCTCTTCCCCCCCGCCCGCAGCCCCAGCCATCAGCGAGCTTCCTGCACAGACCTGGCAAGGCATTTTTATGTCTTTTTTTTTTTATTATTATTATTATTCCGAGCAGAGATTATATCCTGAGGCTTTAAAGAGCTTTCAATCCCCCCACCCTTCCCTGCCCATGGCTCGCGCGGAGCCGCCGGGGACGGCTGAACCGGCTGGGCACGGCAGCCGGCGCGGATAATCGCATCTGCCTCTATGCTCTGCCGAAGCCGCGGCCGAATCCGGAGCCTTTTGAAGCAGGGAGAGGCTCCAGCCGCTTCCCCTGGGGGTGATGGAGCTCGGGGTGCCCCCAGCTCTGTGTCGGGTGGATGTGAGTCCCTTCTGCGTCAGGGCTGGGAAAGCGCTGCCCAAATGTCGCTGGCCGGGCTGCAGGGAAGGAGGCACGAAGCGAGCAGTCCCCGGCTCCGCACCGTGGCCTCTGTCACGGCTGCGGCTGCGGCGGGGAGGAGCGAGAGCTGCCGTGCTCCAGCCACCTTCTCCCATCAGCGGCGTGGCAAAGCCCGTCGGGACGTGTGTCGAAGCGGTTTTGCCTCCTCGCCCCACCCAGCCCTCCTCTTCCCACCTGGATCCGCCCGTGCATCGCTCTCGGGGCGGCTCTTGGGTCCCGATCATCACGCAGGGAGGGACGCGGGGGGGGCAGATGGGTTTATCGCCCTCCCTGTACCAGCCCACTGGTCACTCGGTGATGTGAGTTCATGGGCTTTCAAAGAAAGAGAGGGCTGGGGAGAGCTGGGTCAGTGTGTGGAGCCAATCCCCGGCTCTCCTCCGTCCTCTTTAATCCGGATTAATCCCGCTATCTGGACCAGCAGTGCGGTGGTGCTGCAGCGGGGTGGATGGGGCCATCCCTTCCCGCAGCAGCTTGCAGGGAGATTTAATTGCCTGCAAAAAGAAAAAACAAGCGTTCGGTGGAGATCCCCCCCCGCCTGCCCCATCCTTTGATGGCGGTTCATTTGTTTCGGCGCTTTAACGATGGCTCATTTCACGCTCTGGCCGTCGGGGAATCCGCTCACGTCACCCCGGGCTCACCAGCAGAAAGGAGGCCCGATCCTGTGGCCGTGCGCGGCGGGGTTGCTCCATGCCTGGTGCAGGAGGGTGGGAGCTCTGCCCACCCGTGGGGCGGACATTCGTGAGCTCCGCTGCCGGCAGAGATCCTCCAGCACCCAGTAAGGCCTCACTCGAAGAATCTACCCCAAACCTGGCCCCATAGGTCAGGGAATTATATAGGGGCTTATAGCGTAGGGGAGAAAAAACAGATTTTCTGCTTTAATCTGCACTAATTCTTTGCTTTAAGTTTTTTAGTCCCCCAAGCATTGATGCCCGGAGCAGTCACACGGTGTGCAGGCAGCCGGGATGCTGGGCTGCAGGGATGCTTGGGGACCCGGCAGCAGGGAACGCCAGCGAAAGGGGATGCAGCTCTCGATGGGCAGGGGCCAGGCTGCCTGGCCCTGCTCCCCCCCGTCCCAAACTCTGCTCCCCGCTACAGGCACTCGGCCAGTGATGGGAGTGGGGGTGCAGGCTCGGAGCCCCCTCGGAGCTGACGCCGCTTTGCCGGTAACGCTTTGCTTAACACGTTGTGGAGCCAAGCAGGAGAGCGCGTGCTGCTTGCTTTTCACATGCCTGGGGGTCATGGTGCCTCCTAAAATAAACCCGCCGAGCTTCACGCGGCCTTCGCATGGCGGCACGTGGGCCGGCAGCGAGCGCAGAGCAGAGCCGAAGGTCGGCGGCGGGGAAGGGGGGCAAAGTAAAAGGTGGGGGAGAGGGTCCGGGCTGTGCCCCAGTGGGGTTATGCTGCTTACGGTGGGGGGTGAACCCAAGGGCTGCATCCCCCAGCCCCATCTCCCTCCCTCTCCCCTGGCAGGGGTCCTGCTCGCCCGCGGGACATTTTATAGATCAAGCCTTGCCATCAGCTGGCGATTTAAAAGCCAAGCCTGGCTGGAGGGCTTGGCTTGGCCAGTGCCTGCTCTCCACTATCCCTTTCCTGGTGGGGGATTAGATGATCCCGGGCTGATCCTCATCGGGTATGATCTCCTTTCAAAGGTAAAGCTGCTTCTGCCAACCTTCCCTCTCCCTTCTCGCCAGCCTCCACCACGCCTGAGCTGCGGCTGGGAGGCTGAGCTGCCTCTGTCTGTCTGTCCGTCCCGCCAGCCAAAGCGGAGGCTCTTTTCTTCCCAGGGGTGAGACCACCTCTGGCTTTGGAGGGTATCGGGAGTTTCTCGGGACTGCCCAGCCCCAGCACGGTATCACCAGGGGGCTGGGGGCTGAATGCAACCTCCTGGCCGCACCGGGGAGCTTTGCTCAGCCCAGCAGCCCCAGGCATGGCCTGGTCCAGCATCCTTGCTGCAATAATAGTAGTAATAATAATAAAAATAATAATGACAACAATAATGATAACAAGAACCAGCTTCCCCGCATGCTCCCCTGCGTTTTCCTGGATGACCCACACCCCCCTCCATGCAAAAGCAAATACAGTTAATCAGCTCTGTTGGGATTTGGAGCAGTAAATTCCCCGCCTGTGCCAGCTCTTTCCAGGCAGCCTCGCCACAGGAGCCCACCTCCCGCCAGGATGCCGATAGGCTGGAGCTGCTCCAACTTAAATTCCCACCTGTACTTATCACAGTCCTGTCCCTGAAGGGACGTGTCCTTGCTCGGAGCAGCGTGGCAGACATCCCACTGAGGTGGGGAGCTGGTGAGTGACCTGAAGGCTTTTTACTAAAATAGCCAAAAAAAAAAAAAAGCATCTGTGAAATCTGAGGGGGTTGCTTGCTTTTAAACCCAGCTGCTGACAAGGAGCCGCTTGTAGCATCCCTTCAGTATGGAACCACAGCTGGGTGCGACGCCTTCTTCTGGGTGATGCTGCAGGGCATTTGTCCCTTGAGCTCCCACCACCGCTGCCCCCTAAAGGGGACACACTTGGCCTCTCTACACCCCCTGGTGCCTTGGGGCACCCCAACACCTTGATCAGGAAAGCACTGCTGGAGGAGAAAAAGAAATGCATAGACATCTCCTGGTATTTATTCCACCGGTTACAACAGTACCGCGGCACGGGGACGGCATAGGAGGTGGAGAGACACTCAACCAAGCACAGCACACGACCACAGCACGGACAGAGGAGGGGGAAGGTTTTCCCTTATCACTTTGTTCTTATCCTGGAAGGAACAAGGACAGGAGGGGATCCCACCCCGGGAGAGGGAGGGTGAGCTGGTGGGGGTTCAGCTGAGCACGGGGGAGGGGTTTGATTCCTCTCTGGCATTAATTCAGGCCTCAGCCCTCCGCTCCTCAACAACCCCCTTTCCCACTGGGGCTAAATGGGACCATGCAGCCAGTCCTTCCCAGCTGACTCCTTCGAGAGGGGCCCTCAAGGGCAAGGTATTTGGTGTTTCTTGCACAGACAGGGTGTTATTTCTCATGGGATGGGGATGGGGGCAGGGGGAAGGGGGGCCGTTTCGCATCGTGCCTCATCCTCACAAAGCAAATCGGAGCCGCCCTGTCATTTCTAGGAGTCTTGGTCGAAAGGGGTGGGCAGGGACGCGGCGTACGGCCACTGCTCTGCTGGAAAGCCATCCCATGCTGGCGTGGTTCAATAACACTCCAAGGTCACTCGGGGCTCTTCTTCCTTGCAACCCTCCCCTCCCCAGCTCTCACTAAAGACACCTATTGCCATGGGCAGAGGAGGGGGCGTTGGGGTACGGCGGGGGGGACACATGCTGGCTCTTGGCTCTAACCTTCAGACCGGCGAACAAAACAAAAAACCCCACACATCAGGGACATTGGGGTCAGGGACTTGAGGCTTCACAGGGCTCAGAAGGACCCGACTCACACAAGGCAAGGGGTGACAACATCAGTGGGGTCCCCGCTGCAGGCAACAGCCACCGCCAGGCCCTTCGCTGCGTCCCCTCCCTTCTCCCCCACCGTCACGTTGACGGGGAGGGGGGGGGTTCAGCCGGGTCACATCACGGCGCATTTCTCAGCCGACTGCTTCAGGTCCTCTAGTGTGGCCGAAGCTTTGTCTTTCAAGGAATCAAGGTCCAGGTTCTGGATGTTGCTGAGCTGGCC
>JADKXX010001467.1:0-12036 GCA_017310255.1 Butorides virescens | reverse complement strand
GGGGGGGGCGCGGGGTGCGCCCGGGGCGGCGGGGCCTGCTGGCAGGAAGCGGCGCCCGGAATCCGAGCGCCCCCGGCAGCGCGCCTGCGCGGCGCCGCACCGCACGGCCCGGCGGGGAGCGGCGCGGGGCCGCCACCTGCCGGGGGCCGCCGCACCCGCACCGGGACCTGCACCGGGACCCGCACCGGGACCCGCACCCGGACCCGCACCCGCCCCGGGACCCGCCCCAAGCCGTGCCGCCCGCCCGCAGCCCCGGCCCTGCGTTCGTGCGGGGGCTGGGGGTGCCGCCTGGGTGGGTGCTTGCATGGGCACAAAGGAGTGCTAAAATAGTACTAACCCCCTACTGAAATAGTATTAAAAGAATAGGGAAAGAGAACTGAGAGAGTACCAAAATAGTAATAAAACAATAATAAACCAACAATAAATAGTAATAAAACAAGAATGAAATCCTAAATTAACAACATAATAACAAAATAATAAAATAATGTACTGTAACATAATAGAACATAGTATAAATAACATGCTATAACATAATATACTACAGCATAACATAACACAGTATACTATAGCATACTATAGCATAACGTACTATAACATAGTATAACACAACATAACCTGCTAGCAGATGATCTTTAAGGTGCCTTCTAACCCACCCCATTCCATGAGTCTGTGACCCTGTCAGATAATATCAACGACGACAACCATGATGATGATGATGATGATGATGATGATGACGGAGGGTGAGGGCGGTGGGCTCCGGCTGCAGCGAGGTGGGCAGAGAGCAGGGGTGGTCCCAGGGCTGGGCAGCTCCCTCCCCGGCTCCCTCCCGGTCTGGTCACACCCTGGGGAGGCCGCAGGCGTCAGAGGGATGCAGCGTCCCCGCTGCAGGCAGCTGCCTGGGCCCTGGCCTGCCTGCAAACGCGGTTTTGGTGCCGGGGTCCATTCCAGCAAGTTGGACGGGATGGAAAGAGGGATGGGAGAGAGGAAGCGGCGTTGGGGTGTCCTGGTGCTGTTTCCTCATCCCCCACCATGCTGGTCCCCTGGGATGGTCAGGAATTGGCTCCAACCCCAATACACCCATCCCCCGGGAAGGGCACAGGCTGATGGGTGCTGGGGCAGGGCAGCACCGGCTCAGCAGTGGGTCCGTTGGGGACCAGGGACCCCTCGCTTTCTGATGAGAGGCCACGCAGGCCGCTGGAACACTGAAGCATGATGGTGGCTTGCCGACACCGAGGTGGTTGTCACTTCCTGCCCCAGCGCTGCCGCGGCCATGTACGGCAAAGCAGGAAGCCTAAGCACTGGCCTGCCTCTGCTTTTTGGCTACCCATCACTTCTTCCCACGCTTCAGCATCTCCCTGCCAAGGCACGGGTGACCAAAAACCAGCCGGGGAGCGGGAGCAATGCCAGCAGCTCCGCTGGCCCAGGGAGGCTCTGAAGAATGTCGTTGCGTGGGAAGAGACCATGGACGACTTCCCTGCCTTGAGCGCAATATCCCCAAGGATGCTGGGGGGGGGGCAGGAGCCCTTCCCACCCGCCTCTGCCCCTCTCCTACTAGATACAGGACTTGGAGAGCTCAGAAAACAAGCCCAAATCCTAGCCCTAGCATGGCTGGGAGGTAAGGATGCTCTCCCTGGGACGAGGGTACCGGGAACAGGTGATGGAGATGTCTGTGAAGGGGACAAGGGGACTGCAGGGGATGGGGAAAGTCAGGGGACAGAGCCAGGGAGATCCCAGTAGCCAAGGGAGTGGGTTACAAAGCCCAGCTTATTTTTAGGGAGCACATCCTTGCTCCTATGGTGTGTGGGAAAGAGCCTGGGACCTGCTGCTGGAGTCGGGCACCCCAGGGCCTTTGGAGCCCCAAGCTTCCCCTGGGGCCTGGTGGGTTCGTTCAGCATCAGGGAGGTGGGGAATGGGCTCATCCTTGCACAGCCCCCGCGCAGAGCAGTCCTGGGAGGAAATGAAACCAGCTCGTGCATCTGTTTGCACCAGAAATGCACCCACAGATGCAAGCCCAAACCCACCCACGCACGCATCAGTGCACCCACCCGGGCTTGCACACGCATCAGCGCTCCCGAGCACGCTCACACACACAGGCGAGGGTGCAAGCACACGTGCATGGTGGGTGCACGCACACGCCAGCGCCCCGTTGCACACCCAACACGCCCAAATCCAGCATCGCTGTTCCCTTCTTGGGGTAAAGCTGCAGCCCACCAGGCTGCCTGCAGCTCGGGGCTGGAGTGCTGCCTGCTCCTGCCTGCCCTCTCCCTGCCAGATCTCACCTGCCGGGACCCGTGACACAGCCCCGCTGGCTGTCCCCAACCCAAAATGCTGTGCAGACCCCCACCCGGCTGGGCTGCACCTGGGGGGTGAAACAGCCACAGGGACTGGAGACCGAGGAGAAGCAGGGGTGAGACTCGGGTTTTTCCCTCTGGGTGTTTCCATCAGCGAGTGGGAATTTTAGCAGATTTTTTGTGTGACCATAACTAGAAGTCCAGAAAGACCTTTCCTTGCACTGCCAGATCTGGGAGTACCCCCTCCCCAGGGCTGGGGAGCAGCATGGGGCTGGTGGGTCTCAGCTCTCAGATGGAAAGACCAGGCACGAACCCAACTTGATGGGAAATCATGCCCAGTCCCAGGTTTTCCCACTCCATCAGACCTAGGAATAGGGAAATACCCCAACAAATGCACAGCCACGAATGCTCAGAGCTGCTGCCGGCGGTTTTTTCTCCCCTCTGGAGGTTCATCCCTGCAAGCCCAAGGCCACTGGCATCCCCAGAGATGGCTGGAAGGGTCACACAGGTAATGGTGGCCAAGGCTGGGCCATGCAAGACAACCTCTGGGGAATCCTCCAGGCACAGATGGCTGCAATGTCCTGGCTGGGGATTTTCCCAGGAAGGGTCTTGACTCAAGGGTGGGCGATCCCCTGGCTGGAAGGGAAGGATGGATTTGGCCACGCCAAGGAGGAGCCGTGGATGGCCATCTCCTTGCCTTGCACCAGGAGAGGGGGCCCTTCAGCTGGTGGGAACCATCAGGAGAAGGGAAAATAATAGAAAGGGGAGGGGGGGAAAAAAAAAAAGCAACAGAGCACGTTGTGGCCAAGGAGGAGCTGAGAATAAAATCCGGACCGGGCGATATTCCTTTGCTTAAGTGAGCAAAGTATGGGCGACCACCCGCCCCGCCGATCCACCTCTTCTTCACATCCCCTGGCTGTTTTAGTCCCTGCTGGGCAGCGGGTTTGGTGCCTTGGAGGGATTCAGGCAGTGCAGGCTGGATGAGAAGTGGCGGGCAGGGAAAGGGGAGGGTTGCTGCCTTGGATGTACCAGACAGGGGAGAATCTGCAGGCGGCAGCTGGGAATATCATAGGAAAGCCAATGTAAAAGCTCCCAGCTCATTCCACCCTGGAGACTTCACCTTCGAGCTGAAAAAAACCCCCAAAGGGAACCAGGCTTGGCTGGTTCTGCAGCTCCCAGAGCTACAGGGGCGATGGGGGACGTGGGATGCTCTGCAGGTGGGGTTGGTCCCCTATAGAGCCCTCTCCCCAAATGTACTTCCCCAAAAAAAACTCCGAGCAGGGGTGAAAGCCTTTGCTCCTCCGTGCTCAGCAGTGAAAGGCTAGTGTGACAGATGCCACGGGAGGGCGTTCATGTCCCAAGCCCCAGCGAGAGGGGACAAAAATGCTTTGGAAGCACAAAGTGAATTAGGCTCCTGTCCGTCCCGCCCAGTGCTGGCAGCTGGCCCTGGCTCTCAGGGGGCTTCTCCCCACCTTGTGCCATCTCCAAAAACCCTCTGGGGTGCAGAGGGCGGCCTCATTTCCAAGCCTCTCCTGGGGAGCCCTCGTTTCCAGGATGGTTTTAATTAAAGCAGAAAGGGAGCAGGTTGGGGACACTGCAGGTGGCTTTTCCTCTCCAGCGCGGGGTCAGGCTGGGCCTCCCTGCTCTGCTTGTGTCCCCCTCCAGTGTGCTCAGCACCAGCCCTGCTTTACCTACCCTAAATGGGGTTCAGGGAGCTGAATTTTGGGGCATGAGACTGCAGCGGTCAGCTGGGACCCCTTATTATGGGGCCAATTAGGGGGGGGTGGTATGGGGGGAGAGGAGAGCCCGTCCCCCTGTATGACCCACCCAGATCAACCCTTGCTCTGTGGTAGCTGGTGCTACCCTGCCACCAGCAGCCCCAGCCCCAGCTTTGGGGACGTACAGGTGACTGCCAGTCCCAGATGCATCCCAGCTGCCCAGCCCGCATCCAGCTGCTGAGGCTGGGTTTGAGGAGCACCCAAAATCCCACAGGATTTTGGCTCATGCTGCCAGTGCTTGCAGGCCCTTGGTGGCCCGTGGCTCCATGAGGACGTGTCTCTGGGGCAACTCCCCATGTCTCCCCTCTTTTCCTTCCACCCCATGGAAAATCATGCCCATGGCCATGCCATGGTGGGAAACAGACAGGTTTGAGGCCATTCCTGAGGGCCTGGAGCTTTTTTTCCAGCAGCACTTTGCGTGCAGGGAGCTGTTATCTCTCCATCTCCGTTGCTTCCTTCTTAACCTGGGGACAAACTCCATCCTTACCCGCTTTCATGTTCCCTGATTAACAGGTACCTTGCACCTCTAATGACGTGGGGCAATCGATCAATCCGAACACTGTCTGTCTCCTTTCCAGAGGGAAGATGGAAGCGAAGGGTGGGACAAGGAAGAAAGGTTTGTACTGATTTGGGAGCCCGCACAAAATAGGGGCAGAGCCACTTACCGAGTTTAAGGTGTCCAGCTCTGTCATCTCCAGCTCTCTTCCATCCACAAGTCCAGCCTGGGTCGAGCAGAGGACCAACATCTTCTCCAACCTACTGCAGGAGGAAACTTCACCAGAGGAAGGTCCCATCAGCTCCAGCATCCCAGGAGCTGCTCAGTGTTGGATTTTCTCCCCAAAAAGGCAGAAACCAGCCATTATCCCTGCTATGAAGTGGCTGCTCCTGGGGTTCATGCTGGGGGGGAGCCTGGCTTTGTCCCGGGAGTGGAGTTGCAAGGAGAAAGATGGCGTTAGGGGGTTTCCTTCTCCATAGGAAGGTGCAGCGGGGCAAGTGGAATGCTGGGGCAAAGCCCACCATGCTTAGAGGATCAGCTGCCACCAGCTCAGGGGAGGTGCCCCCAAAACCCCTGGCAGAAATAAAGAATGCGTGGCTCAGAAATATGGAGCTTAAGGTGTGATTCAGAGCTTTACTTTAAGCTCTAGGGCAGCAAGAGGTGATATTTTTGATGTCCAGGGACTGTCACCAGTGTTGGGAATAAGCAGCGAACGGGAGACACCCAAGAGTTAATCCCGGTGGGGAGATGATTCCTGATAACAGATCTCAGGGGAGAATAAGCAAACAGCCAAAGGAAAGAAGTTAGAAATACAGGAAGCGCTTTTAACGAGGAGGGTTATTAAGCGTTGGAGCAACTTGCCTCTTCCTTCCATCCGGGAGGAAGAGCCACAAGTGGTTCCTCTGGTCCATCTCAGAGCTGGGTTCAGGCTTTCCTGGCAAGGAGATGCCACCACCCCAAATGCCAGCACCAGACAGGCGTCTCAGCTGGAGGGAGAAGGTGTGTGGCTGCCTGGACCTTTCCCTGTGGGAATGAGGGACCTGGGAGCATCCCCCCCCCTTCGGAAGCGGAGCTGGAGCCCAGCTGCCATGGCTGGTCTGCTGACTCATTTTAAAACCACAATAAAAGTAATTGGCCGTGGGGTGATAAAAGCTCTCCCGGCTTATCGCCGCCCAGTAACGAAATCACCGCAACTGGCAAGCTACCCGGGGAGTAATTGGAAGGCTTAATTGAGGAAGATCGTTAGGGGAAAGACAAAGATAGGGGAGCTGGAGTCCCTTACCTACTGTGAGCAATTGGGGCTTTCACACCAATGATCGATGGATTTGTTTATCAGGAAGCAACGGGGAAGAGGAGGAGGTGAAGAGCTGAGATCCTGCACCCCCAAAGGGAGCAGGGTGCCCCTGTCCCTTCCCCGCAGGGGGTCCCGGGGGGGGGGGGGGGGGGGATCTGGGGGTGCAGCTCCGCTCCAGAGCAGAGAGCAGTGCAGAGCTGGGGTACCTCGTTTGATGCTCAGGCCATGCTTGCTGCTCTCCTCCCTGCGTGCTGGGGGCTGCCAAAACATCTGGTGGGGGAGCCTGCTCAGCTTTGATTTTCCAGCCATATTGTCCAGGAACAAGCAGGATGCCTGGGCTTGGGAGCGGGGTGGCTGGGACTGAAGGGACAGTCTGATTGCAGCATCCCCAGCTAGAAAAGTGGGACATCGCCTGGGGTCACTAGGCTGTTGAACGGGCCACGATGTCCACAGAGACCTGTGCGCGCAGGGACATCAGACCAAGGTCTCAGGGGGTCCTCCTGCCTATGCAAGCTGCCCGGGATGTCTCCATCAGCATCAGGGGGAGGGAGAGATGCCAAATGAAGGTGAGGCTTTATAAAGGGGGGCAAGCCTCTTCCCTTTCCCTTCTCCATCCCAACACTGGCATGACCTTTTTCTCCCAGATCTCTGGTGTCCAGGCTGTACCAGATGGAGACTGGCAACAGCATCCCCAGGGGAGGCAATCAGCCCTTGATAAATGTATCTTGGGGAGACCTTCCACCAGCAAGGGGCTGTTTCACCTCGGTAATGTTAATATTAATCTGCTTATCTGCCCCCTGGTCATAAAACACTCATCTCCAAAGGGAAAAAAAAATAAATTCCCACTGTTCTTTCTTTATATCTGCCCTTGCTTATTGCAGGCCTTATCAGCAAACACCGCCGGCCTTCAGGGCAAGGGAGTCACGCAATGGCTCCAGCAGATGGGACCTCTGGTCCTACACCAGCATCGGCATTGCGTGTTCCCACTGCAGCTGGAGCCACCGGGCCAAGGCTGTGAGAGCTTCTCCACCCCATGGGGACGGCGTGACATACTGCTGCCGAGTCCCTGGTGGTCTTGGTGCTCTTCTGAATCACCGGGTTAGGCACTGAGAGACCCAGATCCACATCCAGGATGATCCCACCTTCCCCTGCAGTAGAGGAACGCCAGCTTTGGGATGTCTGTTGTGGAAAAGTGGTTCATGACTCTATTGCCTTTGTCCTATGGCCCTTGTCGTAGATGGGGGAGATGTTATTTGGCTGGTGGACCTCATGGGTTGTCCTAAACCATCCTTCCACTTTTCCTCCAAGGCCTCTGATAGCCCACAGCTCAAACCATGGCTTGGACCTCCTGGTCCTCACCCTTGCTTTTCCTGCAATATTGCGATTATGACATTGAGTGGTAAAGATGACGAAGCCAGTGTGACCCAGAGTGAGGCTGCTCAGGCTGTTTCAGTGGATTCAGATGGGTCCAAGGCTGTATCGACTCCATGTTTCATCACAGACTGGTGACCAGACAGGACCCGGACATACAGACTTACTCCTTTTCATCCAGGCTTGTTTAGCGGGTCTGAACACCTCCCTGCTCTGTCTGGAATCTCCCTGAAGTCTTGGGCAATCAACTTCCCCATTTTCTTCCCCAACACGTTCTTTCATTTCTATCTCTTCTTGGAAGTTTTTGTGCAATGCATGATGAGTGATTGGTATTCAGACCTGAAAGGAACTCTTATTGGTCAGGGTCTGGGGCTACAGCTGCGCAGATGCCACCCATGGGAACAGATTCAAGAGCAGTGCGTGTTGCACAGGATGGTTATACTTGTTGCTGTATCGTTGCTTGCTAGGTGCTGGGTTGGCCAATATGTCTTTGCGTGCAAGTTGAAGAAAAGGAGGCATCTGGCTCTGCTGTCATGGGTTGACTGACAGCCAATGTAAACTCTTGGGTTTCAGTTGGAGAAAGTCCTGTTCTCCTTCCCTGCCCCATTGTGAAAGCACCCTTGCTCCAGCCCAGAATACCAACAGCTTAACTTTCTCCATAGCAAGGGACTGCCAGTTGGGCTTGGTGGACCTTCTCACCCCAGGTGGACTGCAAAACTCTTGCCAGCTGCACGGTGGGACTGACAGCCACCGCAGCCATGGTAAGACACAAACCCTTTCACAGCCAGCACTGGCCAAGCATAGAAACACGCAGTAACTACGGTGATGGGAGGGGTAAAGGCATCCTTCCTTGTGTCCTTCAGGGCCAGCAGGGACCATGGTGAATGAGGCTTAAGGTGGCTGAAGTCCTCCAACACACTGGTGCCTCCAGGGAGGCTTTCCTCCAGCTCAGTTCATTTGAAGGATCCCTCTCATTTTTCTGAAGAATTAATCTGCACGAGTTCGGTACAAGGTGGTGCAAGGTTGTCTGATAGATTCTCAAAGAGGCAGTAAGTGCATTGAGCTCCTCTATGGATAAAGATAAACCTCTGCTGGATGGGATCTTAGAGTGACATGACAAGTCAGCTAGGCAATTAAAAACATAATGTAGAAACATGGGAACAGGCTGTCCTTGGAGGACTTGGAGAAGTACGAGCATTTTTCCAAGATTTCCAAGGGTTTTTTTTCCCTGCAGACACATCTACAGTGAAGGCAAATTTCAAACAGTGAAAACTTGTCCCTTGATTAGTCCAGAAATAGTGATACTGGCTGGACCTCAGTAATATCATCCTCATCTCCACCCAAGCTTTGGGCATCACTTCAGCCAAGATCTTTAACCATCGATGGAGGCTGTGGGAATATGGTGTGGGTTGGCTGTCCTTCAGCTATCAAAGAGCGATCCTAAAAGAACACAGCCCAGTGGTATTCAGACCAGTTTAGGGTACATTCCTTTTCCCTCTAGCAAAAGACAGCTCACACCCCCCATAAATGTGCTTTGTGGTGCTAAGACTGGATGTGATGGAATACCCAACATCTGATGGAATATCCAACATTTGATGGAATACCCAACATTTGATGGAATATCCAACACTAGAAATGCTGGAAAAATGAAAAAGGCAAGACATGCTACAAAGTGAACAAGGTAGGAGAGGAGTTTCAGTGGCTTCGGTTTATTATAGCATCCCATGAAGTTGTACCAGACCCAGCTCTGCTACAAGGACACCCAGGTCTTTGCCCCCTGGCGACGTCTGGGCAATGGACAAGTCCACTGCTCAGTTGATGGTCTTCATGGGGAAGCGCTGCTTGACCTGGAAGTGCTCACATCTTTTGTGCTTCAGGGCCAGTCCATAGAGTGGCGTCATGTCCACCTTCTTGCCATCGCAGACACTGAACTCCAGCTGCTGGAGCAAGGTGGACAGGAAAAGGAAGACCTGCCACCTGGCAATGGGCTCCCCAATGCACTTCCTTTTCCCCAGGCCGAAAACCAGCACCTTCTCCCCATCCACTTTGTTCACTTCAGTCCCTTCGGTGTTGAGGAAACGGTCTGGGTTGAAGGTCAGTGGATCCTTCCAAAGTTTCCTGGAAGGGAAAACAACAGGTGCTGAGATGGTGTCTCCTGGCCACGGGTGTAGGAGGACACTGGAAGGTGGTGGCTCAGAGGGATCGGAGGGAGCTGTCAGTAAGAATATCCCTGAAATTAGCAGGTACCTCCCTGCTCCCTTTTCTCTTAAAGCAGGTCGACCCCACATCTGCCCAGGAAGAGAACTGTGCAGGAAGGGGCCTGCATGTTGCCGCAGGAGGCTTTCTG
The DNA here is from genome assembly GCA_017310255.1 of Butorides virescens. Classification (NCBI taxonomy): domain Eukaryota; kingdom Metazoa; phylum Chordata; class Aves; order Pelecaniformes; family Ardeidae; genus Butorides; species Butorides virescens. The sequence goes on along the minus strand of JADKXX010001467.1, from coordinate 2,459 downwards.
CCTCTGAAGGTACTTACTCGTCATGGTTCACTTGCCACTGATTGACAAACACGCAGCGGTCCTTTGGGATGTAGTAGCCATTCAGCACCGTGTCCCTGGTTGTGCTGGAGGGAGAAACAACTGTGAGAGTCTGGGAAGCAAAAAGGCTCTTCTGCATCCACAGGGGACTATTAGTTTGCTCCTGATGCCGCTGAAGTGAGGATGCAGCCCAGAGAGATGGCTTTATGAGTGGCAGTCGCATTGTCTGTGAGCTGGTTTGGGCAACCCCTACCTGAGCCGGGTGGAGTGTCTTCAGAGAAGTCAGCAGAAGGCAAGGATTGCTCTTTGGGAGCTCCCACATTGCCCTGCATGAGAGCTGTGAGCTCTGTGATGAAGCCATCATTCTACGAGTTGATAATAATCTCCCTGCCTCTCACCATGCCGCTGCTGGCAGGGCTGTAACAAGATGCCTCAAGGGCACCTCATCCCCCCACCTCCTTTGCAACCTCAGCACTTGCCTGTGCGGGATGGTGAAGGGCAGGAAGGACGAGTGCCTGAACATCTCCAGGATAAAGGCTTCCATGTAGGGCAGCGTGCCCCGGTCTGACAGCCTCGGTCTCCTCTCCCGGCCAATGGTCTGGTCTGCGGGAGGTTGAGAGGAGGGAGCGGGTTGGGGCCAGCCCTCACCAGAGAGATTTTGGCCCCGGAGGAAGCAAGTTCATGGACTCACCCAGTTCCTCCTGGATCTTCTTCTGGATGTCGGGGTACGTCACAAGGTACAGGAGGCTCCAGGACAGGCCAGTTGTCACGGTGTCAAAGCCTGCTCAAAGAGGAAAGCATGCCGATGAGGTCTGTACAACACGCAGGGCACGTGCCTTGGCTTACTGCCTAACCATCACAAGGAGCAGTCTTGGATGGCTAAGGGTGGCAGAGGACATCCTGGGCACACAGTAAGACTTGGGTTTCTACCCTGCTGGAGAAAACTTTGCTAAAATATTCTGTGCTCATTCGTCCTGATTCACCCTTGGGTTATGTCAGGTTTGTATAATTTCTCTGGAATCGGGGGAGTTTCCACAGAGTAACTCAAAGGTGAATCAGTCGATAGACATTTCCCTTAACCCAGAAAAGCCACCTTGGCTTGTGAAGCTTGACTGAGCTGTAAGTCCTTTGCTTTACCCTGAAGCCTCTTTCCAGAGCTGGTGTCCCATGCTGGTCTCTAGGGGTGGCCCTGGAAGGTCCAGGAAGACCAGTGAGCAGGAGAACAAGTGCTTAGACCCAAACAGTCTGTCTGGTGTTGGACGAAGATGGGTCAGAGAGAGCTATAACACGAGGAGCCTGAGAGAATCTGCAGCAGCTGAGGAACTGGTGGGAAAAGATACCTGCTCCAAAGAGGTCATTCACAAGGTTGACAATCTTCTCCTTAGGGATCTGCGTGGCAGTATTTGCTTCCACTTTTATCTCCTGGCACTGCTTAATGAGGGAGTCGGTGATGTCTCGGATGTTGTTCTGAGAGGAAGAGAAGACAAGTCATGGCAGCAGAACCAGTGGAGGAACGGGTGTTACTGAGCAACAACCCGATGCTGGGGGAGCCCAGGGTCACCCAAGCTCTGGGGAACATCATCTTTCAGTCCCCATGATCCCTACTGCTTTTGCAACCTATGAAAACAAAGAGATGGCTCTCCAGGGGAACCTGAGGCAGAGATCAGATGTTCAACCAACAGACTGGCCCCATCACACAGGGCCATGGAGGAGAAGGAGGACTGCAGTACTGGACAGCACATGGAGAGACAACAGCTAGACTTGCTAAAGGCAGCAATACCTGCAAGAACGTAGATGTCCATTGGTGCTTGTCTGCAAGAAGAAAAACAACTCACTAACGGAGAGGGGCAAGAGAGCAGGGACGCATCTCTGGTGCAGGTAAGGGTCCTGTGAGCTCCTACCTTGTCATAGGTCTTGTAGTGCTCCTGGACAATCTTCTGCAGGAAATGGAGGAATCGCTTATTGAAATCTTTAAATAAACTCATGGTGCGGCTGGGAAGATACTGGAGCACAGGGATGAAGTCAGCAGGGTTGCCAGCAGCTGCCACATCACCAAACTGGTCACTTACGTTCACTATATTGAGCAGCTCTTGGTCATTGTGGTCATAGCGCTTGCCAAAGCAGATGGCACAAATGACGTTGGCCACAGAGACCACCAGGTAGCGGTAAGGGTCAAAGCTCTTCTCCTCATCCATCAGCCGCAGGAACTTGGTGACCAGGTAGTCAGCCTCCTTGGAGACATGCTCCTCCAGGAGGCAGGTGGAGGAGGAGGTGGGGCTGGGGGCGATGGAGAAGGTCTTCAGGGCGTTCTGGGCCAGCTTTCTGCGGGCTTTCCACACCTCCCCTGAGTCGGGGCTGAAGGCCAGGCTCTGCCCATCTGCAACATGGCGGAAGCTGTGGAGGTCGGGGCGCCCCATGAAGTCTTCTCCTTGCCTCACCAG